>JACVVK020000204.1:675000-682500 GCA_018292915.2 Batillaria attramentaria
TCCTTCCTCTCTTGCGGCCTCTCCTGAGCTCATTTGTGTGTCACTTACACTCTGCGTACATGTATAACCAGGGGTTATGAAAGCTGAAAAATTTAAAACCAACTAGCCCGAAACCATTTCCACTAGCCCAAAAATACATTCTGTCAAATATAGACCTATTCGTAAATAAAAAAAAGATTCACAACACTTTGATAACTATGCAGTCGCCATGAAGGGTTTCCCGATGTCTTGGATGTGCACGCGCGGCGCGCTTCGCAGAGAAACAACTCTGCACTCACTGAGGTTTTTACGGAGCGTTGTAGCGAGTGGCTCGTGCTAAAAATAGTTACTCTCACCCCAGCATCACAACAGAAACTGAGAGAGATTGTGAGTGAGAGGAGTTCACTGACAGTACCTTGTGCATTCAGCTCTGTGAAAATAGAGCAAGCTTTGACTCGTAATCTTACCTAGTCCAGTGGTAAAACAATTTAACTAGTCCGACGGTATTTTCACTAGTCTGTGGGCTGTCGAACAAGTCTTTTCATAATCCCTGGTATAACAAATGTCACGTTCTCTATGTCTCTTCAAGGCTCTGTTTAGAAGTGACAACTGTTTGCTGTCTTTAGTTGCAGCATCCTTTTCTTTTTTTTTTTTTTTCCTTTTTACTTCTCTTTCTTTGTGTGAATTTTGTTGCTTTTTTGTTGTCTTTTCTTGATAAAAATCATTCTGGACAGGTATAGATCACAGGTATCATACTGTTAACACATCTGTGCATGATGCTCTCACTGCTATATGATTATTGTTTCTTTGCCTCAGATAAAATTTGAGGAGTTTCCAAGCACAATGAAGGTACCAGATATTCCGTTCCACAACCTTGAAGCAATGTTCGTGCATGGGCGTCCAAATATCACCACTTTCAGGGTGGAAAGGCTGGAGGATTTTCCGGGCGATGTTGCGACAACAGACCAGTCTGTGTTCTTCAACAAAATAGGGGAGCAGTTTCCCGTCACACAAAAGGACCACCTGAAGGGGAAGCCGGATGACGTGGAAGGCTACAGCATTTGGAAGACTTTCTTGAATAAAGTGCCTTCTGAAATGCAGGTTTGTGTCCCAGCTGAGTCAGCTTTTACTTGTAGTGGACCACCCTGCTCCTGTCGATCTAAAGAATCCAGCCCCCCACAATTCAGCCAGTCGCGTGCCGCGGCACATTGAACACAACACGTGGCATGGTCTGGCAAACTGTCTTGCCAGACGCTACAACGAGGGGAAGCACATGTAGTTTGATATGACTGAAACCTGGAAAGAAAGCGGCAAGTCCGCTGACATCATTTGAGGAAAAAGACCATTATGTCAATCTCTTTCATCTTGACATCACCCCTTTTCCCATACAGTGACATCATGGACGTACTATGTTTTGCCAATACACCTCAAAGTAAAGGGGCGGGGCTTTGGCCTCGGGTCTTGCGGAGTGGAGTCGCCTATTGGGGACCAGTGTCTTAAATATGTTTATATATTATTTGTAGAAGTTTTGTACAGCCTTTTCCCTCTGGCTTTCTTTACCCTGTTTCTTTTATTTTCTGAGTTTTGCAAAACATGGTACCAGTTATGACTGTGAGTATCTGATGATGAAGTGATCATGGGCACAGTGTTGATGGTGCATTTTTGTGATGATTGTATGACCTTGAAAAAGTGGGTAAAGTTTGACTGTTTAAGTGCGTGTGCTCTTTGTGTCCGTTTTTACACCTCTGTGGTGAAGTTGGTGTCTGAAATTGAAGTGTAAGAAGCAAGTTGCACGGAACTACCGTACCGTGATGATGTCCAATATCCTTACAAGAATGTAATGCCAATAGTGAGTAATTAAACCTTCTCACCAATTCAACAGTTTTCTCACCAATCTTTTCCACAGGTCACATCCTTATTTGACAGCCGCAAAGATCTGCGATTGGTCAACTGGCTCGCTTACCCAGAGTACCGCCCGACGAAGGAGTTGCCTACCTTTGTCCTCTACGATCGGCTGTATTACCTCAACGCCATAGAGGCTGCAGCGTCTGCGATGGAAATGTCAGTCGTGGGCGCGAGAAACGTTGCACTGCTAGCTTACAACCAGTGGCAGGGTAACTTTGACAGGATTGACGAATTCGGCTTCCCAGAGGAGAACACTGCGAGTGAATCCCGGTCAGATGAGCTGTAGTTAGTTCCCTTAGCATTAGTTTACTGGAGATAATTTATTATAATATGCAAATAGCTTCTGCTGGACAAAAATTATCATAATCTGCAATATCACAAAATGTTTTCTTAAGAGCCTTCATCATCATCATTTTTCAAGAAGATGTCTTGCTGTTCTTCCCCATTTTTATCAAACATGCCATCCGTGTCATGTATCTGAGCAGTAGACGCACTATCTGTCATTCTGTCATGGATGTTTACAACTGATGTGATAAATATTTATCGCATGAAATTAGAATGTGTATGGGCCTCAGTGCTCCTTACTACACACATGTACATGTGCGTCGCTTATGCAGAGATTTCAGAATCTGACAGAGATTTTAAGGCTGTACTTCACTGATTTTGGCTACTGACCCTCTGAAATTGAGAGAGATGGTCAAAGTCACAGTTTCAGTTTTGAAAAAAAAAAAAAAAAAAAGCTTTAGGGAACCTGGGCTCTCGTCAGCTTTAACCAGTCCGTGAGAGGGACACTTTTTATGACATGCAACTACGTATATTGTGTGGCTGAAATTTCATGGAAGAAAATGTTTGAATAGCAAGTCTTCTCTGGAAACCATTACTTCCATAGTGGAGAAATTCTAGGGTAATGTTTGCATGTATGTGGATGTTTTGTTTGTGTTTTGTATTCGTGTGTTGAGGTTGCATGTGTGCGAAGGCTGAACATTACATGTACTGCTGGTTGCTTATTTCAGCCGTGCAGTTTTGAAGTGATACTTTGATGAAAGCTGCAGGTCAGATAACATGGTCATATTCTTGTAAAGTGATTGTAGAGATTTTCGCCGTTCAACTTACATCTATCACATTGCTCATTTTCCTTGTCTGTTCGAAGAGGAACTGTTTGTGTGCATGTTGATGAAAATCTGGTAGCAGTTTTGAAGGAATGTCCTGGCAGATGGACAGGCTTTGCATTCTACAGTCTGCGTGTCTTTGTATGTGTTGGTGACCGGTCAATTTTTCGATGGACCAGATGCCATACAAATGATTTGCCGACGGACATTATGCCCAACTTACAATACTCCGAACGGACAATACACTGAATGGACAACACCCTGAACGAACAATATGCCAGCAGATGTTAGGCTGACAAACCATTTGCCAAACAGACAATACACCGAACATCAAGTCCCTTGTTTTATTCTCTTATTTCTCTTAAACTGCAGTTTCTCAGTTTGGGCCACACTTTATTTTTGTTTGCAGCGGTTCATATGTTTCTTTCATCTCTTTAACAATACAAAACTTCTATTAACAGAAAAGAAAATGAATCTAAAATTCAAAACAAACTAAAAACAAACAACTTCTTTTCAGCATGAAGTCTGCCCGCTATTAGGGCTAATCGGCATAACGTCCTTCGGTGTAGTGTCCTTTCGGCTAATCATCCGCCGGCAAAGTGTCTGTTCGCAAATCGTTCAGTCCCCGTGTGTGTTTGTTAAAGAAGGTTCC
This sequence comes from Batillaria attramentaria, assembly GCA_018292915.2. Classification (NCBI taxonomy): domain Eukaryota; kingdom Metazoa; phylum Mollusca; class Gastropoda; family Batillariidae; genus Batillaria; species Batillaria attramentaria. Next base: position 678,646 of record JACVVK020000204.1, read on the forward strand.
GAAGTTCAGTCCTTTGTGTTCAAGTGTACCTGTTTGGTCTGATTAAGGGTGCACATGTACCATATAAAAGCGATCTTGCCATTTTTTTATTTGAATGCGTGGAGCAGATTTGTATTCTTGTGTAACTGTAAGATTATGACAACTCTGCAGCATGGTACATTCAAGTACCTTCACCATACAGTCTCTAAAAACTCAGGCTGGGGGGGGGGGGGGGGGATTTTCAGTCACTTGCAGTTTTCAGCCAAATTTTCTATCCTTTCAGCCAAAAATATCTGAGTTTCAGGCCAAGAAAGGAAAAAGGTTGCACACATGATACATGTAATGCTATATGACTTCATTTCTGAAGACTTTCATGTTAGTACCAAGGCAGTAGTTTACTTTTGGGTGGCAGGAGAGGCTACTAAATGCCTTTAAAATTGCTAAAATTTGTTTTCTGAAGTGGGGCGGTGTCCCTGGGGTCCCCCAGCAGGGCGCTGCCTCTGCACCCCGGCCTAGGTTTCAGTCTTTTTTTTTTTCCTCGGCAATTCCCCAGCCTGAAAACTACAGATGCCGTATATTGGGGGGGGGGGGGGGACTGATAAGGTTGATTACACAGAGAGTTTGATATTATTGTTAGCTTTCAGGTTCTCATAACCTTTCGGCCTCTAATATTGAACTTGAAGAAATAATTTAGTTACAACTTACACCGGCCCTGCTGCTTTTCTTGGCTGGTGACCAATCCACACAGGCTATGAATAAGGTAAACGCACTTGCCCGCACACTTTTGGGCCTGCCCTGACCTGCAGTGGGTTTTGTTTTGTTGTTGTTTGTTTTTTGGGGGGTTTTTTTTTGTGCTGCCTCAACTCAACGTCAGCTCCAGTGATATTCCTCCCAGGTAATGGGTGGAATCCATAGAGGGCTTTAGAAGCAATTTTTATTATGCATGGTGATGAGGGTGATGGTATGATGATGTTGTGGTGGTTCATGTGGTTTTGAGACTGTATGACAGGGCCGCATTCCACTCTTCCTGTCATAACCGGTAACGAGGGAAGCACCCTCATAGTCGCACCCTTAGAGTGGGTGTCACAGCTGTGTGGTAACAGCCTCATCATTGGCCCATAGCACACCCGCTCAGGGTAGGAGCCGACCTAGCTAGAAAAAATCCTGCCTGCCTTGGCTAGGGTTCACTAACCGCTACACTACTGGGGTGAATGACCTGCAGTGTATTAGAAACAGGTCTCTGATGGTGTGACTTCATTCATCTAACAGTGTCAAGAGCTCATATTTCAGGCATTCCTCAAACACATTGATTCTACCAAGGTCTGATGATCTGCATTCAATATTCGACAGGAATGAATGCTCTGCAGATGAAGCCAGCTGCATGAAAGTGGTGAAAGTTTAAGCGGCTGTTTTGTTTCTTTTTGTTGTTGTTGTTGTTTTTGACAGTGGCAGAACTTTTTTGTTCGTTTCTTGTGCTTGCTGGTTTTATTGTTGTTGTTTTTTTTTTATGTTCAGGAATTTTCTTTACCAAAAAAATCAAATATTCTTTTTTCTTAATTTCCTTAATTTGCCATTTCGTTTACTTTAAATATTTCGGATGTTTGATGTTTTAATTTACAGTATGTATTTATTATGTTAATTAAACAATATTTCCCTTTGGTTTCACTCGTATTTATCAGTTACATGCTTGTGTTGTTTGGTTTCATTTTACAGTATTGATAGGTATAAGTTCCATGGGTTGGGGTAGCAGTCTTTCCGTGACCTTGAAGCGTGAGTTTACAGCGTGATTGGTTGTAATTCCGCAACAAGATACTTAAACGTTTTCTGTATGCCTTAACCTTATTATAATCATATCCAGTGTAAGTACACGTATCATACTGCTTGCAATTTATGTCGACAGAATGAGGTGCAACAGTTTGACACAGTATTTGTCTTTGTACAGAACCACGAATGCTTGTTCATGTTCAGGGACAACCCAGTGCTGGGATCTGACTAGTCTCTGTTGAGTTTACACAGATGTGAGGGTGTAGTTTTTCAACCATGTTTAAGATTGGAAAAGGCGCTTAAGTTATGCATACACTTGTGACAGGTTGTGTCCGGCTAATGAGAGCAGATCTAATTGATGGCTGCTTTTGTTGCAGTGTTCCCGATGACGCACAGGTGTGCGTATTCGTACTAGTACGCGCAAAACTCTTAAATTGGCGCACGAATTAGGTAACAGCACGGCACAGGTTTCGTCTCGCCGCGGCAAACAGTATTTTTCCAACAAAAATATCGATCTGTAGGTAACAGCGGACACTTGCAGCATTGCATTTCCGCTGAGCCATTGTGCATAACAGACAGAATCCGATAGGCTTATCAACACTCTGGGACATTTTTTGGTCCAATCATAATGTGGTTACCATAGCATTTTTGGAGGAAAACGCTGTATAATCCTCTTACACATAAGGTTGCAGATGACACCCTAGAAATGCTTGAAAATCCCCCCCCCCCCCCCCCCCCCAAAAAAAAAAAAAAAAAATAATAATAATAATAATAAAAATAAAAAATAAAATAAAATAAATAAATAAATAAAATAAAATAAAAAATCAGGCAGCCATAGACTCACGTGTAGAGTAAATTTCAACAAATTCCAATATTCCGTTTTTTGGCAATGTTGGTAGCAACCACATACCCCCCCCCCCCCCCCCCCCTCATTCCACGGTCGTCTGCTGGCTCGTGTGCCAGCAGCGCATGAATACAAAAAGTCCAGAAGCCAGCCTCATTTTTCCCTCATTTTACTGTTAGCTGGCATGAAACTTGTTTACAAAGCCAACAAAAAGCACTGGATGGCCATTTTTTACTCTGCACACACATTTTAATAGAGGCAAAGATTTTCTACTGTATTTAGCGTAGTACATGACCCGTAAGGTAGTACTGGTCTGTAACCCCAATACACATACATGTATATATATACACCTCTCCTACTTGAATACTTTTGTGTAAACAAGAACAAGAAATGGTTTTGACTTTCAGACTTTTTATACCAAAAGACCATTGACCCTCAGAATTTACAAAGGGACCCTCAAAACTATGGAGAGAGGGTCCCAAGGACCCTTATATTTTCGAATCACAGGAAACACTGTGTTGAACTGCGTCACCCAGGTTACAACTTATTTCGTTGACTTTTGGACAGTTGATAGTGTGATTCTGTGGTGACGTTTGTGTGTATGCGGGGCAGTCAGAAAGTATTTGTGGTGATAGGAGTGTGTACATGGTTTTTTTTTTTTTTTTTTTTTGGGGGGGGGCAGTTAGCTACTGTTTAAGGGAGTGGAAAAATAGGGATGTGAAGCCAAATGTTGCACCAGAGCTGTTTGATTCAGTTTAACGGACACTAGGTACCAAAAAAAAAGAAAAAATCCTCCCCCCCCCCCCCCCCAAAAAAAAAAAAAAAACAACAAAAAACAGACGTTCCATTGTCTTTTGTAAAAGGCTCGCAGACATTCGCTTTGTGAAATGCAAAAATGAAATCCACCCCCTCCCCCCTTTCATCGCGGGTGCCAAGCGAGACGAGACGGTCGGGGGCCCTTCCAGTGCTACTCTCATTCAAAAGTTTTCCCTCACCTAAGGCCGTATGTCTGAAATATGAGAACACACGCATTCTTTACATTCTGTAGCTAGCAGGGCATAGACGAGTTTACTCTTCAGTGTGGAAAGATTACATGTACGAAATGAATCATAATGATAAGTGTTTATTTGAGCGCGTTGTGTTTCATCAAGCATTGTACGACATGATCAAGGTCTTTGTGAGTGAATTAAATGGGCGATTCATCAAGGCATGGACTTGTTTTTAATTTTGTTTTTGTTCCTTTGTTTCTTTCATATATTTTGTTTCGT
>JACVVK020000204.1:685000-842500 GCA_018292915.2 Batillaria attramentaria
AAAGTCTGACCTTGATTTCCATCCTGACTCGTGGAGGTCGTTGCCATAGCTGCCAGACATGCTTGTAGCCGAACTGGTCACTCATGCATGGCGGAAAGCCGGGCGCGTGGTGAGTGGCCAACTCCGTCTGCATCATGACAACGGGCAGGGAGAAGTTGACGGGTTGCCGGAAGTTCGTGGTGTACGGGCCCATCAAGACCAAAGCCTAGAGAAAGATTGATTGATTGATTGATTGATTGATTGATTCACTCAATGGGTGGTCGTATGGTAGAGCGTTGGATTTTCAATGCTGGTGTCGTGAGTTCGAACCGGGGTGGGGCCAGATATTTCGTGCTGGCTTTTTCATCGTTGCCCCGTCTTTGATATCACTCTTATGTGGTGGAAAAAGAAGTTAAACTCCCAAAACACCCACCCACCACTGTCCGTATGACCGATCTCTCAAAAAGACATTGACGAGTTGCCAGTAGTTCGTGGTGTAAGGACCAGTCACCACCAACGACTGAAGAAAGATTGACAGGCGAATCTTGGGGGAGGGGGGGGGTCTGGATCCATGGAAGACCGGGGGGAGGGAGGGGAGGGTGTTTCTGGATTCATGGCCAGGCCACGCAGTACAATTCCCGCATTTTGCACGCAAACGCACTGTTGGTGATTTTCTGCTCCGTGGCGTTGATAAATACCCGGCCTTGTAGTATTTCTTGTTCAGTTTACCGTTGACCCAGTACCTGCGCTATCGAGGCTACACGAGTGCTCGCCCTTCGCCTGCGCGCTGTGCAACGTGCCCACTATGCAAATGCCTATTGACCGGTGACATCATTGCCATGGCTTCCTCGCTTACCAATCGACAGCAGTGTACGCCACGCGAAAGCGTGACCGCGGGCACCAACCTGGTACAACGTGTGGTTTCGTGCGACCATGTAGAGCGTGGAGTCGGCCCCAGCTGAGTGGCTGCCCAGTCCCAGGTGCTCCCAGCTGCACGTGACTCCCGGTACCGTCTTGCTGAGCAGCTCTTCCAGGTGGTCTTGCATCTGAGGGGAAGGGAAAGTCACGTCACAGACCACTTGGGATTAAAGGCAAACAAGGTGGGGGGGGGGGGGGGGGGGGGGGGGGGGGGGGGGTAGTGTTTCTGGATCCATGGAATGCCCATTCCCTATCTCCGTCCTAGAGAGACAAAGCGTCGACAGGTTTGTTTTGTTTTTTGTTTATATTTTCTGTTTTTTTTTTTGTGTTTTTTTTTCAATCAGCAAGCGGGTCCATTCCAGGAAGATGCCTATGCCGTTATAGAAGGATTTTTGTCTTTCTTCGTTCGCTTCCTTTTTTTATTTAATTTTGTTTTTGGGAATTCTTTTGTCCTAGTGTGGGTTAGGCCCGTAGCCTTGGGTTAAATTAACCTCGAGTTCTACATACGTCCCTGAAACTGAACCTAATGACTTGACCTGGTTCACAGGTTTACATAAGACTCGGTTTTTGTCTAGAAACACATTCAAGCTCAGATACAAAACTCAAATGCAAACATTTCAAGGAATGCGAGTCCTGACCGCACCAAGAACAGTTTGGTTATGATCCATACTTTTCTCATCGATATCTGCAATACTCCATTCGGAAAGGACAGTTCTTGGACAAATCTGCTGGATGCTCTACAAATACCGAGTACCTCAGATCGCAGTGTCTTACCCATGTTAGCTGCTCAATGTAGAGGTCTCCAAAATGAAAGCCAAAGCGTTGTGCGTAGGCAACATCTTCCCACAGCAAATCGGCAGAGATCACAACAAACCTGAAAGCAGTAAATTAAAGTCATTTACTGAATGGGGCGGTCGGTGGTCTAGTGGTTAAAAGACTTTGCCACCAATGCAAGAGGTCAGGTTCGAGTCCCACTCGAGACCAAGAATGTTTCCTTGTCGTATGTGGCACCGTTCGTTCGGGCCGATCATAGGGGGTTCTCCCCGGGTACTCCGGCTTCCTCCCCCTCTGCTTTGGAAATGTTCAGTCCATAAAATCTGAAAATAAATGCAGTTCTGAATTCCGAAACTTAAATAGTTGAGCTGTCCCTTCGCACCACGTGATATGTGTTCATGTCCAATGTGTGAGAGAATGCGTGTGATTCGCGTGAACGTGCGTGTTGGGTTCAGTTCGCGGCGCTTTGAGCCGATTCAAGAAATTGGGTAAAGCGCCTATACAATACTCAGTTATTATTATTATTATTATTATTCACTAATAATAATACTAAATGGTATTTGTAGGGCGAATGTCTTTAAATAAAACCCAGTGCGCCTATCACTCACACTCACGCACTCACACTATACAACGATGAACAGACACACACTGGTGAAACTCACTGACTAGCTATACAGAAAATTGCTGGTGTTAGTTATTTGAGGCCTCACGCCGCTCAAGCAACAAAAACCAACACGCGCCTGAGGAAATTACTGGAAGGCTGTGCAAAAAAGGAACGTTTTAAGACTGCTCAGTCTTGAAAACAGTGTGGACACATTTCTCAGATTTGCAGGCAGGGAGTTCCAAAAGGTTGGAGCGACAAAACTGAAAGCACTCGCCAAAACATTTCAAGTTGCGCTTGGTGATTTTGGGAAGCCTCTCGGACCACGACCGGGAGGACATTAACCTTATACAACAACAACAAAAACATCAAAAAATGAGCAAAAGATATGTCACAAAACCGTGTTTGTGCACAGCCCCTGCACAATGTTGCCAGCCATATACCTAGACCCCGGGCGCTGACGCGTGAGAACGCTGTTACCAAGCACTCACAACCCACGTCATCTCCGCTCTCACTGTGGCGGCTATGCCCAGTTTTCCCCCAAAAAATCTTTCCATAAAAGTGCTCATGATTATCTTTCAGACCATAACAAACACTACAAGGACACATCTGAGGAAGACCTCTCCCCCCCCCCCCATCCACTCCCCCCTCCTCCACTCTCCCCACCCCCTCACCCCCCCCCCCCCCCCCCCTTAAAATCGAAAAATCGCTAAAATCGCCCGGTTGGCAAGGGCTGTGCACGCACACAGTGCCTGGGTCACGGGGGAATTCCACGGCGCGCGGTCAAAGTTGGCAATGAGTTAAAGTTACCGCAGCTTGATCAACTCCCACTGTGTCAAAAAGGTGTTTCGCACAGACGCCGCCACTACTGGGCCAGTGGTCTTCCCAAAGGCTATCTTAGTGCTCGGTAAACTTGTCATGTTGCCATCGACCCCATATGAACTGTACTCCCTCCTCGAATTTACATGTAGCACGCGCCGAGTACAGTATGATTCGTCTGCTCCTCACAAACTGGTGACGTTCCTTCAGACGGTCACCCGGATGTGCTTGTCAGCACTGGATTTCACCATGTCGTCAGTTAGTATTGCTTCTGCGTTAGCTGTGCCAGTACTTCACACGCGTGCTAGGCGAGAAAATTGCAAAATTGTCGTCGGATGTTCCGAGAGGCACGCTGCCGTAAGGTAGGTCAGACTGACTGCATGGGCCTGGCGCTGACCTGTGACTACACGGGACTGAACCAGAATGCCATGCCAGCCCGCATCGTGCACGTGTTTACAGTTGTAGGGTAATTAGGTGTCACGTGATACCAATGACCGTATAATCTACGGCTCAACACATTCAGGGTAACCCATAGTATACAGACGTGCATTTTACCTCATGTCTTAGCAACGACAGCCCGGAATGGGCTCAGATTTTGTTCACATCTAAATGAGACTATATTCTCGTCACCATAATAAGCTTAGGTCGATCTGTGAGCTTAAACAAGCTGCGGTATATATATATATATATAGAGAGAGAGAGAGAGAGAGAGTAGCAACAAAGGCGTCGCTAAAGCCGAAAACATGCGCTCAATCAGGTCAATTTGAAAGTAGGGGAAGTAAGTAAAGCTGAGAGCGCTCCCTATAGATCTAGGAAGTGTGTGCTTTGTATGCCATTGGACAAGTCCGCCTTGCCCTATATTGGCTACAAGCCACAGTGGGGGAGGAGGGGGGGCTACCATCCTCCGCTGAAACGTCTAACAGATCTAAGGGTATCTCACCATTCATAAGGCCCCCATTCCCCTCCCACCGGGAGGAAAATGGTCGGTACAACCAAGGCCATATGAATTGGTGATTTTAGCCAATATATATATATATATATCACGACATCATGCTCACCCATGCGAGGCAATCTGCGACAGATAGTCCGAGTAATCTGACGAAACGACCATTCCGTTAGCCCCAGTCACGAAGTAGAACGTTCCGTAAAGACCAGGTGACGTTGGGTAGAACACCGTTGAAGACAGCGGGCTGCCATCCTGGCGCTTGGTAATGCTTATGGACGAAGTGTTCAAGGGCCCGTTTTTGTAGGGGAATCCTTTGTCCACAAATATCGCTGCTGCGGATAGAGAAGGGTTGATGGTAATTACATTTTTAAGAGGGGTGGGGTGGGTGGGGGTTTTGGGGGTTTAACGTCCTGTTCCACCACATAAGGTGATATCAAAGACGGGTCAACGATGAAAAAGCCAGCACAAATATTTGGCCCCAGCCGGGATCGAGCTCACAACCCGAGCATTAGAAGTCCAACGCTCTACCATTCGACCACCCCGGCTCCCCCATTTTTGAGAGGGTGTGATCCCAGTCGCAGTACAGATGAATCCGTCAGTAGCTAGCAACGACAAGATTTGTACCTCCAGGTTTACGAAAAGTCGTATGGTATGGTATGGTATGGTATGGTATGGTATGGTAGACTTCTCCTCAGCGCACATATGCATCTCTTCTGAAATGCTCGTAGCGCCGCAGGGCTGGAGGACGAATCAGTGAAAGCCTGCTGCCGCGAAGCGCTACTTTATGTGCAAACCTTCACCCTATTCACTCTGGTTCGTGCGACAGTATTTTGTGTTTTCCGCGCCACCGGCCACAGCCCACTCTTCTTCGAAATATGGACGTAGGATTTTTAGCGTGCGCACTTGATATTTGTGCGTGCGTGTGTACACGAGGGTGGGACAGGCACGCGATTTTAACTCGATTTGGACACTTTTATCTAAGACATGTACATTCGAAACGGACCCACTGAACGTCAAGTTGTCGCCGAAATTCGTAAGCTACAACCATAGCTAGCGGTTCGGTTCACTCACAGACAACATGTCTTCACGGCACTCTGCTGTAAACAGGAATCAAAACCTGTACTGCATCCAGAGAGGCCCCCCCCCCCCCCCCCCCCCCCCCCTCAACTACTAGAAAGTCTAGATCAAACATTTTCAACTAATTTGACAGTGGGGCTACTGCTGCGATTCATGAAATCCTGCGGCGGCGGCAGTGAAAGGGTTAAACAGGTTTATTGCAAAATAAGTCGTACAAGTGAACAATTAATGAGCATAAACAAGCACCGCTTATGCTACTGCTCAGGGTGGAACAAATACATACTGACAGTATTGCAATGGCAGACTAAACTGGTTAGTAATTGTTATAAATTAACAGTACAGGGGGAGAGAGAGAGGGTGGGTGGGTGTTTAGGGGTTTAACGTCCTTTTCCACCACTACGGAGAGAAAGAGAGGGAGGGGGGATGGGTGTTTGGGAGTTTTTCCACCACGCCAGGGTGCTATCAAAGACGGGGCAACGAGAAAGAGGCCAGCACAAATATTCGGCCCCAGCCGGGATTCGAACTCACGACCCGAGCAGTGAGAGTCCAACTCTCTGCCATTCGGCTATCCCGGCGAGAGAGAGAAGAGAGAGAGACTGACTGACTGAAACGTTTATTTCAGGATAAAGACTTGTAGGCATGGTCTGCCTATCTTACAAGCTGTCCTGCTAATCTAGGAACACTAAACACTAGAGGGAGAGAGAGAGAGAGACTGAGAGAGAGAGAGAGGGGAGAGAGAGAGAGAGATTCTATGCGTACTCACAACGTCAACAAGAAGTAATAATTGCAAGCATTAATTTGCGTCGGTTGTTACAAAATGTCAGTTCAGTAGCTGTGTTCAAGGAGTAAACTTGTTTTTTGGACAGTCTACCTACGCGCAGTTTCGTTGTTCTCAAACAGTAGTTCAATTACCTGTTGCAGCGGTTAGTAGCGAGACGATGGTAACTATTATCCCAGGCAGGAACATCTCTCAGCAGTCGCTGTCAATTTTTTTTTTTTCAAACACGCTGTGCAAAATATACACCTTCTCAATGCCTCTGTTAAACGTGTACCCAGGGTAAATAAGGTCAGTGATAATCAAGGAGTGACTTGCTTTATATCTGTTTTCTAAAGAGCGATAGCTGATACGTGAGCCATCAAAAATAATCTGTCCAATGTACCAGTGCTGTAGCGTATCGCGGTGTAGTAAGCTGGCTGACATGAGCCACGCGAACAGTCATGTTTGGGAACGTGTGTGTGTGTGTGTGTGTGTGTGTGTGTGTGTGTGTCTGTCTGTCTGTCTGTCTCTGTCTGTCCCTGTCTGTCTGCCTTGTCTGTCTGTCTGTGTATGTGTGTGTCTCTCTCTCTCTGTGGGCTGTGTTCTATTGTTCATGGCTGATTGTACTAACTGGGTAACTGCAATATCTGTGTGATGACTAACCTTCACGGCGCCCGGACTATGAAGGTCTGACATTTCTCTTATCGATTATGTGCGTCACGTGATAACGCGCGTCACACACTGAATCAGTCGTGCACATATGCTTTACTCAGACCTCTCTCTCTCTCTCTCTCTCTGCCTCTCTCTCTCTCTCCCTCTCTCTCTCTCTCTCTCCCTCTCTCTCTCTCTCTCTCTCTCTCTGGGGGGAGCCGGGATAGCAGAACGGTAGAGCGTTGGACTTTCAATGCTAGGGTCGTGAGTTCGAATACGGGCTGGGGCCAAATATTTGTGCTGGCCTTTTTCTCGTTGCCCCGTCTTTGATAATATCACCCTTACGTGGTGGACGTTCAACTTCCAGACACCCACCCACCCTCTCTCTCTCCTCTCTCTCTCTCGGGTTATTATTGATGACAAGCTCAAATAGCAGCGATAGCTTGATCAAATTAGGAAAGTTATTTCAAAAAGTTTTTTTTTTTTCTCCTATCAAAACTGACTCCAGTTATGGAATTTAAAATAATTATGCGAAAGCTGTTCTTCAATGCGCATAATTATCAAACCGTATGATGAAACTGGTATTTCGATTACGCTTCAGCCACCTGCGATGTCTACAGTGAACGCCTGTTTATATAGACTGGGTCACTGTACACACGGAGCATAAAGCTAATCCTCCTCAATGCTCAGTCCACGGTGGTTCGGGTAACCCATGAGTGATCGGGGAAGTCACATAGGGACATCATGACTAAAGTCCACGGAAGATAAGTTTGAAGACTTTGATCACCTCCCTTTACGCAACATCTTGCTTTGAGGGAACTAAGCGTATAAGGAGACCGGCCCCCACAGTGTAGTAGTTAGCACTTCGGACCATGGACCGGGAGACTCGGATTCGAATCCCAGCCAAGGCAAGCGGGGTTTTTCCTACTTAGGCCCAGAGCGGGTGTGCTATTGGCCCAGTGGGGAGGCCAATTCAATTCAATTCAATTCAATTCAATTCAATTCAATAATTCTTTATTATCCTCAAGGGGAGGCAGTTTAGTTGTGACATAAAAACAGACAACAACCACATATACAATGTAACATGTCACAATACTTAAATATGTATTATTACAACACTAGCACACGAACACACGCACGCCCGCACCCGCACACACACACACACACACACACACACACACACACACACACACACACACGCACGCACGCACGCACGCACGCGCACGCACGCACGCACGCACGCACGCACACGCACGCACGCGCGCACGCACGCACACGCACGCACGCACGCACGCACGCGCACGCACGCACGCACGCACGCACGCACACACACACACACACACACACACACACACAGTATTGGTATAACTGTGTCTTACGATGACGGCCGGGATAATGTGGATGATTACGTAGTTCCCGGGGCTTTATAACGCCGGGATTTTCATGGCAGGAAGCGTGGAATGTAGCCCTGTCCCGCAGTCCCAAACCACACGGACCTCCATAGCATGGACTTACCATCATCCTCATCTCCATCATCATGCATAATAAAAATTGCCCCAGATTTCGAGCCCTCTGTGGATTCCACCCGTGACCTGGGTAAAGTAAAGGTGACATAAATTATGCATGCTTTATGTATGTTGCTGACAAACACTGTATTCGTGGTTACTTTAATTAGTGATTGTCGATTAAACGAGTTCTAACGATCAGCAAACAATCTAAGAAGCAGATTACTATGTAATCGCTGTTATTGATTCGTCGTTAGCGGACGTTAATGAGAGAAAATGTCAGGTGTTTAGAAAATTGCCTCCCATGGCCCAGTCTCTTCCCCCACTCAACACACACACACACACACACACACACACACACACACACACACACACACACACACACTACCCCCCCCCCCCCTTCCCCAATCCCCCTTTCATTCTCAGATTCACAACCCTGCCTCCTCCCTCAACCACGGAGCAGAATAATGAAACCTTTGCTTTTTCTAAGGGACTAGCAATGACTGGACCCTAAATTGTTGCAGCCTGGCAGCAAAAACAAATTGTGAATCAGTTAGAAGCCGACGCAAACTGATGCCATGTCATTGTGTATTGTGGCCAAGACTGAAAATTGACGCGAATCAGTTTGTAATTGCAGGTGACGCGACATTTCACTGATGAAGTCATCGAGTATTGACGAAGGTGAATGACTGAGAAAACAACAAGAACAAAAATAAACGCGAATCCGTTTGTAAGTGACGGGACATTTCACTGACTTCATCGTGTATTGAGGAAGGTTAATAACTGAGAGCACAACAAGAACACAAATTAGTGCAAATCTTGCTACATGATACGGTGAGCCGGGGTGGCCGAATGGTAGAGCGTTGGACTTCTAATGCTCAGGCCGTGAGTTCGTATCCCGGCTGGGGCCAAATATTTGTGCTGGCTTTTTCATCGTTTCCCCGTCTTTGATATCACCCGTATGTGGTGGAAAAGGACGTTAAACCCTCAAACACCCACCCACCCTCCCCTGGCTGCATGATACGCGTGTGTGTTCAGGTTGATGACTATATGAAAACCATCTGAAGTCCGCAGAAAAAGAACACACTCACACACACACGCACGCACACACGCACGCACACACGTGTCCTGATCGTTCAACACAAACCCAGAAATTTCGCCAAATTCGGAGTGACGCCATGAAGTCAATGTTTGGCCAGGCGGCCATTTCATCGTGCGTGATGCTCGGTAAGTGTGCACATTTTTATTTTTATGTTATTTATTTTTTTATTTTTTTTTTAATTTTGTGGTTGGTCTTTATTGTCCCATTCCTGTGAAATTCGGGTGTAGGTAGCTAACATGTAAACAAGATACATTCATTATAATGTTGAATACACCAGGTAAATGTCACGGGTTTTTAACCCATTCATGCCTGAATCTTTCATTTTGGTAGTAGTTAAAACACACTGCATTTCATGCAAAATGAACATATCGAACAGTAATTGTGAAAAATGTCTTGATTTCTTGAAGTTAGCATGGCTATAAGTTGCGTCCCAGAAATGGGACGCTAGGCACGAGAGGGTAGGGGTTTTTCACACATTACATGAAGATTCCAAGATGAAACAAGGAAGCTTTACTTCTTTTTATAAAGTCATATGAATTGATCTCAGATAAATATCCATATACAGTGCAAAATTGTAAAAATTATAGGATAGGTATTGGGTGGCGCTGCACCGCGGCGACGCGCTTTCCCCAGGGGAAGCAACCCGAATTTCCCGAAAGGGATAATATAGTAGTAAATAAAATAAATAAATAAATACATAAATATAGTGCATGGCTTCAATAAAATGAAAAAAATGGTCTGCAAATGGTAGGCAAACAATTATTTCCGAATGAAATGACTTGAAACTAGTATCCATGTGCGTAAGATGCACTTCCCGTTGACCAGTAACCAATATTTGATGTAGAAATGCATTCGGGTTTGAGCAGTGCTTCCGAATTGTCCCCCTCCCCCCCTCTCCCCCCCCCCCCCCCCCCCCCCCCAAAAAAAAAGGGGGGGGGGACGCTGGGCATTAATGGGTTTATTGTTGTACAAGCGGATGTACCCTGCTTTGCCCGGGCTATTGATGTGATAAATGACAAGTGCTCTCCGGTCTCCTTGTTTGGTAGAAATGGAAGTAAAACTCCGATTTTCCAGATTTTTTTTTTCAGTCCCGCGAGATTGTTTTCGGGGTCTCCGTGTGTACAGCCAGGGATGATGATGTGATCAGCCGGTGTTTGCTGGTGGTCTTGTTTGACAATACGTGATGGAGAAGGACGTTAAACTCTGATTTTCTGAGATTTTTTCCTGTCGTAATGTTTCCGGGGTCTCCCTGAGTACAGACGCCAATTATGATCGTGGTGTGAGAACTTTAAATTGTGTTTTCTGGTCTCCCTGTGTGGCGATCCGTGATGGAAAAGGACGTTAAACTCCGATTTTCCGAGATTTTTCCCTCCACAATGTTTTCCGCCCCCCCCCCCCCCCCCCCAAGTACAGATACCAATTTTGAATGTGATGTGAGAACTCTAAATTGTGTTGTCTGGCGATACGAGGTGGAAAAGGAAGTTTGCGATTTTTTCCCCGCCGTAATGAGCCCTGGGTTCTCGTGAGTACACCCCCCCCCCCCCCAACTGAGAACGCTAAGTAAGGTTCTATCGAGCACAGGCAGACAGACAGACAGACAGACAGACAGACAGACAGTGTTCATTCATATGAACCTTTTGGAATTATCTGTCAGCAAATCTGATAAATGCGCCCACACTGTCTATTTTTAAGAGCAATCTTAAAACGTTCCTCTTTTGCGAAGCCTTCCAGTAATTTCCTTTGTCCGTAACTGGTCAGTTTCACCAGTGCATGCGTGTCCATCCGTGAGTGTCGGTGAGTGATCGGCGCATTGAGTTTTATTCTAAGGAAATGATCCCTACAAATACCATTTATTATTATTATTATATAGATGGTCTGTAGGGAGTAAAGGGAGTGAACTGTCTGTTCGATGCCCTGCTTTTATCAGCTGCTTTCTCAGTCCATCATCTTCACATTTTATGTTACTAATTCTTATAGGTCTTGCCATGTCTTGTGAGTCTTACGTCTCATGTTTCTTATGTAATGCAGTGTATTTGGGGCAAAAGCAATTTCCCTTGTAGAGATGAATAGAGTATTTTCAATTCGATTTAATTCAATTTTGCGCGCGCGCGCGCGCACACACACACACACACACACACACCACACACACACACACACACACACAACACACACACACATTAATATGAATACACCGCGTGATGTCTACGGAAACTTCCAGGTCTAGTCTGCTCATCGACTCTAGCGCTGAAGGCGGACGACTTCGTGTTCAGCTGGGCGTTTCTGGGGCCGTGGTCACGACGCGTTCGTAACTTTTCCGCCACCGATTTACGCACGCGCGGGTCCGTAACTTACGATTTGTGATAAAATTGGGTGGTCATGGCGTTTGCGCAGAGTTACGGCCGCTCGGAAACCCTTGCGTATTGTACACCACCTAGGAGGGTGTCGGAAAGGTGCCGTAGCCTTTGCGTAAATTTGAAAAATGGCGGCCCGCTTGATTTACCAACTGCAAATGAGAAGAGCATTGCGACGGGAAAGGGTGTTTCGAGATCGTACTAACCCTTTTGACTTGTACGACGATGTGGACATGCTTCAAAGGTTTAGATTTAGGAGGAGAGACCTGCAGGAATTGTGCGATCTGCCGGCTGTAGGACGACTTGAGGTACCCGTGTAGATCTCGAGGGGGCGCGTTCAGTTCACTACGCACCCTGCAATGCAAAGGCCCGTATGGCCGGCTGTACACACATCGTGGGTTGATTTGTTTCCTTTTTGTGGGTTAACATTTGTTGTGTGTGTTTCGGACTAGTTCAGTGCTGAACGCACTCGGTCAGTCCTCACTGATCAGCCACCACCGTTTTGATCGTATGCCTGTCAATGCAGGTCTCATCAGTTCATTGTGTTGTGGACCCGAAACTCAGATGTGCGGGTTCCGAATTCAGAGTTATGGTCGAGTCATGTTTCTCTGCCGTAGCAAGTCAGGTTAAATGCGTGGCATGTATGTGGAGGGTTTTGTTGATGTTGTTGTTATCCTCTCCTCTTTCGTTTTTCGTTGTTCTTTGATTGAGGTTCATTCCGTTGGTTTTCTTCCAGTGAGCCTGCTACATACGGTTTGTACGTGCAGTAAATGCTTCTACTGGTTGTAGTCCGTCCAGTGTTGAGATAGAGACTGCTAGGAAGCGGTCTATATGCGACCTGCATGCTCTCCTGATCACACTCTCCACATACATGCCACGCATTTAACCTGACGCTACGGCAGATAAACATGACTCGATCAAAAATTCTGTAGTGAACGCGTACTGAACACACCCCCTCTACTCTTTCACGCTTCGCACGCTGGAAGGAGAATTTGTGCAGGCCACGTGATGGTGTTTTCCGTGGGAAACCCAGGGGTCCCACACCTATCTAAAAATAACCCGTACGTGACACCGTTTCCAGTAAGTCCGCGTCGTGACCGGCCAACTAGCGGAAGAGATAGTTTTCACGTAGCCACGTACAAACTTACGATCCGCAACCCATTTGCGCAAAGAAATTTGCGTTTGCGTCGTGACCACGGCCCCTGGACGGGTTTTACTACTGGATGTCGGACAACTCGACTGATTTTCACACGGCCAAGAGCGGCTGTGAGGCCCAAGATGGCGAAGTCCGTCTCGCTATTCTGCACGCGTCTGCAACATTTGCACCCGTCAGTCGGTTTCTGTCCGAGGTCTTCGAGTCAGGGCTACATTTCTGGGTTGATGCAACCCGTCCAGCCGGTACGTATCTACGTGCAATGGCGTAGAAGATATTTTGCCGGGGAGGGAGGGAGGGAGGAATCCAGGCTGCAGATGCTCGAAAAATCGAACAATACACAACTGCATACATACACACTGCAAAGCAACAGGTTGAGCTTGGTCACGGGACTGAATGAATTCACTTCAGGCTGAAATAAATAGATGCGTTTTGAAGGCCTGGGGCCGAGGTCACGACGCGAACGCAAATTTCTTTGCGCAAATGGGTTGCGGATCGTAAGTTCGTACGTGGCTACGTGAAAACTATCTCTTCCGCTAGTTGGCCGGTCACGACGCGCACTTACTGGAAACGGTGTCAAGTACGGGTTATTTTTAGATAGGTGTGGGACCCCTGGGATTCCCACGGAAAACACCATCACGTGGCCTGCACAAATTCTCCTTCCAGCGTGAAGCGTGAAAGAGTAGAGGGGGTGTGTTCAGTACGCGTTCACTACAGAATTTTTGATCGAGTCATGTTTATCTGCCGTAGCGTCAGGTTAAATGCGTGGCATGTATCATGTATGTGAAGAGTGTGATCAGTGAGGACTGACCGAGTGCGTTCAGCACTGAACTAGTCCGAAAACACACAACAAATGTTAACCCACAAAAAGGAAACAAATCAACCCACGATGTGTGTACGGCCGGCCATACAGGCCTTTGCATTGCAGGGTGCGTAGTGAACTGAACGCGCCCCCTCTACACGGGTACCTCAAGTCGTCCTACAGCAGATCAGTCGCACAATTCCTGCAGGTCTCTCCTCCTAAATCTAAACCTTTGAAGCATGTCCACATCGTCGTACGAGTCAAAAGGGTTAGTACGATCGCGGAACACCCTTTTCCGTCGCAATGCTCTTCTCATTTGCAGTTGGTAAATCAAGCGGGCCGCCATTTTTCAGATTTACGCAAAGGCTACGGCACCTTTCCGACACCCTCCTAGGTGGTGTACAATACGCAAGGGTTTCCGAGCGGCCGTAACTCTGCGCAAACGTCATGACCACCCAATTTTATCACAAATCGTAAGTTACGGACCCTCGCGTGCGTAAATCGGTGGCGGAAAAGTTACGAACGCGTCGTGACCACGGCCCCTGGGCAGTTTGACTGTGTCGTATTTCCGTTGAGGGAGGCTGTTTCAGAGGACCGGGCTTTGGAAAGAAAAGCGTAGCTGGCCGAGTGGGTTGGTGTTTAGGAGTTTAACGTCCTTTCCCACCACGCACGGGCGATATCAATGACGGGGCAACGAGAAAAAGGTCAGCATAAATATGTGGTACCAGCCGGAATTCGAACTCACGACCCGAGCATTGGGAGTCCAACGCTCTACCATTCGGGTCGCTGGTCAATATACTATTATAGGCTGGGTTTCGGGGGTAGGGCCGTAGGTGTAGTTTGAGGGAGGTGACAGAGAAGAAAGTTGTAGCCCAAGGCCGAAGGCCATCTTCTAAAACCGAAGTTTAAAACCAGTATTTCGGAAACAATAGCTCCTCCCTGCAAGCGTTGAGTGCTTACAGAAGTAAATCTATGAGGCGCCATTTGCACGAAGCAGACCTGAGGCCGAAGGTCGTTGTTGAACAGTACATGTATCGCCGCATTATTTGTGCGTTTGGCACGTACGAAACTGCTCTAAAGGTGTCATCTCAGTTTATTAAACCTACCTTAATGATTGACCTTATTTCTTAAAGCCGAGTATTTACTTAAAGCTGAGTTGTAAAACCAAGGTTCAGCTTTGGTGCACAGCTACAAAATGTTTAGTGCAAACGTCGCTCTATGTGAAATCGGGGAATGGCCGCTTCCCGCTTGAAGTTTTCCCTTGGCCTCTTTGGTATCGATATGTACGTGAAATGTTTGTTTCGTTGTCTGGACAGCTTGTCGTGTTCATCTGCGAAACGTTTGCGCCATTTCTATGCGTTCTCTTATCATTTGCTTGCTCCAGAGTTGTAACCAGTATCGCAATGCTGATCGACACAGCTACTATACCTGCCGCTGCAAAAATGATCACAGTAGCAGACGACTTCCCGTTTGGCGAATCTTTTGTTGGATTTGCGAGGTCTGTGTCCACAAACCGGCAAAAACCAAAATAAAATCGGTCTGCGTAGGCGCATGTTGATATGTAGTAATAGTCATAAAATGATTTCAAATCAGTTACGTACCGTCTGCACGTAATCTTCGGCAGTAGGGGTGTTCGGTTTTACCGGTTTTCCGGTTAAAATCGGTCCGACTTTCTCACGGTTCGGTAAACCGGTTTGGCCTTAAAAAACCGGAAAACCGCGGTTTTTCTAAGGGACATCACTCGTCGTTTTCCAGCCCGTTACAAGACACCCTCCTCCTCCCCCTCCTCCTTATCATCATCATCATCATGTTGTTGTTGTTGTTGTTGTTGGCTGAACAGGGAAACCGGGGTGGCCGAATGGTAGAGCGTTGGACTTCCAACTTTTGGGTCGTGAGTTCAGGGTGGGTGGGTGTTTGGGGGTTTAACGTCCTTTTCCACCATATAGGGTGATATCAAAGACGGGGCAACGATGCAAAAGCCAGCACAAATATTTGGCCCCAGCCGGGATCGAACTCACGACCCGATCATTAGAAGTCCAACGCTCTACCATTCGACCATCCCGGCTCCCCGGGTCGTGAGTTCAAATCCCGGCTAGGGCCAAATATTTCTGCTGGCTTTTTCATCGTTGCCTCGTCTTTGATATCATCCGTATGTGGTGGAAAAGGACGTTAAATTCCCAAGCACCCACCCACCTACCCTTGTTGGCTGAACATTTCCAACGCAGGGGTACAGGAAGCCGGAGTACTAGGAGACCCCCCTCCCTTTCCCCTTCCATCTCTTGGGGAAACGTTAGAAACAATAGATGACGTATACATAGCCGGTTAACCGGTTTTAAACCTCGGTTTTCTATTGGAAAAACCGGTTAAAAACCGGTTTGAGAAATCGTACCGGTTCCACCCTCTATTCGGCAGAGCTATATCCGAAACGATTTCACGGCTTCGCAGCAAGGAAACCGTAGACGAAAGTCAAGCGCTCATCGGACCGCACCTGATTGGCTGGTTTACCGCAATGTCAAGGGCAGTGGAATATTTTAAGCCTGACGGGCTTTAGATAGGGACTTGGGCATTATTTATTATCAACGACCTTTCCCTTGGAGGTACATCGAGGGCTATCGCATGGCTCTCGACCAATCCCTGTAGGAGAACTAAAATGAAATGAACACAGAGGATTTTGTTCTAACGGGTGGAGCGGTGAGGAATCGAATTGCTTGACAAATACTTTTTTTTTCTCTCTCTCTCTTTTTTTTTTTTTTTTTTTTTTCGTTTTTACATGACATTTCAGGAGCCGGTGACTTCTTCTGGGGAGACGGATGTACCTTAGCTGAGGACGATAGCAAGTGGATATCTAGCGAGCCTAACGTCGGGGAAAAGTATGCTCGACTAGCAGTCTCAGGCGACACAAAACTTGGTGGATACTCGTCACACGGGCCTTTCCGTCCGCTCTGCCAGTCAGGTACACCGTTTTACACTTGCGAGTGGGTGGGTGTTTGGCAGTTTAACGTCTCTGTCCACCAAGTATGGTGTACCAAATACTTGGCAGCGAAAATGGCCAGCACAAAATAATGTCTGGCGGTAATATTTCTGTGATGTCACACTAAGATCAAGCGACAGGGACAATGTATACATATCATATGATGTGTGCGTGTGTGTGTGTGTGTGTGTGTGTGTGTGTGTGTGTGTGTGTGTGTGCATACATGCTCATTTCTTTGAACAGGTCTTGTGTATCCAAATGGTAATTCTCCAAATATATAACCATATAGTGTATGCATACATGTTGAAAATGTGAAAAAGAGAATAAAAAAAATAAATAAATTATGTCTGGCCCCAGTCGGAATTCGAACTCCCGACCCGAACATTGAAAGTCCAAAGCTGTACCATTTGGCTATCCCAGCTCCCCGGTTTGCGTATCACAGCTTTTCTTTGACTAAAACAGCAACAACTACAACAACAAAATAA
The DNA here is from genome assembly GCA_018292915.2 of Batillaria attramentaria. NCBI lineage: Eukaryota > Metazoa > Mollusca > Gastropoda > Batillariidae > Batillaria > Batillaria attramentaria. Next base: position 701,892 of record JACVVK020000204.1, read on the forward strand.
ATAATAGCGACCCCCGTAGCGTGGAAGTGATTAGCACTTCGGACCATAGACTGGGAGACCCGGGTTCGAACCCCAGCCGAGGCAAGCGGGATTTTTCCTACCTAGGTCGGCTTCTACCCAGAGCGGGTGTGCTAAGTTCCAAATGGGGAGGCTGTTGCCACACAGCCGAGACTCACCCATTTCACGGGAGCGACTCGGGGGAGGGGGGGGGGTTCTTCCTTTGTTATGGCATACCTCATGATGTGGATGATCACACGACCGGCACCGCAGGTGACGTAGTTCCCGAGCCTTTATACCGCCGGGATATTTATGACAGGAAGCGAGGAATCCGGCCCTGTCAGTCAGTCCCAAACCACACGAACCTCCATGGCATTTGAATTAAAATTTGAAATCTAAAATTTGAAATCTAAAATTTGAAATCTAAAATTTAATATCTGAATTTTAAAATTAAAATTTAAAATCTGAATTGAAAATTGAAATTTAAAATTAAAAATAAAATTTGAAATTTAAATTTTCTCTCTTCAAGTGACTCCTCCCAACACGTTCGGACCCGCCCAAGCCAACGTAACATGGGTGAACGTTGGACCTGCCGGTTCTAGTCACATGTTCGGTTTCTCGGAGGACACGCTAACCGCAGTTGAGGCACGCGAGGCCTGCGGGCGACAGACTGGGGGCGGGCACCTGGCCAATCTGGACGCCATGTTTGATGACGTGGCCCAGTATGTCATCACTCATCATCCGGACAGGAATTACTGGGTGAATGTCACCCGGTCAAACGAAGGTCAGTCAACGTAGTGGCTTGCTCGCGCCACAGATGTAAACCGGACTGTGAAAATGTTGACCCATAGCTCGGCTAGTAATAGGTTGTTGTTGTTGTTGTTGCATGCATTATGAGCAAAGGCATACTTGCACCAGTCAGTAATGTATACAACTGAACGCAGACTTCAAGCTTCAAATGTTGGTATCAGTTTGAGCACGTACAAAGTCTAAGCACGGTTCTTCTCTTTCTTCTTGCATGCCTTATGAGAAAAGGCATATTTGCAACAAACGTAGTTGTTTTTGTTGTTGTTGTTGTTGTGTTGTTGTTTTTTTAATTAAACAAGCGAGTTTACGCTGCTGACAGGCTACATCGATGATTCCGACGGCATTGTACGGCGCCCATGCTACCCTTTCCCTCTCAGCCTAAAACAATATGAAAACACACACACACACACACACACACACACACACACACACACACACACACACACATTCACACACAACACAACACACACACACACACACACACCACACACACACACACACACACACAACACAACACAACACAACACACACACACACACACACACGCACACAACACAACACAACACACACACAACACAACACACACACACACACACACACGCACACACAACACAACACAACACAACAACACACAACACACACACACACACACACACACACACACACACACACACACCGTCTTTGGGTCAAAAACATATCGCACAAGACCATATAAAACTTGAACATGCATTTGCCAGCTTTTATTTAGTCACAGATCATGTTTGATTCTTGACTGCGTAATAAGCATGGCCGCATTACTGGCATTAGCACATTCAGCCTCATACGGTCTTCGTTTCTGAGCTACAGCCAACAGTGTTCGACGGCTGAAATGTTTCTTGTTCAATTTACGAAACTTAAATTGCTGAGCTGGCCCTTCGAACCACGTGATTGCAATGTGTTCATGTCCAGTGTGTGAGGAAATGTGTGTGATTCACGTGAGCGTGGGGTTTAGCTCGCGGCGCTTTGAGCCAAATATTCGGGATAAAGCGCCAATATTAATGCGCTTATCATCATTTATTAGTATTATTATTGTAAACTCGTCTCCACAGATTGAACGTTCAGGTGGGGTAGTGGGACGGCTGTGGATGCCACACTCTGGGCTTTGGATAACCCCGATCCTCATGACATTGTTGCAAACATCCACGTCACCACCAACAAACGCAAGGCGGTTCTAGTTGGACGACCAAACGACAGCAAGCAACAACTACACTTCATTTGCCAAAGATCAGGTTGGTTCGAATGCCGGGACAAGGTGACATTACAAATTTCAAATTAGCGCACAGAACTAATTTTATTTTGAGGCTCAAAATGTTTCACAGTTACACTTCATTTGCCCGAGATCAGGCTGGTTCGTATGCCGGGACAAGGTGACATGAGGGGGTGGAGGGTGGGGGTGCAGGGGGAGGGCTGGTTCCATTTTTGGAGCTCTCAATATGCGAATGAAATTGTGCTCCCGTCATTCGTTTTCATCATCATCGTCGTCGTCGTCGTCGTTGTTGTTGTTTGTTGTTGTTGTTGTTGTTGTTGTTGTTGTTGTCGTCGTTGTTGTTGTTGTTGTTTCATAACTTTCCGGCTTTTAAATATTGAAGAAATCAAGTTCCAACCACGTACACAGTGAACTGCTCGCAGAATTTTTAATCTAGGTGGGTACTGGTACTACGTCATAGCACTACTGACGTAACACATGAACACAAACCGCGTGGTTTTTCGTGACCGTCTGGTTGCAGGGACAACGGTACCCATCTCTCTGCTCACGCTGCACTGGACGGCTATCGGAAAATCCATTGACCTCTTCAGATTCTCCAACGTCCAGCTGAACTACCGCGAGGCTGTCCAGGCATGCGCAGACGTGGCTGGTGACGTACGACTAGCGTCCGACTACGATATATACAGCGTGGTGGGAGCGGAGGGCTACCTTGTGGGCCACTACACGCAGCACGAGTTCTGGGTCACAGCCAGTGAGGCACTTAGTGACTCAAGGGCAGTTCCAAAATATCTGCTCGAAATTAACACACACACACACACACACACACACACACACACACACACACACACACACACACACAACACACGTATTTTTCTCAGTAGCCAAATATTCTTTTGCCACAATATTTCTGTTAAAACAAAATAATCATGTCCTTCTATTCAATTCAATTCAATTCAGTTCAAATTTCTTTATTAATACCAGACGGGTAATTACAGGCCACCATAAAAATAATAAGGAGACTTGATAATAGCAATGATTGGCGATTTGTCGAGTCCCAGTCTGTTCAGGAGTGGACGGAAGGCTCAAAGAAAGTCGTATTTCACTAACTCTTTTTCCACAATATCAGGAAAACGGTCGCGACGACCAAAATGGAACATCGCACCGGCCCCCGTAGTGTAGTGGTTAGCACTTCGGACTATGGACCGGGAGACAGGGGTTCGAGTCCCAGCCGAGGCAAGCGGGATTTTTCCTACCTAGGTCGGCTCCTACCCAGAGCGGGTGTGCTATGGGCCCAATGGGGAGGCTGTTGCCACACAGCCGAGCTTCACCCACTTCACGGGTGCGACTTTGGGGGTGCTTCCCTTGGTATGGCACGTCTTATGATGTGGATGATTGCACCGCAGGTGCCGTAGTTCCCGTGCCTGGTTAATGCCGATATATTTATGACAGGAAGCGTGGAATGCGGCCCTGTTCCGCAGTCCCAAACCACACGAACCTCCATGGCATCATCTTACCATCATCCTCATCTCCCATCATGCATAATAGAAATTGCCCCAACTTCCGAGCCCTCCGTGGGTTCCAGCCATTACCTGGGTGGAACACCACTGGAGCCGGCAAAAGAGTTGTGGCAGCCAAAAAAAAAAAAAAAAAAAGGAACATCGCTCGTGTTGGTAAACAGCCATAGAGCTTCGTGTGTGTGTGTGTGTGTGTGTGTGTGTGGTGTGCGTGTGCGTGTGTGTGTGTCTGTGTGTGTGTGTGTGTGTGTGTGTGTGTGTGTGTGTGTCTGTGTGTGTGTGTGTGTGTGTGTGTGTGTGTGTGTGTGCTCGCGCGCGTGCGTGTGTGTGTGTGTGTGTGAAACGTTTGGTGAAATAAATCCGTTGCAGGCTTAGTCCCAGGTAAACAAAAACGTATAAAAACTCTCTTCTTGTCGATAGGCTACCGGTTACATAAAGCTGCCACAATTCTTTATTACATTACACTGAGGGAGACGGGGATGGCGGGGGGGGGGGGGGGAGGAGGGGCGCACAAAATAATGTGACGGGAGGGCTCTGAGGGGGGGGGGGGGGGGGGGGGAAGGGAGGATTCACGTGACGCTTCAGAAGTAAACCTTTGTCACATGTGTATTCTGAGTGACAAAACACTTTACAACTTGCAGGCGGCCTGTACTTTGAGCCTGCTTACGTAAGAAGCGATAATGGGATACTGAGCTACGAAGTCTTCGGAGTCACCGAAGCAGAAACTCGAGGGTTCCTATGCACTGGGATGCCGGGTGAGTGGCAACCCTGTACCGGGTCCATCGCTTCTCCATGCCCCTGCGACGACGCCCAAATCGAGCCAAGTGAGTGAGTGAGTTTTTAGGGCTTAAAGCCGCGCAAGCCACAAAGACTAATTCGCGGCTGAGTGTGCCTGCACTACATGAAAAAAACAAAAATGTAACGGTGGACAAAGGATGCAAACTGGTCTACGGGGCAATATAAACCTAGGACATGCAGGAGACGCTGCACCTTCATGCTAATTTCTCGAACTCCCGGTTACAAAAAAGCGTAGAAAACAAATGACAATTACAACTAGGTAAAACAAAGATAAATACTAAGCGCATATACAGCAAATATTGCAACTTATCATCTCCTAGGCGCAATAAACCAGTTCGCAGCATATGCCCAACATCACTTATTCCTAACCACTGGTAGTGCAGACGTGAGTGGGGAGTTAAAAAGAAGAAATATAGATGAAAGGGCCGAACTTAGAAATCAGCTGAGAGAAGAGAGGAAGGACAGAGCGGCTAAATTCGGGAGGTTTTAAAGAGAAAGATACAGGTGAATGGGCTGGTGAGGGATAGACAGAGAGGTAGGAAGGAAAATTCCTTAGTTGCCAATGAAGACAACATGCCTGGGAGGCAGTTGGAGAACAGACCGCTCCAACACGGAACCTCCCCGCCGTGAGGCGGTTTGGGAAAACGCACCAGAGAGGGGTGCGTTGTGAAGGTCTTCAACATGACAGGTGTTCAGCAGCACCAGCGGGGCGCTGCGAACAAAGCCCGCCAGGCTGAAGACCAGGTGGGGGGGGGGGGGGGAATCCAGTGAAGTCGGCCTTCAGAAACGACCCTCAGATGTCTCACTGGACCAAGGGTCAGCAGACACCCGCTTACTGACCTCCCCCGGAGGAGATTTTAAGAGAACAAAAGACAGGTGAATGGACCGAGGGAGGCAGAAATAAGAGTGAAGAAAGAGCAAAAGGGGTGGGCAAGCTTGGCGAAATCAGCCCCGCCGCGTGAAGGCGAGCCCATGGGGCCCCAAATCGAGCCAACCGAGACCGAGCCTGTCTAAGTGATACCTAAGAAGGGGGGAAAAAAGCCGAAAATACTCGGTGACAATTTAAGGAAAGTGGACAGTTGCGAACAACTTTGAGGTCCCCATGTTATTTCACAGTGTGCAGTGTGTGAGTATATGAACTTGAATACTGGGGTAATGAACGTCTACTTTCTCTTCAGGCCAGAAAGCCAGTTCCCGCAAATCCGCTTGCGTCACTTATGCTCGTCTTCTGTGCAGCTTCACTGGCAGCTTGCCTCTTGTTGCGGCCGCCGGGCATGCACCTTGACCTATATACAGTAACATAAAAATCACGAAAGTCACGCTTTTTCGTGACAAGTAAAATCACTATAAACTAGCACACTCGCCAAATAGGGTGGGTGCGTGGGTGGGTGGGTGTTTGGAAGTTTAACGTCCTTTCCCACCACTTACGGGTGATAGCAAAGACGGGGCAGCGAGAATATGTACAAATATTTGGCCCCAGCCGGGATTCGAACTCACGACTCGAGCATTGGGAGTCCAACGTTCTACCGTTCGGCTATGCCAGCTCCCCCGCCAAGCAGGATGATGATGATGATGATGATGATGAAACTTTATTCATCATCGGTAAAAGTTTTGACAGAAATTCGCCAGTTTGCAAACTTGCCGTTGCCAATGCTACAGAGACTATCTACAAAAAATAAATTAATAAAAGAATAGTAGTTCAAAATAGAAAAAAGAAAATAAAAAAGATAAATCAAAACAGAAAATTATGCACGAATCTACAGGAAACAAAACCATAGAAAAAATCGTCCATCAGCTTCAAACGCATTCACACACACGTGCAACCTTTGCAAACACAAATCATATAATGAAATGTCACTGGGAAGTGGACATGGGATACCTCAAATAAACATGACCGAACATGACCCCACGGTCAATTTGTGTCGTTACGCCTGCAGGTTTGGTGAGGGATGTACTCCAGCATCCACCACCGTCAACTATACTCCCGACTGCTGCACTGTAATACACACGGACGGGGCCTCAACAGCGACCACAACGTCGCAAGATGCAGGCGCCGATGACACACTCACAACCAGGACAACAACAATAACAACAGCTCCGCCGGAGGACGAAACGACAGAAACTTTGGGGGGCACCCAGAATAACGACGTCACTTCCACTGCAAGTGACGTCAGCACGGTCTCAACTGACATAACGGCCAATGACGCAACATCGGAAACCACCACGACAGCTGAAGAAGAGGGCAGCCCGAATATCGACGTCACCTCAACTGATGGTGACACCAGCACGCTCTCAACTGACCCAACAAACACAGACGCAACAGTGCAACACCGGATGAAACTGCAGAAACGTCAACGGGCAACGACTTCGTCACAACCGCTGGCGACTATACGGCATCAACTCACGCAACGGACACTGTAATCTTTGCTTCCCCCCCCCCCCCCCCCCTTTTTGTGAGAGGGGGGGGGGGGGGAGAAAAGCAAAGATTAATTTTTCGTTGAGGGAGAGTGAGGAGGGGGGGGGCAGTTTTTATTTTACCCTGACCTTGGTTGACTGTTTGACTGACTGATTGACTAATTGGTTGACCGACCAACCGACCGACCGACCGACTGACGAACGGACGGACGGCTGGTTGACTGCCCGACTGATTGATTTGATGATTTATCTTATTTTGATTGATTGATCATTTGTTTTGATTGACTGGCCATTTGATTTGATTTGATTGATCATTTGAATGATCATTTGATTTCATTTGATTTGATCTTGTGATTTCATTGATCATTTGAGTTGATTTCATTTGATTAATCATTTGCTTTTATTTGATTTGATTGGTCATTTGATTTGATTGGTCATTTGATTTGATTGGTCATTTGATTTGATTTGTTGATCGTTTGATTGATCATTAATTTTGATTGATCATTCGATTTGATCATTTGATTTGATTGGTCATTCGATTTTTATAATTTGATTTGATTAGTTATTCGACTTGATTTGACTGGTTATTCGATTTGATTGATCATTTGATTTCATTGACTTTCTAAATGACCGAATCATTGATTGCCTCACTGCAGGCCACAACGTCCACTCCCCAGCTCACAAGCCCGTGCTGCCAGGCCTGCCAGCGGGGTTCGACCGGGTCATGGAACCAGTCGGTCACGCAGGTGCAGGATGAGATCGCCAGGCTTCAGGAGTGAACGCTGGACAAGACCAACCTGTCTGCCACGGTCAGACGTAAAACGAGTGCCGAGGACTCGCGCCTATCTGCCAAGGCCACGGGGCTGGTGGGGGTGGTCCTGATGGCGACAGTGACCGGTCTCATCATTGTGCTGGATCTGAGGGCCTGGGTGTCTGGCAGAGTGTAGTCTAAAGCCTGCTCTCAACTGGGCACAGCGCGCGAAAAAACACATCTGCACATCACAGTCGTTGCGCTCGGTGTGTCTCTACTATTTACAAAACTGAACACAGCTGTGCTCGGTGACAAACCGATTGAAGATGCACTCTCCGCCATGTTTGCGCGCCGAGTGACGTAGCACAGCCAATCAGAATCTGTTGTGGAAACCACAGTCACAGTTTTGGCTATTTGAAATCCAGGTTGCTGTGATGACGCCACAGCGGCGGAAACCCCCCAAATCACAACTGTGGACAGCACTGTGGCTCTCCGCAGTGCCCAGTTAAGAGGCGGCTCAAGGCCCACACAGCATGTTGTGTCTGAACGCAAAATTTGAAATACAAGAAAAGGAACGTAGTAGTAGTAGTGTCTGCAAGTGGTAAAAAAAATAAAACTAGGTAGGACAACAACAACAACAACAACAAAATGGTCACCAGCCCAATATGTTGTTTTGATTTAACCACCTGCTGTCGTTTTATTGTAATGCCATGTATCGAAGAGGAGGACTCTCTCTCTCTCTCTCTTCTCTCACACACACACACACACACTGATCCTGATGAAGCACTAGCATTATGGTACAGGCTGTTCCTTGGTGTCCGGGGAGCTGGGGTGGCCGAATGGTAGAGCGTTGGACTTCTAATGCTCGGGGGCCGTGGTCACGACGCGAACGCAAATTTCTTTGCGCAAATGGGTTGCGGATCGTAAGTTCGTACGTGGCTATGTGAAAACTATCTCTTCCGCTAGTTGGCCGGTCACGACGCGCACTTACTCAAAACGGTGTCACGTACGGGTTATTTTAGATAGGTGTGGGACCCCTGGGATTCCCACGGAAAACACCATCACGTGGCCTGCACAAATTCTCCTTCCAGTGTGAAGCGTGAAAGAGTAGAGGGGGTGTGTTCAGTACGCGTTCACTACAGAATTTTTGATCGAGTCATGTTTATCTGCCGTAGCGTCAGGTTAAATGCGTGGCATGTATGTGGAGAGTGTGATCAGGAGAGCATGCAGGTCGCATATAGACCGCTTCCTAGCAGTCTCTATCTCAACATTGGACGGACTACAACCAGTAGAAGCATTTACTGCACGTACAAACCGTATGTAGCAGGCTCACTGGCAAGAAAACCAACGGAATGAACCTCAATCAAAGAACAACGAAAAACGAAAGAGGAGAGGATAACAACAACATCAACAAACTCTCCACATACATGCCACGCATTTAACCTGACTTGCTACGGCAGAGAAACATGACTCGACCATAACTCTCGGAACCCGCACATTTCGGGTCCACAACTGACACAATGAACTGATGAGACCTGCATTGACAGGCATACGATCAAAACGGTGGTGGCTGATCAGTGAGGACTGACCGAGTGCGTTCAGCACTGAACTAGTCCGAAACACACACAACACATGTTAACCCACAAATCAACCCACGATGTGTGTACGGCCGGCCATACAGGCCTTTGCATTGCAGGGTGCGTAGTGAACTGAACGCGCCCCCTCTACACGGGTACCTCAAGTCGTCCTACAGCAGATCGCACAATTCCTAAATCTAAACCTTTGAAGCATGTCCACATCGTCGTACAAGTCAAAAGGGTTAGTATGATCGCGAAACACCCTTTCCCATCGCAATGCTCTTCTCATTTGCAGTTGGTAAATCAAGCGGGCCGCCATTTTTCAGATTTACGCAAAGGCTACGGCACCTTTCCGACACCCTCCTAGGTGGTGTACAATACGCAAGGGTTTCCGAGCGGCCGTAATTCTGCGCAAACGTCATGACCACCCAATTTTATCACAAATCGTAAGTTACGGACCCTCGCGTGCGTAAATCGGTGGCGGAAAAGTTACGAACGCGTCGTGACCACGGCCCCGGGTCGTGAGTTCGTATACCGGCTGGGGCCAAATATTTGTGCTGGCTCTTTCATCGTTGCCCCGTCTTTAATATCACCCGTATGTGGTGGAAAAGGACGTTAAACTGCCAAACACACCCCCCCCCTCTCCGTGGTGTCTTTGACACACACGTCCCACAACGTACTAAGCGGGTAAAACATCCCCAAATGCCACCATGGCTCACATAGGACATTAAACAGGCTATGAAGATCCAAGAGAATTTGAAACGAGAAAAGAAATTCCAAGAATTCAAGAAACAAAGAAATTCCGTACAATCACTTGTTGGAAAGGCTCAGAAATTGGAAGCCTTAAAGGTAATTGCTGACAGCAAAGACTCTCGCACAGTTTGGCAGGCTATTAACAAGATTACAAAAGGTAAAAAAAATCTCAGTCTCCCACGATCCCCAATATTCTCACAGCCAATTCTTTCAACATTCATTTCCTAAATATAGCAGATACTTTAGCCCAGGAAAATGATAGCGACCCCGAAAATTATGTCTGTTCAGAACAACTAAAACTAAATTGCAACACTTCAACATGTAAACCATTTACCATACCATTAATGACTGTGCTAGATGTTGGTAAGTCAATATCCAACATGGCAAACAAGAAATCGTGTGGTTTGCATAACATCAGAAGCAAAATGCTAAAAACGCCCCTGCCATAATTATGTAATTGAGTCATTGACATTTATCTATAATCTCTCTATTCAGAACAATTATGTATTTCCAGCGGCCCTTAAAAACGCTAAAGTTGTCCCGATTCAAAAAAAAAATAATAAAAAAAATCTAAGCGACGTAAATGAATATCGTCCAATATCTATACTATCAGTTCTCTCAAAACCCCTAGAAACACACATTCACACACATCTGCTCACATTCCTCGAAGAAAATAAACTTCTGTGCGCATTTCAGTGAGGTTACCGTCCAGGCCATTCCTGCAAGACTGCTCTCACTCACATCATAGATAAATGGCTTAGTGGTATAAATAAATCAAAACTATCTGGAGCAATATTTCTCAAGAAAGCTTTTGATTTGGTAAATCACAGCATTCTGAAAAAAACCTGCGGTTATACAACATTGGGTCAGGTGCATTATCATTCTTCTCTCTTCCTCTTACACAGGAAACAGAGAGTCTTTTTAAATGGCCATTCTCATCCGAAGGGATTGTTAAGTATGGAGTACCTCAGGGCTCCATCTTGGGGCCTCTTTTATTTTGTCTTTATATTAATGACCTTCCCTTTTGTTTATCTAGTCCCAACGTGTCCTGCGAGTTATTTGCAGATGACACAACACTACACACATCCGACAAAGAAGAGGCAACAATAAACGCAACACTCCAGCAGAGCCTCGATGAAGTATATGAATGGTGTACTCAAAAATATGATAATCAGCGTCATGGGTGTGTTTTCTTGATTGGTGTTGTGTGGTGGTACAGATTGGCAGTATGGGAGAGTGGAGGGATGGGTGGAGAGGGTGATCATACATCTCACTGTCTCCATTGATTACTTTCAGGATCAGTTTAATGTCAGAAATAAACTGTTTGACGTTTTTGTTGTTGTTGTTGTTGCTGTCTGGGAGGGGGGTCATTGTTGGAGGGGGTTGGTCTTCCTTTCTACTTACTGTATTACTTTTATTTATTCCCTTTTTCACTTTACAAAAGTTAAACTCGTGTGTGTGTGTGTGTGTGTGTGTGTGTGTGTGTGTGTGTGTTGGGGGAGGGGGGAATTAGCGTGAAAAGCTGTGGACCTCTCTGTTTTAACACAAGTCACTGTGTATATGGTGAATTATAACATAACAGGCCTTCCTGCAGTAACTCAACTCTCAATAGTAAGTCTCTCAGGTCAGCCATCAACTTCCCTAAATGCAAGAGCTGTTCTTTGTAGAACTTTGTAAAAGTACCCCTGTGAAAAGGATCACAGGTTCACATACACCCTAACACTCTATGGAGTGGAACAAAGACTTTTTATTGTAATGTGTGTCTGTATTGACTGTTCATGGTATCAGTTGTAAATGCATGATTTAAATCGTTTTACATAATGCAGTTTGATACCATGACAGGTGGGTGTAAGATATTTGAAAATAATATTTGAAAAACCGTTCACTCTTTATGACAACAAATTTGTCAGGTGTATATATGGTGTTGAAACAGATAATGTGCAGCATCATACACGGTCTCCCTTGTCCCCGTTTTCTACACACACACACACACACACACAGTCTTGTCATATATACAGTCAGTAAAGACAGATAACCAAGGTCTGCCTGTCCGGCCATCACCCACGTTTTCCCTGTATGAAAGGTACGCCTCTTTTCCAGTCATGCACCCCCCCCCCCCCCCCCCCCCTTTCGTGCATCCCTCCACGTTACACCCTACGCACAGCAATTCATAATAACCGTCACAGAAAATGTCAAATTGGTATTCTAACCTCCCCCCCCCCCCTCTCCCTGCCACCCCTCCATCCATAGTCCATCCTTTTACGTCTGACCCCTACACGCGGCAATTCATATTGCATGATTTCGCGAGAGCTGAACTACAATATATGATATAGAAAATGTCAGGTTGGTTTTATCCCCAGCTGCTGTGTTTCAGCTTGTTGTTCCGGGCCATTTTGTGGTTCGTGTAAAATTCATTTTGTCACCGCGCCCCTTAATGTAGTGGTTAGCACTTCGGACCGTGGACCGGGAAACCCGGGTTCCAGTCCAAGCGGGATTTTTCCTACCTAGGTCGGCTCCTCCCCTGAGCGGGAGTGCTATGGGCCCAGTGGGGAGGCTGTAGCCACACAGCCGAGATTCACCCACTTCACGGGTGCAACTTTGGGGTGCTTCCCTTGGTATGACATGATGTGGATGATTACACGGCCGGCACCGCAGGTGCCGTAGTTCCCGGGCCTGGTTAATGCCGGATATTTATGACAGGAAGCGTGGAATGCGGCCCTGTCCCGCAGTCCCAAACCAAATGGACCTCCATAGCATCCTCTTACCATCATCCTCACCTCCATCATCATGCATAGTAAAAATTGCCACAGCTTCCGAGCCCTCCGTGGATTCCATCCATGACCTGGGAGGAACACCACTGGAACTGGTAAAAGAGTTGAAGCAGCAAAATCTTTTTGTCAATCAGGGGCCGTGGTCACGACGTACGTGGCCACGTGAAAACTATCTTTTCCGCTAGTTGGTCGGTCACGACACGCACTTACTGGAAACGGTGTCACGTACGGGTTATTTTTAGATAGGTGTGGGACCCCTGGGATTCCCACGGAAAACACCATCACGTGACCTGCACAAATTCTCCTTCCAGCGTGAAGAGTGAAAGAGTAGAGGGGGTGTGTTCACTACGCGTTCACTACAGAGTTTTTGATGGAGTCACTGTTTATCTGCCGTAGCGTCAGGTTAAATACGTGGCATGTATGTGGAGAGTGTGATCAGGAGAGCATGCAGGTCGCATATTGACCTCTCCCTAGCAGTCTCTATCTCTCAACATTGGACGGACTACAACCAGTAGAAGCATTTACTGCACGTACAAACCGTATGTAGCAGGCTCACTAGCAAGAAAACCAACGGAATCAAAGAACATCGAAAAACGAGGAGAGGATAACAACAACATCAACAAAACTCTCCACATACATGCTACGCATTTAACCTGACTTGCTACGGCAGATAAGCATCATGACTCGACCAAAAACTCAGAATTCGGAAACCGCACATTTCGGGCCCACAACACACATGCAATGAATGAGACCTGCATTGACAGGCATACGATCAAAACGGTGGTGGCTGATCAGTGAGGACTGACCGAGTGCGTTCAGCACTGAACTAGTCCGAAACACACACAACAAATGCTAACCCACACAAAGAAAAACAAATCAACCCACGATGTGTGTACGGCCGGCCATACAGGCCTTTGCATTGCAGGGTGCGTAGTGAACTGAACACACCCCCTCTACACGGGTACCTCAAGTCGTCCTACAGCAGATCGCACAATTCCTGCAGGTCTCTCCTCCTAAATCTGAAACCTTTGAAGCATGTCCACATCGTCGTACGAGTCAAAAGGGTTAGTACGATCGCGGAACACCCTTTCCCGTCGCAATGCTCTTCTCATTTGGAGTTGGTAAAAGGCTACGGCACCTTTCCGACACCCTCCTAGGTGGTGTACAATACGCAAGGGTTTACGAGCGGCCGTAACTCTGCGCAAACGTCATGACCACCCAATTTTACCACAAATCGTAAGTTACGGTCCCTCGCGTGCGTAAATCGGTGGCGGAAAAGTTACGAACGCTTCGTGATCACGGCCCCAGATAAATTTGCCAGCTTTTTGGGATTAGTATTTGCCTTCCAACGTTCAGCACGCCCTAATGAGGATCTGCCGTGCACAAATAATTTAATCAAGCAGAAACTGGCAGACGTCAACTGGGACTAAACAAAGAAGCCAAAGAGACGCGCACATAATGACGTCATATAACTTTTTTCAGCAAAAACTTTGTCACTTATCACTTATACCTTGCTAAAGCTGGAAAGTTTCTTCATCACACACACACACACACACACACACACACACACACACACACACACACACACACACACACACACACACACACAGAGGCTACACAATACAGATACCGAAAAGAAAATTCCTATCAAACATAACGCTGCACACGACACCTTAAAATGCTTGTAAAATTCACCTAACAAAAATAAATCACAAAACTCCAGCAGCCAAAGACTCATGTGCAGGGTACGTTTAACAAACTTCCAATGTTCACTTTGTTGTTGTAATATTAGCAGCGACCACCAACTCCCTCATTCCTCTGTCGTATGCTACGTCTTGTGTCAGCCGCGCATGAATACAAATAGTCCACGTGTCAGGCTCATTTGTCACTGTTTTCACTATTTCCTGACATGAAACTTCTTTACACAGCAGGGGCGCCGGAAGATGATGGGGGGAGGGTGGACAGAATCTCAGAGGGGGGAAACTCCAGAGCCAGTGAAAGGAAGGACGTTGCCGGGAGAAAGTGAAAAGCAGGGGGGGGGGGGGTGGGAGTGAGACGACTTTCTGCCAAGTCGTTTTGATATTTCATGCAACGGCTAAACTGAGTTCTCTGTTGGGATGAGGGAGAGAGCAGGAAGAGGGGGAGGGGAAGGGGGGGGGGGCAAGACCATGGCTTTGTCCCCCCTCTTGCCATAGTCACCTGATTTTCCAGGGGGGGGGGGGGGGCAAAAGATACTCTTGCCCCCCCCCTGCTTGGGTACAGGCGCCCCTGCACAGCCAACAAGCAGTGCCAGACTGCCATTTTGTACTCTGCGCACAAATTTTAAAAGGGGCAAAAATTTAAAAATCCCTTACGATATTTAGCGGTACGCGCTCGCACGAACGCACGCACATGCACGCACTCATCTACATATAAAGATCTTAGAGAAAGAGACCTGTGTTGGACAATGACGAAGACGGGATGAACAGTGTGGCAAGGAATACTACGAAGAATGATCAACAACTGATGAGTGGTTTGAAAACGGATCGCACCCAACGAGCGAAAACAAGTTCTAGTTTCTATCGGTGATTAATCACTGGAGTGTACAGTTGGAAACTGAAGCATCCCCCACATGACACACTGCAGCAATAACAGCAACAGCAACAGCGACAATAACAATAACAACACGTTATTATTACAACATATATACTCCCATATTAGCGAATAACAAGTGTGTGTGTGTGTGTGTGTGTGTGTGTGTGTGTGTGTGTGTGTGTGTGTGTGTGTGTGTGATGTTTTTGTTTTTCTTTTGTTGGGAAGAAAGGCCGGGAAGCTCGTGGCCGTTCGTACACTGACTGTCACCCATTGTTATTTTCTGTCTTCCTCCTGCATGCAAGGTAACCTTGTTTTCAATTCCAGCCCTCAACCCCCCCCCCTCCCCCCCTCCCACACACACGTCCGTTCTTCTACGCCTACCCGCTACCGACGACAAACCACGCTGAATAATTTCGCTGGAGCTGTTCATAATAACGAACACAGAAAATGTCACAGTCAATCAGTTTCTCCCCACGGGCAGTGTTTTCCCAGCTCGTGGTTAGCTGTGCCATTTTGTTGTTCGTCTAAAATTCATTTGTTCCATGAGATGAATTTGTCAGCTTTACAACGTAAACTACCAAATCATCATCATCATCATCATCATCGCCGTCGTCATCATCATTGCCGCCCCCGCCGCCGTCGTCAGAAATAACCACAACATCTTCAACTTTAAACTATACACTCTTCAAGTACCTTTTCGATGAACTGTATATTGTCAAGGAAAGTATACTTCCCCTGTGTGGTTATCCAAGTTATTTAAAGTGTGTGTGTGTGTGTGTGTGTGTGTGTGTGTGTGTGTGTGTGTGTGTGTGTGTGTGTGTGTGTTTTCTGTTGTGTTTTTGTGGGGGTTTGTTTTGTTTTGTTTTGTTTTTGTTTTTTTTCATTGTTTAACGGGTGTTTGTTGTTGATATTGTAGAGTTTTCCTATCGGATTTAGTGAAATCTTGAGACCGTTTAAAAGATTTTGATATATTGGGCGCCTGTGTAGTAATATAATGCTCTGTACATACTGTGACTGCTGTACAGTCTGTACTCAGTGCTATATAGTATAGTATACATCTCCTTTGTTTGTGCCAGTGCTGACTGTATGATGGGAGACTTTTTATGAGTGTTCGGCTCAAAAGATATGTTTAGATGTCTTTGCCTGTAAGGTCTGCGCTGAATCACTCAGATTTTTTTTTCATGTTGGGCAGATAGATGCGACCCCCCCCCCCTCCTCCTCCGTAACCCCCCTCCCCCCCCCCCCCCCCCCGTCGTCCCCCTCCCCTTCCGTCCCCCCCCCCCCTTCACCATCCCTGTATGTCCCTATTTGTTTCTGCTGTCACTATTTGACACTGTGTGGTACAGGTTGAAACTGGCACACATCCCATGGGGCACTGGAGTTTTAAAATATCACGTTCAGTGCCGCTTTCAGATGACACAGATGACGGCTCTTTCCTGTCTCTGACATTTGTGCTTCATATAAAATTCATCTCATCATCAGACAGCATAACTCACACAAATGTGTTAGGTGTGAAACACACACACACACACACACACACACACACACACATCACAAGGGTGTTCTTTTAAAATATGACATAACTTGTACGTTTGTATTATTCACAAAATTTCAGATTATGCCGTGAAACAAACTATTCTTTGTGCACTTACGGAATGAGATGAACAGACTAAACTAAGAAAACCTTCAGGCCCAAGAAAGATAATTATATACAAAAAGGCTAAAAAATAAAAATAAACTGATAGAAAGCATGTGGTTGTCATGTGACCTGGAAGGTGGTTCCACAAAGCGGAACCGGTAAAAGACAGACGTAAAGTGAGTCTGTCCATGGACGGGGAATGACAGAGTTTGTTGGAGTTTCCATTCTGAGAAGTTGATCAGCTGAACATACGTAACAGCTGTAGACAGGGACTTTTCCGTTCCATAGTTGAAACATAAACACCCCTTTATTGAAAATTGGATTTTTTTTTTCAAAGGCAGGAATCCAAGTTACTTTACAGTTTCCTATCAGTCGTGAGATGCGGGTTTTGTAAAAATAACTTTGGCGCCCTTCTGTGAAGGAAACTGAGCTCATGCACATGAATATCTTTGCAGCAATTCCCAGAACTTGGACGCGTGGTCCAAGTGAGTCCGCACATGCGTCAATTTTCTACTTCCGGAAACATGTTTCCAAAGGTCGACTATCTATGGAAAGACTGCTTCAGATTCGTCATCATTCCAGCGTTTTCGTCAAGTGTGACAATTGCGCATATTACAAGAACTACTGCACAGTTATATCTTGAATATTAAGAATAACAGAGATTTTAGCTAAACATATTTTTTCAAGTTTCTGCAAGAAGCACCGGCCCAAAGGGTTCCAGTTTTGCGATTTAGTAAGTACAATCCAAGTTATTCAAGTCCACGTTTCAACAGACTTCTAGATCTTACAGATTTTATGTAAAAATTCATTCAGTCAGGGAAGTCACAAAAGCAACAGGGAAATCACAAGACATGAACACACATCCTTTGTCAGACGACGTTCGTGAAGCTGACGTCAAATGTTTGGTTCACAGAAAAAAAATCTGTAAATATCTTAACTTCCTCCGACATTTCACCAGCCCTCTACATATTCCAGATTTTATGTAAAAATTAATTCAGTCGGGGAAGTCACGACACCAACAGGAAAACCACAAGACATGAACAAGTATCCTCTGTCACAGTGTTAGAAGACTGCGTCAGTGAGGCTGACGTCAAATCCGTGAACGAAACATCTCTCTCTCTCTCTCTCTTTCTCTTTCAGGCCAACCTTGGTGGGCCCCATGGGCTCGCCTTCACGCGGCGGGGCTGATTTCGCTGAGCTTGCCCACCCCTTTTGCTCTTTCTTTACTCTTATTTCTGCCTCCATCGGTCCATTCACCTGTCTTTTGCTCTCTTAAAATCTCCTCCGGGGGGAGGTCAGTAAGCGGGTGTCTGCTGACCCTTGGTCCAGTGAGACATCTGAGGGTCATTACTGAAGGCCGACTTCACTGGTCCCCCCCCCCCCCACCTGGTCTCCACCCGGGCGGGCTTTGTTCGCAGCGCCCTGCTGGTGCTGCTGAACACCCATCAAGATGAGGACCTTCACAACGCACCCGTCTCAGATGCGTTGTTTTCCCAAACCGGCAGGGAGGTTCCGTGTTGTGGCGGTCTTTTCTCCAAAAGCATCCCAGGCACGTTGTCTTCACTGGAAACTAAGGAATTTTCCTTTCTAACTGACTCGTTCTGTCCCTCACCAGCCCATTCGCCTGTCTCTTTCTCTTTGAAACCTCCCGAATTTAGGCGCTCTCTCCTTCCTCTCATCTCTCATCTGATTTCTAAGTTCGGCCCTTTCATCTATGTTTCTTCTTTTTAAGCCCCTCAGTCACGCTGCACTACCAGTAGCTAGGAATAAGTAATGTTGCGCATATGCTGCGAACTGCGCCTAGGAGATAATACGTTGCATTATTTGCTGTATATGCGCTTAGTATTTTTTTTTACCTAGTTGTAATAGCTATTTGTTTTCTACTCTTTTTTGTAACCGGGAGTTCCAGAAATTAGCATGAAGGCGCAGCGTCTCCTGCATGTCCTGGGTTTATACCTCCCCGTAGACCAGTTTGCATCCTTTGTCCAACGTTCCATTTTTTTTTCTCCTAAGAGTCTAGATCCACTATAGCGTGGCGGGTCTAATGTCTTTGGTAGGTCTTACACACTTGAAGAGAGAAAGAAAAACAACAACTGACAACAACAAGAAACAACAAAACAGATCAAATAGCATGAAATTTGGAGAAACAACTTTATGGGATGGGGCCATTCCTCCTTGTTATCACTGAAACTTGCTGCTTTGCGCAGCGAAATCTGCCCCATCCCATAAAGTTGTATCTCTATAGAAAACAACTTAAAAGAAAGAAAAAAAACGGAGGAAAACGAACTGGATGAACAATGTACAATACAGAGTAATATGGCAAAACTGGGTGTGCCCACTGATCAGAGAGTGCGCATGTGCGTTGCACCCGATCGATATATCATTTGCATACCACTCCGCATTGCTGCCGTCCATAACACAGGCACATCCCGCTATTGCAAAAGCCTCATTAGTCACAGAAATCTGCTTGGCGGTCGCTGATTGGACTGCTGCAATGTGACGTCACGAACTGACCAGATCGATGACTGCTCAGTTTCCCTGTTAGCTCTACCTCCCATCAGTACTGCCGTGCGCCGGACATTAACATATTATGTTAATAGGGAGTTTGCAGAACTGTGCTGGGGAATTAAGAAAACATTTGGACGAAAGTGGTACGCGCATGCATACACGGAATTGATTTCTTTCTACAGTAAGTGGCGAAAGATAAACTTGTCAACAAAGAGGCAAACAACAGTGTTCAGCTTGTTCGGTCCATGACTAAACTGATGTGAAGGAGCGGACTCTGTGACTGGAGGTGCGGCTTTAGTGTCGCTGTCGCATCTTTCATTATTTTTCCTCCCTCCTTCTCTCTTTTTTTTTTTAACATATCTATCTTCACGAGTTTTACTAGTTGACAAACAGTCGTGTAAAACTGTGCATCATGATCACGAACAAACACGTCGCGTTCTTCCTTGTGTTCCTGCTGTGTTTCACCTCAAACTCCCAGACTGGGGGACGTCATCCAGCTGAGGACGAGGACACACAAGACGGACTTGTGACGGCTGCGAACTCGCAAATCTCAAAGACAGAGAGATTTCAGAGCCGTAGTACAGACAGTACAACTGCACTGGAGACACTGCGAAGGAAAGAAGAAGGGGGACTTCTTTTCTCAGACCTAACAGTGTCCGAGACAGACTATACTGAGCCACCAGGACATGACGTGGTCAGCGGAGTGTGGCCAGTCACCACCACGCGAAGAACGACAGCCGGAGACGACACGACGGCCGTGCAAGCGACTTCGTCTGATGGTCATGAGCTGTCCCACACTGACACGACAAGTGTAGATGGCGTAACTGGTGTCACATCAGCAGGTAAATTAACCCCTTGTTTCTGTCTGATCCTGTTTTGCTTTCCGTCATCCTATTTTGATGTTTATGTTTGAAGTTACGAGCGGCTAAAAGAAAGAAGGCCTTGTGGAATTTTATGTTTCATATTATGACTTTGGAACATGAAATCCATTGACTGACTGACTGACTGACTCTCTCTCTCTCTCTCTCTTGGCGTTAACTAATTAACTAACTCTCTCTCTTGTTTTGCGTGCACTTGTTTGTATAATGTACAACACCCATTTTCAGTTGGTACATATGCATACTTACAATTACTTTATGTGCATGGCTAGTGGAATAGATTGGTAACTGAAATATCAGCTACAACAGAATTCGTGTGCGGATGCGCGTGCGGTCGTGTGGTGGCTCTTTTATTTTGTGTTAGTCGTTTTGGTTAGCCGGTACTCTTTTCTTTAAAATAGTATCTTTACTTTGTAGTTGTAGCAACGGCAAGTTGTAATACTGGTCAGAATACCAGGCACTTCCACCGTTAAAAAGTGAAGGTTCATCTCTGTCTGTCTGTCTGTCTCTCTCTCTCTCTCTCTCTCTCTCTCTCTCTCTCTCCGCTAGGACATGGAAACTGTTGTTTTGATAACATTTTAACATGTGTGTCTGTAAACGTGCCACTATTCTAGATGGTTCAAGGCGATCCCTGTTCGTCCTGCATCTACTTGACTTGTGCAAAAGTCACAGAAATGAAAGGGTTAAAGATTAATGAACTTGAAATACTGTCTTTGCATATGACACATCTGATTTTCTTGATGGTAGTGAAACATCTTTCACTGAGAGCATACAGTGTCTCATATTTTGCTTCTCTATCAGGACTAAAAATTAATCATGACAAAACACAAGTGGTCTGGCTAGGACCAAGAGGAAAAACGCTGAAGTATAGTACATGCGCGACGCCAGCTTAGAAGCCTGGGGTGTTTAAGGTCCTGGAAATACTATTTTTCACCGAGACAGACAGAACTGTACAGATTAACTATAATATAAAACGGACTCTCATAATCTGGTCTAAAAGACAACTTACCCCCTTTGGAAAAATAACTGTCATCAAGATTCAGACTTAAAAACAGACTCAGACGTTTAGGCTTTAGCATATATATAAACAAGTTGTTTCAATGTACATGATGTATGAAATGATGCACAAATGTTACATCAATTAATTCAGCGAAAACATTGTGAGAGGGATCCAACTTTCATCAGTCAAACAACTGCAAACAAACCAGAACCAAAAAGCAGATTGTACACAAAACTCACCAATCTGGAAGGAGCTACACAGTTCTACATTTAGAGTGGAAAAAGTTCTTCTGTTCTAATCTGAAAACTTTGAAATGGAAACCACGCTGGTTGCCGTATGGTACTTTCATTCTCCACCTACGTTTGACAAAAGGGTTATGCACTCATGGCTTGGTTTTCAGCAATATATCTATGTCTATATCTATTATTCACTGATTCCAAGTGTAAAACGAACTACAACATCCGTGAAACCTTTCAAAATCCTTACGTAATATTCGTAGATTTGAAGTGAAGTAAATTGTGAAGCGGTTACTGTTTCTCATTAATAACGATAACTGTATATTGTTTAGGCGCTTCACCCAATTTCTTGAATTGGCTCAAAGCGCCGCGAGCTGAACCCAATACCTACGATCACGTGAATCACACGCATTCTCTCACACACTGGACATGAACAGTCACGTGGGGGCGAACGTTCAGCTCAGCTATTTAAGTTTCGGAATTGAGAAATGGATTTATTTTCAAATTTGGTGGGCTGATCATTTCCACAGCAGAGGGGGAAGAAGCCGGAGAGAACCCGCGACGATCGTCCCGAATGAACGTTGCCACGTACGAAAAGAAAACTTCTTCGTCCCGAGTGGGACTCGAAACTGACCTCTCGCATTGTTTACTCAGGCGTTATTAGTACTGCTAAGGAATACAATCGCCAGCTAAGGCTTGAGAAAACTGGTAACTGTACTGTAAATAGCAAAGTGTGGACTTTGATCATGCATGAAGAACCAAAGGTTGTGTACTCTGTTTTTGTCGAGCCTGAGTCAGATCCAGTCTGTACAGTGCAATGGTCACAGCACTTTACCGATCTACCATAATGGAATGTGATATTTTGTATTTTGTATTTTATGTGATATCACAACTATACCTGATCCAGATAGATGGTTTCAGTCTAGACAGTTACACCGTCTACTTCCTACTTCGAGATTCTTACACTTCACAAAATTATCTGATTCCGCAAGTTTTACATTCTATTGTTTTAAAGAGGAAACTTCAAGACAATTGTGCTGGGGTTGCCCGCATGTGTACAGCTATTTTGGGATTCAGGGCAGGGATGGCTTAATAGAAACTGTGATAACTGTGCAACATTAACTCTGACACAATCCTTAAACAAATTTTATAAATAGAGAGGCGCCTTGTCGTTTAGAATTGTATGTTAGGACGCTTTTGTTAAAAGCAAGACGCTTGCTGAAAGGGAGATAACCAAGGTCTTGAAGTTGTTTTCGGTGAACTGAGCGTCAGGACGGATTAGTTTTATACCCCGTCTGTACAGTGAATCCATCTTTTAAAAAAACAAAAACAACAACAACAACAACAACAACAACAAAATGGTGTTCACCACAGCCATCCCAGATGATTAAAGCGCGATCTCCGCATATAAATGTTAGTTTTGCCAGGAGAAACTGTTTTTTTTTGTCGAACCAGCTTTCCCACCTTTATCAAGCTGTGATTGCCACATGAGCTGGTCATCAGTGATAACCCCTAGTAACCGATGTTCATGAAATTGTTCGGTACAACGGAATTAAAAGAAAAGTGAATTTGGGGAGGACGGAGCTGGTGTTTTTGGCGGCTATTTGTACAAGCATGCTTTTCGTTTTTAATGGATTGACTACCCTATGACTGTGTTTAACAGCTATGTGAAAATGCGCCAGAAGTGTTGTCATGTTCTCAGTGCACAATGCTCGTGTGCCAGACCGAAGGGTTATTCCGCTATTCCGCTAATGAGCAAGCCAGTCTCATCAACTGTATGAATCACAGCTTAGACCTAGCCCATTGGACAGTCTGAGCGTGACGTCACATATCGGCCCGATCGATAGCTGCTTGGCTTCTAAGTCAGCTCTGCCTCCCTTCTCGACTGTTGTGCACCAGACATCAACATAATATCCAACATATTATTAGTGGCACGTTTTGAGAACAGTCCAAAGCAATATAAACAACACACACACACACACACACACACACACACACACACACACACACACACACACATACACACTGACACACACACATGCACACGCACACGAGCGCGCGCGCGCGCACGCACACACACACACACACACACACACACACACACACACACACACACACACACACACACACACACACACACACAGAGGACACGTAATAACGAATATACAAAAAGAAGTGAGGTGAACTTGTAATTTGTTTGTATATAGATCTGCTGATATTGTTGTTGTTACAGACGTAATCATTCTGTGCACCACACAAAGAGAATTTAGTTTCTTCCTCTTGTCGCGTTCGTATCCCGACTGGGGCCAAATAATTATGTGTGCTGGCTTTTTCATCGTTGCCCCGTCTTTGAATCACCCAAATGTGGTGGGAAAGGGCGTTAAACCCCCAAACACCCACCCACTCTTCCTATTGTCGCTTCAGAACTATTCAAGCTTAAATGTTTGGCGGAAATCTAAACGTGAGCCACTGATCTTTCTTATTAAACGGCGTGTCGGCACTCTGGCAAATGTTGCGGGTCAGGAGTTTGAATCCTCACTGTGAGCTAAAAGTGTATCTGATTTTCATCGCTCCGTCTTAAGCAGGGAGCCGGGACAGTGGAGAGGTAGAGCGTTGGACTTTCAGTGGTCGGGTAGTGGGTTTTATCCAAAAATCTAATGTTTGTGATGGCGTTTTTCTCGTTTCCCCGTATATCACCCGTATTTCCCTGTATATTACACGCATTTCGTAGAAAAGGGACACCCACCCACATACCCGTCTACAGTGGTGGAAAAGAACGTGAAACTAGAAGAAACAGCAGAAGCTATACGTATAGTTTTGGTGATACATGTACCGTACGCGGTGCACGCCAGGGACAACGTCGCTGTCCACACTGTACTGACTGTAATTCTGTACTCTATACCACTGTACCCTGTACGACATCAATAATAACTATAATAAAGCGCTTATACTTGTATAATAACAGGCTGTAAGCGCCCTACGTGATGACAAAGCTCAGTACAGTTTACAACTCACAGGCAGCGTAAACTACAATTTACAATGAAGTACCTAATAACGAATGTCAGCCACGTAAGACACAAATACAAAATACACATGAAAAGCTTGCGTATCGCACAACACACAGGCATCATGTTAACTATACGCACATTCTCAACATGCACCGATATAGGACAACGGACAGACTAAATCAGTTTGGGGTTTTGAACAGGTGGGGTTGAAAATCTCTTTTTATTTGTCTGGAACACTACAATGTTGCAAAAACTTTTTACATTTTTATCAATTGCGCTTGACTTCTTGCTTGAAAACAGTAGTTTATATTAGGATATAGCACAACTGACAAGCGCGAAGCCTTCGGTCGCGGTAATATGGCACCAAGGCTAGTGTAAAACGAAGCGACTGAGTTAGTCTGCTTTTACAAAAGCGCAACAAGCGATTGTACAAGAAAATAAAAGAAACAAAGAGCGCTTGACACAGGTTCTGGATTTTCTGTAACTGAATGGTTTAGGGAGTTGATTCCATAGAGCCGCAGCTTGAAAGGAAAGGGTTTCTGACGGAATGTTTTAGTTTTTACAGTGAGGGTGCAAAGAATGGTAGTGCCAGAAGAGCTAAATAACTACAGTGCTTTACCCAGTCTCTTGGATTGGCTCACAGCGCCGCGGACTGAACCCAACACGCACGATCACGTGAATCACACGCATTCTGTCACATACCGGGCATGAACACATTACATTCTAGTGTTTCGAAGGGCCACTTTCACAGCTGGGTGAAGGGGCCGAGGGGGGGGGGGGGGCGACCATGTGTTAAGGTTTTTACTATCATGCACCCACCGTTTGTGCAGAGCCTTTGCATACCTTTGTGTGATTATTATTATTATTGTTATTATTTGCTGCCCCAACTCTTTGCCAGTTCCAGTGGTGTTCCTCCCAGGTAATGGTTTGAATCCACTGAGGGCTGGAAAGGGCAATTTTTATTATGCATGATGATGAAGATGAGGATGATGGTAAGATGGAGGTCCGTGTGGTTTGAGACTGCGGGACAAGGCCTCATTCCACGCTTCCTGTCATAAATATCCCGGCATTAACCAGGTCCGGAAACTACGGCACCTGCGGTGCCGGCTGTGTAGTCATCCACATCACGACGTGGGAAGCATCCCCAAAGTCACACCCGTGAAGTGGGTGAATCTCCGCTGTGTGGCAACAGCCTCCCCATTGGGCCGATAGCACACCCGCTCTGGGAAAGAGCCGACCTAGGTAGGAAAAATCCCGCTTTCCTCGGCTGGGACTCGAACCCGGGTCTCCCGGTCCATGGTCCGAAGTGCTAACCACTACACTACGGGGGCCGGTGAAAGTGCTTATTATTATCTTTCACACCGTACCCAACACGATTAGGAAACGTCTGAGGAAGACCTCTTTCCAAAAAAAATCTAAAAATTGCTAAAATCGCCCGGTTGGCAATGGTTTGCATGCACACAGTGCCTGGGTCACGGGGGAATTACACCGTACACGACGCGAGGTCAAGGTCGGCAATGAGTTAAAAGTATTTTTGCATGTCTTTAAGAATATCTCACAGTGTAAATCCCTCCGCTGTTGGAGTTTTGTCATATTCACAGGCAATTTTATGTACAGTATTTCCACATACGTATTTTCAATATTTGTCCTTATAGACTTAATGGTGTAGCTATTGTTCTGTATAAGACTCCAGATATGTGTAAAAGACCGTATTTAACTTTCGAATCCCGGTTCGGGCCAAATATAATATATTTGTGTTGGCCCTTTTCACCAGCATCAACATATCAACTGAACGGCATCTAAGCCTTTGACCAACCCTGTGGCTTTGAATAAGGTCACTGAAAATGAATGGTCTTCAGACCGTGCTGATTTCGGGTGTGGTAAAGAGTAAGCAGTTACTAAAAGAGTGCCATCATTCACCCAAGACACCGCTTTCTTGGACTTTCACCGAAACTCTGTGGCTTTGGTCTTTGTGTGTGAGATCACTGGAAACTGTATGACGAAATGACAACTATGCCAGTTACAAGTATGAGATATGAATTGCCTCGCATTTGTGATCACCGAGAAAATGAAAGTACTAATTAGAAGCTTGACTATCACTAAAGGTCATTCAAAATTATAGCAATGGAACGTACGTCCTCGCCACTAACTGTCAACTCTGTCACGTTCAATGCCCCCCTCCCCTCCACCCCCACCTCCCAGTATCCTCCCTCTTTTTACCGTAACTCCCCGCCTCCCCACGCTCTCACCCACCACTCTCTCCCCTCCCCACTCGTTCCCTTCCCTTTTTGTTTCTGTAGTGTTCCGGTTTAGATCTTGTAGTAATTCTTAAGTTATTGTTGTTTTTCTGTATGATAAGCACTAGCGCTTACCACTTCTAACATTGCAAATCAAAGTTCATTCATTCATTCATTCCTTTTTCCCCCCACACCCTTTAAAATTTTCCCTTTTCTAAGAAACGTTGGAAATGTTGCTTTAGATAGCAAGACAACTACAATCTGTAGTGTTAGTTTGTGATTGTTATCCAGATTAAATCGTCTTGCAGCGTGTAAACTAAATTAATTTTGATTCCTGTGTAACAGATTCAGTCCCGGTCAAGATGGTATCCCCGCCCTTGGGAAAGCCCAACCGCTCTCCGTGCCATCCCTGCATTCACTGATTGTTAATTCTTATTCTTCTCAGTCGTCATTTGTAAATGTTCCATTATATGTCTGGTTTACAAGGGTCTTCTCTCGCTCGGTTAGAATGTTATCGTCAGTCACTCCCTGAGTCGCTGTTTGCACACCTGTTGATTGGCAGAGACTTTGTTACTGCAAGGACTGTCTCACATTTCTCACTATTCCTGATCTTTCTTGACTGGTGATCGTCCACCATTTCTTGCAGGGCCATGTTCTAACCCCACTTACAGCCGGTGTCGTAACGGGAAGTGCGTGCGGTACGGATGGCAGTGTGACGGCTGGGATCAATGTGGAGACAACTCTGACGAAGAAGGATGTCGTGAGTAGATGTGCTACTACATTTTGCCTGACAATCATCTTAAAACTAAAACAGCTCATGTGAGAGGTCAGAGTATAACGTTTAAATTTTACACAGACATGCAACAGACTGCAACTAACAGCATCATTTGGATACGCTGAAAAGTCTTATAGTTTATTCAAGTCGTGTTAGTTTCCATGTATTTCAAACACATGTTTATAACTGTTATCCCTAGAAAGGAATGCCAAATCCGGCTAGTTTATATCAAATAATTAATTTTGTAAAACTTGTAAGCGGCTGGCAGCCTTCTAATGGTATTGTTAATTTCTTTTTAAACCAAGTATGGGGGTGTACTTGTGTTTGTATGTTGTGTGTGCAGAAACACTTTGTTCGCCTTATATGCTATTGAATGGTTCGGTGTTCCTCGACAAAGCTCCTTTTTAAAATATCATTTCTTTCGCGAAAATAGCCAAATCCTAAAATCCTACTAGTTACCCTTTCAATTTGTGTGTGTGTGTGTGTGTGTGTGTGTGTGTGTGTGTGTGTGTGTGTGTGTGTGTTTTAAAAACATTCAAATTCGCTGTATTTATTGTAGATAGTTTCATTGCCCCGTCAACTTGAGCATAGTTTCACTTCTACTGCGACTGTTAGGTTGACTGATTTCACAGTTGTTTCTAGATCTGCCTAGTCGTGAATTTATAATTCACTCTAATTCACGTTGCAGCACCAAGAAGTTGTCGTGTGGGTGACTTCCAGTGTAGCAATGGGAAGTGTATCCTGTCACGTTGGCGGTGTGATCTATTCTATGACTGTGCGGACAGGTCTGACGAAGACGGATGCCGTGAGTACTCTCCGTCACTCTCTCTGTCTTGTTGTGTCAGTCTCATTGCCTGTCTGTCTGTATTTCTTTAAAAAAAAGTGAAAGGAGAGGGTAACAACAGCGGAACAGATTTCTCGTTATTTCATGATGCGAGTCACTTCAGGATGATGTTCACTGTAGCTCCACGCAAGTCGCACTAACTAAGATGTGCGGGACTGGGTGTGGTTCGTTTTCCGATCGGAAAATATCCTGGACTGTGTCGATAGTGTGACGACAAGAAGGGAAGCCCAAAACGTGTGTGTGTGTGTGTGTGTGTGTGTGTGTGCTGTTGGGAGAAACAGAAGCTGCTGTGGCTGCACTTACTGTCCTTGTATTCTTGACGTCATGTCCATCTTTCTGCTTGTGCTTGTTTTCCGGCAGGGCTTCACACTGGTGTGTACAGTCATATTCATTATGTCAATGGGACTGTGCTCTCCTTGTGCGAGAATGGTAGCGTTAGTGGCACGTACAGGGTGATTCGTGTCGACTCTACTTACCCGACACGCTCAATCAGGCACGTCGTCTGCTGTCCATAGTGGGTTGTGCCCCTTTCACTATGATGAATGGGAAAATGGGAGACCCATCGCCGTGATGTGCTGATTCCTCTACAGGGTTGAAACAGAACATTTATCGTGAACATTATTTTAGAGCATTTTTTAATTCCAACCTGACGATATATGACATTTTTATTTCCGGTAGAATTTTTTTTTTTTTTTTTTGGGGGGGGGGGGGGAAACTACCTTTCGGTTTTAGAGATTATATTGGAAGTCACGACATCACTTGATCCTTGACTCGCTTAATTTAATCTGTGGTATCATTCGGTACAAGGACCTAAGTGTCATCGATTGGATAGGCACCTATGTCATTTTACCATATGACGGAAGAGGTTTTGATGACGATTTCACTACTTGCAGGTGCGCCAGCATCTAGTCAGCTGTCGACAGTTCTCTGAATTTTGCAATACTCTGTAATATTCTGGCGAGTGACGCTGTCACCCCTGTCTATATATCTATTGCAGCACGGAGTGTGTGTCCTAGTAGGTTCCATCACCAGTGTAACAATGGGAAGTGCGTGTGGGCATGGTACAGGTGTAATGGACGAGACAACTGTGGAGACAACTCTGACGAGGACGGATGTCGTGAGTACGCTCTCTCTCTCTCTCCGCTGTGCCTGACTCCATGTGACTATTGCGGGGGAGTTTTTCTGAGTGTGGAAACCGACGAGTGTTTAGTTTGCGATAGTGACTGTCGTGTGCTGTTCTTCATCACGCATTAGTGTCGAGTGGAATCTATATTGTTGCCGATTTATTTCCTCTTTTTATATTTTCACTAACGTATCATTGTGTTCCATTTGAGTTTCATTAGTTCATTTATACTTTCACAGTAACTTGGGAATATTAGTACGTAAAGGTAGTAGTTGTAGTAGTTGAGATTGTCTTCTTTCATTTTTTACATTGTTCAACCTCACCTTATAGTTTTTTTTTTTTCTTTCTTTCTTTCGTAACTCAAATATATCCAAGTTTTTCGCATGACTAATTGTGTATAAAAGGTTCCTTTAGTACTAACGTGGTGGCCCCGAAGCAACAAAACCTGCGCATGTGACATTTAAATATTTACCATCTTTTAAACAACATATCCGACATTATATTAATTTTTGTTTTTCTTAAGACGCCGTATCTGTTCCATGTATTTGGCATTTCTGAAACGAGACAGAACGCTAGCATGTTTGATGATATACAATGACTGTATACTCAGGTGTTTTTATGTTTATGTTTAAGACATAAGACATTTATTAAATTTCCAAAAGAGGAACATTGCTTTGTGGTCTCTCATAAAAACAATAAACATGCCAAACACTCACTCATACGGCCATGCACACTCATTCCACGTTTACATGTTCGTACACTCATACCTAAAAAAAATCTATCACAATGTTGCAGTATTATATATAAATTACAACACTACACCCCACATCATTTCACATCACAGCAGCAGCAGCCCAACAGCAGAGGTGCACATAACTCTATCACAGTCAACGCCAGCTGACACCCGGCAAGAAACAACACATCTAATTAGAATTTAAAATATATCACCATCAGCATCAACAAGCCTACCAGTAACCACACAACCCTACATCTGCTTATTCATTAGCCAAATAGACATTGGTACAAAGCTATTCATTGTTTTGAGTTTCTTGGCAGTAAAGGCTCTAAGCCGTCGGCCTGATGGTAATTTCTGATAATACTGAGATAAAATGTGGCCAGAATCATTCATAATACTAAAACCTTTTCTCATCATTCTTTTCTCATACAACACACTCAAACTTGCTTGCCTTTCACCCACAACCTTGCTGCCGCTATTGACAATGCAGTTCAGCTTACTTTTGTTTTTTACAGTCAGAGTGCCAAACCAGCACAGAAAAGAGAAAGAACAGATTCAATAAAACTGCGATAAAAGATCTGCAGAGTTTCAGAGCTAACTTGAAAAGAGCGTAGTCTGTACATACAAAACAGTCGTTGGTTACATTTCTTAACAATAGCTGTAGTGTTTGACTCAAAATTCAATTTATCATCAATGATGGTTCCCAGGTATTTATATTCACTCACACGCTCCACAGTCTCGCTTCCAATCACCAAGTCATTCACACTCACATCCTCCCTTCCAGAGCAAATCACCATTTCTTTTGTTTTCTTCACATTCAGTTCCAGATAATTATTCCTGCACCAGATACATAGTTGAGACACCTGCTGTTCAAAGTGAGTGTCTGACTGTGAAAAGTCTGTCAGTGCTGAATCATCTGAGTATTTGTATAGTTTACTAAGAGGGCTACTGCTCCGGAAATCATCCGTATAGAGTGTGAAAAGAACCGGCGAGAGGACCGTTCCTTGAGGGGCCCCGGTGTGTGTAGTTTTGGAACTAGAAGTAGAATTTTGGAATTTCACAAGCTGTGTTCTGTTAACCAAAAAGTCTATGAGCCAGACTCAGCCAGAGAAAAAACGATTTGGGCTAACCTGCATGTCAACCAGTTTTTTGGCCATCAGGAATGGCTGTATTGTATTAAAGGCCGATGAAAAATCGATGTAGAATATTCTCACATGAGATCTGGGTTGCTCTAGGTGAGTGTATGTGTCATGTAAAAGTGTCACGGTGGCATCTTCAACCCCTCTATTTCTCCTGTATGCAAACTGAAGGGGGTCAAGTTTGTGCTGAGTTTGATTCAGCAGGCGCTGGAGCATAATCTTCTCAAAACATTTCATGATAATGGGAGTAAGCGCCACTGGTCGATAATCATTTAATTCAGCTGAATTAGGTTTTTTGGGGACAGGACAGATTATTGATTGTTTCCACAGTGTTGGAATTTTGTTGAGCTTGACAGACATATTAAATATTCTGGCAAAGACAGGTGCCAGCTGGCTACAGCACTCTCGCAAAACCCTTCCACCAAGACCGTCAGGTCCTGAGGCTTTCCTTACATTAATCTTTTTTAGAATACTCTGTACACACTCTGGAGAAATTTCTGATTCAGTGTCAGCATCATCGCCTGCCGATGGAGTTTCTCTCACACAGTTGAGTGTTGCATTTAGTTCTTCTGTAAAATCATATTTGTCAAAACGACAATAAAAATCATTTAATCTCTCAGCAAATTCAACTTGTTCAGTAACATCTAAAACAGTGTCTCTAGCTTGTATCTTCTTCTGACCATCCATGCTTTTCAGACCTTGCCATGCGTCGTGCATATATCCACCACGAAACTGCAGTTCAATTTTATCTTTATATTCAGATTTCGCCTTTCTGATTTGTTGTCCAAGTTCTTTCTGTATTTGTCTACCTGCTCCAATAAAATTGTGCAGATAAGCCTCTCTCTTCCTGTAGATAGTTTCTTTAAGTTCCTTGGTTACCCAGGGCTTACTATTGGGGAATACTTTAACCTTCTTTGTTGGGATTTCCTTCTGCTCACACCACTTGATATATTCTGACACAACCATCACAGTTTCATCCATGTTGTCACTGCATAGAGTTTCCCAATCCGTACAGTCCAGGCAGTCTTGAAGTCTTGCGACAGCGTCGGGCGTCCACTGCTTTACCATACATACCGTAGGCTTACGCGTTTTCAGCTCCTGTTTGTAAACAGGGAGAAGCTGCAATCGTGTCATGGTCCGAGCTTCCGATTGGCTGCTTCCTGGCTGCTGTGTATGCATCTCTAACATTTCCGTAGCAACAGTCAAGGGTCGCGTCCAAGCTTGTAGCACACGCAACGTACTGCTGGTATGTTGGAAGCGCTGACCGTAGATTGTTCCTGTTAAAGTCTCCCAGCACTAAACACGGCGCTCCTGGGGCCGCCCGTTCAATGGCGTGCACGCGTTCCGATATGGTGGCAAGTGCATTTGACCCATTTGCGTGGGAGTGCACGTAGACTGCAGTGATAAACACTTGTCCAAACTCACGGGGCAAATACTTGGGGCGGATAGACAAAGAAAGCACTTCAGCATCCGGTGTGCATATTTGATGTCTTACTTTCACATTACCGCTAGAACACCACTGTTTATTCACATAGATGCACCCACCACCGCCAATAGATTTGCCCGTCACTTTCGAATCACAGTCCAGCCTGAACGGCTCGCCGAACCCGTCAATATGGAGAGCAGGGTCAGGAATTCCATCATTCAACCACGTTTCCGAAAAACACAACACACATGCATTTCTGAACTCAGTAAGGAATCGAACATTTGCCTGTATTTCTTCCAGTTTATGGTTCTGGGGTCCTGGGCGCATAGATCTCACGTTCGCAAAAATAATGGAGGGAAGAGGCGGGCGAAAGCCTCTCTCCTTCAGCCCATGTCTAACACCGCCTCTTTTACCACGCTTCCGTTTTCGGACCCCATTTGCAGTCATTTCACAAGGAAAGTTGATTTTGTCCATACCTTTGTTGTCCGTGTGAGCCCTGAGACGCACAAGCGCCTCTCGGGTGTGGCGAATGGGTCTGTCATCTGCTTGCAGCGGTTGGCCGCCATGTTGTTTCTGCTCACCACTGTCCGATACACACTTCAAAGTCGCCAAAAACACAGTCACCACCATCCAAAACATGCTGATAAAGAGATCCTTGGAAGCACACATCTTCAGCCCACTTTCTCACTCACAATTCACAGCAATCAGAGTTCAAAACAGCATAAAGAGTAAGAGCAATGAGAGACCACGGGTCGCCCGCTGCGCAGCGCCCCCTATTTATGTGGGGCGGTCATTGGTCTAGTGGTGAAAACTTCGCCACCAATTCGAGAGGTCAGGTTCGAGTGCCACTCGGGACAAAGAATAATTCCTTCTTGTTGGTGGCACCGTTCATTCGGGCCGAGCGTCGGGGCTCTCTCCGGGTACTCCGGCTTCCTCCCCCTCTGCTCTGGAAATGTTCCGCCCACAAAATTTGATGATAAATGTTAAATTTTGAAACTTAAAAGCGGAGATGACCTTTGGCTTTCGCACCACGTGACTGCAATAGGTTTATGTCCAATGTGTGAGAGAATGCACGTGATTCACATGAGTGTGCTTGTTGGGTTCAGTTGGTTTAAACAGGTTTTATTCATTTTGAACAAATAGAAAATGCACTCACGCAATTTCCACGAGGCCGAGCACAACAAGTTAAAAACTTATGAGTTGGGTTCAGTTCGCGGCGCTTTGAGCTAATTGAAGAAATTGGATAAAGCGCGTACACCATACTCAGTTCTTCTTCTTGTTCTTATCATTATCATTTTGTTGTTGTTGTTGTTATCTATTCCATGTCTGACACGCGACTGAACGCTAGCATGTGTGATGATGCTATCAGTATACCCAGTTTTTCAGTCACCAGCAGGCATCCAACAGAACCGTATACATGTACAATGTACAGCCAAATATCACATCTGTACTGCCGCTGGCACAAACACACACGCACACACACACACACACACACACACACACACACACACACAGGCCATCCCCCAACATCAGAGCAGTTGCATAATGTGAGAAAATGCAAAATTACATCCGTGTCTCAGGTTCAATATTTCTGGATCGAATTTTAAGCGCATGGTACACAAGAGCTGTTGAAGTGATGGTTTGGTTGTCATGTCTTCTCATCAGTGCAATACAATTTCCATCGAGATTTCTTGACACAGTGGTTATTTTGTATTTTTTTTCTCGCAGTTGTATGTAGCGGACAAGGAAACAGGATATGTTTTTCGTCTTCGAGTTTGTTAGTACACAGAGGGCAGTATTGCTGGCTGAGACCATTTTTATAACGGGCTGTATTGGCATTTATTGGTAACATCCCAGCTCTTAGCATGGCATAAGCGCCCCTAAACTGGTGGCTGGTAAGAGTATGTAAAAATTTTCTTGTTCAAATATCGTTTTGAACGACCTTTAATGTGTATATATATTTCCTTTTCTCCCACAACATCATTCCACTCTTGAACAAAAATGTGAAAGTGTCTCTGTTTAAATACAGTTGTGAAATTCTTTCGATCACCCACCCCCTGTTGAAGCCACACTACACTAAACCCTGCTCTACATAACATGTCCCTGATACCCGACACCCAACACTGCTTTCCTCTTTCATCTAAATTAACTAACGTATCGTAAGCCTGGCGAGGGAGGCGATCAGGTCCCATACTAAGCACTCTAAACCAGTATTTTAATACCCTAATCAAGGAATTTATATAGAGATGATAGCAGTGCAGGTCACCATATACTATTTTGTTTGGTGTGGCTCGTGGTACCCCAAGAAACCGTTTACAAGCCCTAAGTGAATCCTCTCCATACTGTCTAGTATCGTGCAGCCCCAGACTTCTGCGGAATACAAGATCGGTTGGACCTTCGTATGAAAGATCTTAAAGAATGTCTTATTGCTAATATCATTAAATCGTTTTAATGGTTTACAAATTTCCATTGTGCCTTAGGGCCGTTCTACACGTGACAAGCGGCAAATTGCCGCCCTTCGACTTTCCCCCCACAAGTTTGTCTGCCGCAACGCCGCTGCTTCTACACGCGGAAACCTCCGCACCACAAGTCGGCTGATTGACCTTTCGTGTGACCCTTTCAACCCCATATTTGGAAGGGGCCTCGCGCGATTTCGTCCGGCCATGGTCGCGAGTGAATGCGAGTCAGACTCAGCTGAACATGTGAATGAAAGTTCGGAGGAGGAATTAGCGTTTGCAGCAGCTGCAATTATTTTGCTGCAGAACAGGAAGAAACAGCGGATCTGGGCGAGAAAGTGGATCTTGCAGCGAGATTCGCTTGACGCATACGGAGGTCTTTGACGCCATTTTCTTTTATTTGGCCGCGTGACCACTACGCGGTGTGCGATTGGCCGTCCTAGCGGGGCTCCCTGGGTGCCTCGCGCGCACTTGCCAGGCGCAAGCCGAGAAAATAGAAAGCCGTTCTATCCGAAACTTGCCGCGGCAAGCCTTGGGCAGCAAGAATGTACAGCTTGCTTGTACATTTGCCGTCGACTTGCCGGGGCCGCAAACCCGCTTTTGCCGGGCAAACTTGCCACGTGTAGAACGGCCCTTAGTGACTATAATACACGCTCCATCTCTTCCCCCCCCCCCCCGCCTCCCTCCCCCTCACACACACACACACAGTGCATGTTGCACACTTCCTCCCCTACACACGCCAAAAGAAACAATCGTGCACGCACAAATCTAAGCCGGAGCTCACATTCGACTAGCCCATAAACCGCGCCCATCGCAAATCTCCCAAAGTTACATTTCGACCTGCCCCACCCCTGTGCCCCTCGGCCATCCCATCTCTAACCCTGAACCCACCACCTAATTCACGCACGCAAACTTACCACCATTTCTGTCCAAAGAATGGCGCCTGCAAAACATGTGGCACGCGTCATCAGTTTCCCGCATACTGAAAAACAGGTGACGTGTTCGTTTCCGTAGGATAATAATAGCCGTGACGAAATATGTATATCTTCCCGACGTGTTTTTCAAGCAAAGATTAAAAAAAAAAAAAGTCTCTCCGACAGTGTTTAGAGTTTGGCTTATCTGTCAAAATCACGTTTGAGATATCCGTGTTTGAGTTAGCTATTTTTTGACAGAGTTTGGCTTATCCGAATTAGAAAGTCTTACAAAGAGGGGCATCTGGCGGGGAATTGGTTTTGGTTTCTGTTATCCGAGTTTTTGGCTTAAGCGTGTTTCGTTTAGGCGAGTGCGGCTGTATATAATAAT
The DNA here is from genome assembly GCA_018292915.2 of Batillaria attramentaria. NCBI lineage: Eukaryota > Metazoa > Mollusca > Gastropoda > Batillariidae > Batillaria > Batillaria attramentaria. The sequence goes on from JACVVK020000204.1 coordinate 738,402, forward strand.
AATAATAATAAAAATGTGGTATCCACACTTCTAAATACAAAAGTGATTGTGCTGCCGACGGAATGGAATGATCCACTAAGTGAATGTTTACATTTCTCATTTCAGCTCCACTTAACTGCACTAGTGACGAGTTCCGGTGTAACCACGGGATTTCATGTATCTCGGCATTTCTTCGGTGTGATGGACGCAATAACTGTGGGGACAACTCTGATGAAGCTGGATGTGGTGAGTACTGTTCAAGAAATCAAGTCTCATTTGAAATATTAATTAGTTCTCTCTATGTACCTGCCTGTCTCTCGGATATTTGCGCATCTTCTTCTCCCTACTCTCCTATCGCCATGTAGTCCGTCGCCATTTATTTCACATTGTTTTACAGTTCAGTTGTGCTTATTTTGAGGTAAACGCAACAAATACAAACAAAGAATCAAATCCACTGATAGTCTGAGAGTGAGGATGGTTTACTGACGGGAAGAACGTGAGAGCAAGGAATGGCGCTGTAGGTCTTTATGGGTTAAAGTTAATGTTACTCTCTCTCTCTCTCGGAGCCGGGGTGGTCGAATGGTAGAGCGTTGGACTTCTAATGCTCGGGTCGTGAGTTCGATCCCGGCTAGGACCAAATATTTGTGCTGGCTTTTTCATCGTTGCCCCGTCTTTGATATCACCCTGTGTGGTGGAAAAGGACGTTAAACACCCCAAACACCCAACACCCACCCTCTCTCTCTCTCTCAACGATATCAACGATCTACCCATGCACATTTCACAGTCAGATATGTATGCATATGTATATGTACGTACTGCCGTCAGACATCCACATTGCCAAACAATATGTCCATGAAATTGCTTGTTTTGCCCTTTATAGTCGTTTTTAAGTTGTTTCTCTATAGAGAAACAACTTTATGGGACGGGGCAGATTTTGCTACGCGCAGCAGCAAGTTTCAGTGATACAGAACAAGACTGTGACGTTTCTCCACACAATGCATACTTTCACGCACACAATGAGTGACGTAACGAAATCTGCGTCATAGACACCTTACTGCACACTGTGCTGCTGCGTTCTTCTTGGCGGGAGTTGTGAGACGTGTGTGTGTGTGTGTGTGGACCACAGACGTATAGAGATAGACGCACCGCGGTGCTGGAAGAGTGACGCCGCCGCGCGCCATGTTGCGAGTACAGTATACGCCGGTTATAAGAAACTCGAGGGGGGTGAATTTTTTGGTTTCTTATATCCGAGTTTTCTTATATCTGAAAGTCGGATATAAGAAAGTATTTTGAAAAAAATATTTCTTATAACCGAGTTCAGTGAAAAAAAGGTTTAAAATATTTCTTTTTTCTCAGTTCGTGTATGTTTTGCATTAAATTAAGAAATATCTGGTTTCTCTTAAAGACCTGCACAGAATATATATGTGTAGAGTTAATATACACCAGTGCGCTTGTGTCCTTCAATGTCAGATTTTTTTGTTTGAACATGAAAATACTGTTTTTGCTTCCCAACTGTAGCGCTGGCGGTCATGTGGTAAGAAAAAACAAAACAAAAAGAAAAAAAAAAAAAACCAAACCAACCAACCAAACAAACAAACAAACAAAAAAGAACTAAGGGGAGAGAGAGAGAGAGAGAGAATTCCCTTGTATTTATAGGATATATTAAAAGTGCATTATGTATCAACTTTTGATCTATAAAACACTCGTCCCATTAGAGTATGATATGCGATACTTTCCGTGTCTAATTTGGCTGAAAAAAGCTGCAAATTAGCTTTTGTTCTGTTGGGAGGGGGAAGGGGGATGGAGGAAAGATGGACCACGTATATTGTCAAAGAAAGGAATTGATCAACAGTTAGTCTAATACTGATAGTTTTATTCTCCTTAACGCGAGCCCTGTAGACAGAGACAGACATACAGAGAGAGAGAGAGAGAGAGAGAGAGAGAGAGAGCTCCCAATCAAGCAAAAAAACAAAATAATAATAAAAACAACATATAACAATAGAACAACAAAAATGCATCTCGTATTTTTTCTTCTTGCCAACATTCAATTTTGCACGGAACACAATGGTAAAGAACCAATTCAAGAAAAGAAAATCATGCGCCATCATGTGCCTGTCCTAAGTGACGTCAGACCTGACCTGTTTTCTTAGAATGAGTGAAATTTTCTTGGAAATGTACTTTCGGTTTCTTACAATGAGTGAAATTTTCTTGGAAATGTACTTTCGGTTTCTTATATCCGAGTTTTTGTATCAAGCGGGACAAGAAATTTGCTTTCCTAAAACCGAGTTTTCTTATAAGCGAGTTTCTTGTATCCGAGTTTTTGTAATACATAATAAAGAAGAGTTTGGCCGGGGGAAAAAAATTCGTTGGCAATAACCGAGTTTTCTTATATCCGAGTTGCTTATATCCGGCGTCCACTGTACCTGGAAGTGCCAGCTGTTTACATAGCGCGCATAGCATTATCTTACGTCACATTTCTGATGACGTCTTTCTAAAGAACTTTGTATTTCGAACGAGGCGTCCTGTACGCAGAGCATCTGAGTTCTGGTATTCACAAGATGGCCGCGATAGCGACACTCGCAAGCAGCGGTGGCAGCGTGCGGCGGTGCGTCTATCTCTTTACGTCTGTGGTGTGGACGGATGTAATGATGGCTATCTCCTAAACCACCTCGTTGGAGGACTTTTTACTTTTAGATAAAATGGGCAGTCATATTCTCCAGACCTACCTTTCACGATTTTTATCGTGCCGTAATTTTAGTATCGCCCATTAAAAAAAAATCGGTCGTTACTTTTTTTACGAAAAAAAAAATGTTCAAATGGCTTCATTTACTGAACTTGGAAAGATCATCCAATTATACTGACTGTATTTATAGCACAGCTCTGTAGCTCTGACAGGTTTTGTGTAAAAAAAAATATTTACGAGGTAGGGGTGGTTTGCCTATAAGGCCAAATATCTATGAAAAGACTCCTTCAAATTACTCATCATTACGATATTTTTGTCACTTGTGACAACTGCACGTATGACATGAACTACTGCACTATTACAGCTTTAGTATTAAGATTAACAGAGCTTTTAGATAAACACTTTTTTTTTCAAGTTTCTACGAGAAGCGCCAAATGTTCCAATTTTGCAATTTCCTAAGTACAGCCGCACTCGCCTAAACGAAACACTTACTTACTTAGGCCCTTGGCTCCACGTGGAGCATAGGCCATCGACAACCCTTCGCCATCGCACTCTGTTCTGGGCTAGTCTTGCCACTCCAGTCCAGTTGGTCCCCTGCTTACATAGCTCTGCCTCAGTGTCCCGCCTCCAGCTGTTGCGAGGCCGGCCTCTCTTCCTTTTCCCCTGCGGGTTCCATGTCAGGGCTTGGCGTGTGGCGCTGGATGCTGGCTTCCTGAGGGTGTGTCCAATCCAGCCCCACTTCCTCCGCAGGATCTGCTTGGCCACTGGTTCCTGCCCCGCTCGCTCCCACAGATCTTCATTCCGGATCTTCTCTGGCCATCGGATGTTGAAGATGCGCCTCAGACAGGTGTTGAGAAATGTCTGGATCTTCTGCTGCATCGTCTTCGTTGTCCTCCATGTTTCGCATCCGTAGAGCAGAACTGACTTCACGTTGGAGTTGAAGATGCGAAGTTTGGTTCTTATGCTGACAACTTTGGATGCCCAGACGTTCTTCAGCATGACCATTGCTGCCCTTGCCTTGCCGATTCTGGCTGTGACGTCTCGGTCTGTGCCTCCCTGTCCATCAACCACACTCCCCAGGTAGACAAAAGACTCCACCTCGCTGATGGGCTCTCCACCGACTGTGACTGGTGTGTTGGCAGTGGTGTTGATCTTCATCAGCTCGGTTTTCTTCCTGTTGATCTTGAGCCCTGTTCCGGCTGATGTGGCTTCCAGGCACGTAGTCTTGTCCTGCATCTGGCTGTGGCTGTGAGACAGGAGCGCCAGGTCGTCCGCGAAGTCGAGGTCATCCAGCTGTGTCCAGAGTGTCCACTGTATCCCGTTTTTCCTGCCTGCTGTAGTGGTCTTCATGATCCAGTCGATGACCAGGAGGAAGAGAAACGGGGACAATAGGCATCCCTGGCGGACTCCGGTCTTCACCTCGAAGCTTTCTGACAACTGGCCGGCATGGGCAATCCTGCAGCTCATGTCTTGGTAGGTGCACTGGATCAGGGAGATGATCTTCCCGGGAACTCCATAGTGCCTTAGCAGCTTCCACAGCGCCTCTCTATCTACACCGTCGAAGGCCTTCTCATAGTCTATGAAGTTGATGTAGAGGGGGGAGTTCCACTCCAGTGACTGCTCCACAATGATGCGTAGGCTGGCAATCTGGTCAGCGCAGGACCTGTTCCTGCGAAAGCCTGCCTGCTGGTCTCGGAGCATGGGGTCGACTGCCTCTCTCATCCTCTCCAGTAGAATTCTGTTGAGAACCTTGCCTGGCACTGATAGGAGCATGATCCCTCGGTAGTTGCTGCAGTCCCTGAGGTCCCCTTTCTTTGGCAGCTTGATGACGATCCCTTCTTTCCACTGGGCTGGCACCTCTTCCTTCTCCCAGATCTTGCTGAACAGGCTGTGCAGCATGTTGACGGCTGTCTCTGTGTCTGCTTTAATGGCTTCTGCTGGTATCTCGTCCGGCCCTGCAGCTTTCCCATTTCTCAGTGTCATGATGGCTTTCCTGATCTCTGCCTTAGAGGGCTTGTCGCAGTTGATGGGTAGTTCTGTCTCAGCTGGTGGGATGTCTGGTGGTGTTTCAGGGATGGGGCGATTTAACAGCTCCCTGAAGTGTTCTGCCCATCGCTTCAGCTGTTCCTCAGTTGTTGTCAGTGGGTGCCCGTTCTTGTCCTTCACTGGTTTGTCTGTCTGCTTGAAATTTGCCCGCGAGCTTTTTGGTCACCTGGTACAGGTCTTTTAGATTCCCTTGTCGGGCTGCTTCCTCTGCTTGACTGGCCAGGTTGTCGATGTAGTCCCTCTTGTCCTTCCTGGTGCTCCTCTTCACTTCTCTGTCAGCTGCTGAGTATTCCTCTTGTGCATTTGCCTTAGCTCTTCTTGTTCAGTGCAGTTTTTTTCTCTTTCCTAACTTCCAGCTTCTGGATGGTATCAGCAGAGATCCATTCCTTATGTTGGGTCTTTCTCTTGCCAAGGACCTCTTCGCATGTGTCGTGCCAGAGTTTCTTGCTGTGTTCCCACTGTGTCTCGATGTCCATTTCACTGTCTTCTATCAGGTCTTGCAGTGGCTGGAACCTGTTGGAAAGGCTGATCCGGAATGCTGCTTGTGTGTCTGTGTTCCTGAGAAGTCCAACGTTGTACCTGGTCCGTGTGCTGTTGGCGTTGGTGTGCCTCTTAAGCCGAAGTCTCAATGTTGTTGCAAGAAGGTGGTGGTCTGATGATACATCGGCACCCCTCATCACGCGCACATCCCGCCACGATCTCCTGAACTTCCGGCTGATGCAGATGTGATCAATCTGGTTCTCCGTGACATGGTCCGGCGATCTCCATGTGGCCTTGTGGATGCGCTTGTGTGGGAAGATGCTGCCTCCTATTACTAGCTGGTTCAGGGCACAAAAGTCTGCAAAGCGCTCGCCATTTTCGTTCATCTGTCCCAGTCCGTGTGTTCCCATGGTGTCCTCATAGCCTGTGTTGTCTGATCCAATCTTGGCGTTGAAGTCTCCCATCAGTATGGTCATGTCCTTGGCTCCTCCTCTATCTATCACTGTCTGCAGTTGTTGGTAGAAGTCATCTTTTTTCTCCTCTTCCGCATCATTGGTGGGAGCGTAGCACTGGATGATGTTCAGCTTGATGTCTTTTTTCTTGGTGATGAATTTGGCTGTGATGATGCGGGAGTTGACAGGTTCCCAGCCGATGAGTGCCCGCTGTGCCTCCGGTGCCAGCATCAGGGCCACGCCGTCAGTGTGGGGGGCTCCAGTCCTCTGTGTGTCCAGAGTACAGCAGTTGCTCTCCCGATGAAAATCTCAGCTGTCCTGTCTGTAGCCACCTTGTCTCACTCAGTCCCAGTACTCCTATCTTGTAGTTCTTCATCTCTCTTGCTACTTGTATGGTCCTTCCTACTTCATATATTGTCCTGATGTTCCATGTGGCTACTCTCGTTTTTGTCTTGGGTGTTAGAAGGGGGGTCGGCCTTGCAGCTTCCTTTCGGCTTTCACTGCAATGCGTCATAGGTCTCCGGGATGGAGACCCTTCCTCGCCCAGGTGAATGTCTCGGTTTGTTGCTGTCGATGCTTCAGTAACTTAGTGTTTTTTTTACAGGTAGGGCTGTTAACCCTACGCAAACCCGTTTAGCCTCTTGGAGAGGTGGTCCACATTCGTCTGACCTCTACCCTTCGACCTGTCCAGCTTGGGTGACCCTGCCAGGAGCATGTGCTCCTGCTGGCATAGTTCTCTGGGTCATTGAGGTACACAAGCCACTACCCCACGACAAGGGTTGGACCATGTAGGGCTAAACGAAACACGCTTAAGCAAAAAACTCGGATAACAGAAACCAAAACCAATTTCCCCGCCAGACCCCCCTCTTTGTAAGACTATTTCTAATTCGGATAAGCCAAACTCTGTCAAAAAATAGCTAACTCAAACACGGACATCTCAAACGTGATTTTGACAGATAAGCCAAACTCTAAACACTGTCGGAGAGACAACATGGCTTTACGCACTCAAAAGGGCACTATCTGAACTAATCAATGTGACCCAATTGCACCATTAATTGCATTAAAAAACCGAAATAATCACCAACAAAACCATTGAACCGACAGACAGTTTACGAGCCGGTACACCGGCGTAGCAGACGGTCACCAGCACACGGCGGAAGAAAAACGTCATACCGAAAACAATGTCGCGGTTTTGCATCAATATTGACAAACAAAATCAAAATTCTACACTACCTCAGTAATCAGAGTGACGCAAGTGAGCCATGAAAGTTATAGATGCCTGAAATATCAGTGACTAGAACGGAGCACAATTTTTAACACACGATTTCCTATAAGAAATCGTGGGTTAGAAAATTGTGCTTCGTCGTCAAAGAGTTAACGGACCTAGTGACATTGGTAGGTCTTGAAGATGGGAGAACCGGCAGCAAAAACAAGATGGCCACCAACCCAATATGTTCAGTGTGGTGTAGACTAAAACGCGGTACATTCCCAACCACAACACACATAGCTGTGACGTCAAACGCGTCATAGGTTTGTCCGATCGTTTCGACCGGCGGTGTGGCGCGAAGCAGGTCGCTCGGGATGAAATCGAACGTCGTTCAGTGTTTCCATTCAGTGACCTGCTGTCGTCGTGGTCGTTGTGTCATGTATGCTGCCTGCGCGCACACGTACGCAAAATCTCTGACATCGTTCCCCCTTTGACAGAGTCTCTCTCTCTCTCTCGGGGAGCCGGGGTGGTCGAATGGTAGAGCGTTGGGCTTCTAATGCTTGGGTTGTGAGTTTGATCCCGGCTGGGGCCAAATATTTGTGCTGGCTTTTTCATCGTTGCTCCTCTTTGATATCACCCTATGTGGTGGAAAATGACGTTAAACCCCCGAACACCCACCCACCCACTCTCTCTCTCTCTTTCTCTGCGTGCATGTGCTCCATTGAGACCTCTGTGATGTGCCCGCACTCTATTATGCTGCTGAGTGTGGTTCAGTGGCAAAAACGAAACACAGTACAGAAATTCCCGCTTTCCACGTCTCCAAATATCAATAGAGGAATTCGGAAAAATTGGCCAGAAATCACGTCAATCAAACATGACGCCAAAGATCCGATTCCAAGGTCTTTGATGACGCTCTTACTTTGCGTCAGTGCGCGTGCGTCTCTTCTTGGATGTTTATGAGGTTTGTGGAGGAAATGTGCTTTGAGGACAGATTTTCGAGTCAACTGGCGAAACAGATGCAGTGCATTTTCTAATTTTGGGGGGTATATTTTTTAATGACACCCCAGACACAATATATAATGTTAATAATAATGTGGTGTCGACACTTGTAAATACATATGTGATTGTGTTGTCGACGGAAGGGGAATCATCCAGTAAGTGAAGGTTTATATATCTCATTTCAGCTCAAGTTAACTGCACTAGTGACGAGTTCCGGTGTAGCCATGGGTTGAAATGTATCCCGTCAGGGTGGCGGTGTAATGGACGCAATAACTGTGGGGACAACTCTGATGAAGCTGGATGTCGTGAGTACTTTTAAAGAAATCAAGTCTCATTTGAAATATTCATTAGGTCTCTCTTTGTACCTGTCTGTCTCTCGGATATTTGCGCATCTTCTTCTCCCTACTCTCCCATCGCCGTGTAGTTCATTTATTTTACATTGTTTTTGTCTCACTTGTGCAACAAAGTGAGTCTATGTACTAACCCTCCGTCGTCTGTGTGTGTATGTGTGTGTGTGTGTGTGTGTGTGTGTGTGCAGTAAACCTTAACAATGCATGGCCTTTTCTCAGAATCTACAAACAGCAGAGGCACCAAACTTGGCACGCTGATAGACAGCTATAAGTCCTTTCAAAACATACCATATTGATTGACCTTGTCCCAAAGTCAAGGTCACTAAAGCTGTTTGTTTGGAAATTTTACATTGGCGTTTTCTCAGAATCTAGAAAAGCCAGACACATCAAACTTTGCATGATGATAGACATTGACAAAACCTTACTAACATATCTATATTCAGTGTATTTGAGTAAAGGTCAAGGCCATAAAAGCTCTTCGGCGGAAAACCTTCCAAAACCTGAACATTGGCATTTTCTCAGAAACAATGAACAGCAGAGGCACCAAACTTGACATGTAAATAGACAGCCATGACCTTCCAAAACATACCACACTGAATGACTTGATCCAAGTTCAAGGTCACTAAAGCTGTCTGTCTGGAAATTTTACATTGGCATTTTCTCAAAATCTAGAAACGCCGGAGACATCAAACTTTGCATGATGATAGACTTTGACAAGACCTTCACTGACATACCTGTATTCACTGATGTTGAGTCAAGGTCAAGGTCATACAAGCTGTTTGCGGAAAAGCTTCCAAAACGTTAACATTGGCATTTTCTCAGAAACAATTTGACAGCAGAAGCACCAAACCTGGGTTGCTGATGGACAGCAGTAAGACCTTCCAAGACCTACCATTTGAATGACCTTGACTGAAGATCAAGGTCATTAGAGCTGTCATTCGAAATTTACCATTGCCATTTTCTCAGAATCTTGGGAAAGGCATCAAACTTTGCATGATGATAGACATTGGTAAAACCTGTACTGGCATACTTGGATTCAATTTCCTTGAGTCAAGGTCAAGGCCAAGGCCACTCAAAATGTTTTGCGGAGACCCTAACGTTAGCATTTTCTTGGAAACAACTTACAGCAGAGGCTCCAAACAAGGCACAAAGATAGGCAGTAATGAGACCTGTGCAGACATACCCTTTTGAATGACCTTGACTTAAGTTCAAGGTCATTACAGCTGTCAGTTGTGAAACTTTCTGTTACCATTTGTACAGAAGCTGCGAAAACTAGAGCTATCGAACTGGGCATAAAGATAGTCATTGATAAGCTCTTCACTTACAGATTTCGAATGAGATGTCCTTGGAAAACTGTTATATTGCAATTTGCCATTTTCTTAGGAACTATGAACACAAGAGACACCTTACTTCAGGATACATAGTCATAGCTTTACAAACGTACTCTTTCGAATGACCTTGACCCATCTCGCAAGTGAGCCAAGGAGGCTTTGCTTCTCTAGTATAGTTCAGTTGTGTTTATTTTGTGGTACACACATCATATACAAAAAAACCAAAAAAAACCACTGATAGTCTGAGAGTGAGAATGGTGTACTGGCGGGAACAACGAAAGGGCAAGGAAGTACGCTACAGGTGTTTATGGGTGAAAGTTAATGCTCACACACACACACACACACACACACACACACACACACACACATAGACACGCACGCGCGCGTACGCACTGAGTGAGAGAAAGTGGTCATGCATCCCGCAATATCAGAATGGTAGTCTGAGAGCTTGAACGGTTGAGAAAAAATAAAGTTCTCACAAACAATAAAGCAAGATAGCTTAACTGGACGACTATAAATACAAAGCTGATTCCGTCAGAGAAACTGATGGAAACGCGTGTTCCCGGTAGCTGACAAAAGAACGAAGCAGATTGGTAACAGAACAAAACAAGATGGTCACCAGCCGAACATGTTGTTTCTGATCAGTGACCTGTTGTCGTCGTCCTCTCTCTCTCATGACAACCACGTGGTTTTACATCCCAATAAAATACAAAGTATGCAAGTCACAACGCGGCAAAAACATCAGCGCCATATCTGTCCCCATTAAACCTTTGTTTGAACGGCCAGCCGGTTCAGTAAGTTAGAGACCACCGATTTTGGGGTGTTATAACCTCACATGTTAGTTATGCCTCCACTGTTTGGGGCGGGTGCAGCGATGTCCGTATGGCCAGACTCAATTCGCTGTATAAGAGAGCTGTTAAAATGGTTCTTTCAAAACCTCTCCCAACTAGCGAAAAAGTTTTAAAAAATAAAATACAGTCGAACACGCTTAAGTCGAATTCGCAGGGGAAATGGATTTTTGTTCGACGTATCCGAAGTTTGACTTATCCATGGCGACGGATAAGGTCGAATTTCGACTCTAGCTTCGAGTTAAGCGAGTTGCACCTTTTCACCCCCTGATTCGGTTTGGAAACTGAAATTTATTGTCCCTGGTCAACATGAGCTGCGTTGGTATAGTTCGCCCCCTTGTGTCATTTGCACCTGCTGTAAATGCACTGCGATCGTCTAAACAACACAGCGATTGCACCATTACCACACGGTAACCCCAACCCTAAATGTAAACCTAACCCTAAACTGATCTAAGCAGGCGAACTCTACTAGATGAGTGTGGATGCGTTTGAATAGTTTGCCCAGTACGACCCATGGGTGCGAACTATACTGAGCCTTACTACTAGGATTTGTTATATTCAATACGCTCGTGTAGACTGCCATGTCATCGAATCTCCGTAGCTATTTTGTTATCTTTGAAATCACTTTCAGTTCAGAGTATTGGCTTGGTCTTACCATAGTCACACATGCAATGCAGAGGAAGGAGAAAGCCAAGTTTTTCTGAAGGCTGTTTCGTTCTGACATGAAAGCTGCCTGGCACCAACCGGTGATAATTTCCAGCCTATGTTTTCTTCTTCTTTTCTAGTTTCACTGACTCTTATTCTGCTTGTAAGATCAGCAGCGTCATGTGTGTGTGTGTGTGTGTGTGTGTGTGTGTATGTGTGTGTGTGTGTGCGCGCGCGCGCGCGCACGCGTTCAGTTCGCAGTCATATAATCGCATATGCACAATATTCTAGTGCAACATCATATAAACACACGCAGTCAAATAGCAGAAAGATCCAACTCTAACGGCACCAACCGGCAAACTCTCTCTCTCTCTCTCTCTCTCACACACACACACACACACACACACACACACACACACGCACACACACATACATTTCACACACCAGGAATAACTCGCTGCTTACCCTCCGAGTCTGAATCCGACGGCAAATCACCTTCTTAACACTGGCCACAGAGATCCGGGGCACAGAGTCAGATCTTACACCTAGCTCTGTTCTTGCACGTGTTTCTCGCCAATTTCGTGTTCTACCCCCGAAGATAACCAGCCCTAAGGCCCGCAGGACATATAACATTGTCAACCTGTACTTGCACGGAAAATGTAAAATCTTGTTTGACATATCCGAGTTTTGACTCATTCGTTTTTGAGTACTCGTTCGACTTGTCCGTGGAAAATTTAGTCATACAAAGAGCAAGTTTGGCCGGGAAAAACCTTTTGCTTCGACGTATCCGAAGTTCGACTTAAGCGTGTTTGACTTATGCGTATGGGTCAGTATCTTCTTAGCCTTGAACACCAGCTTACTTACAATATTACTTAAAATCTTCAACGAGACAATGCCACCATATCTGGAAACTCTTTTTAATCTAAATCACCAGCATGAGAGGACCTCGAGGAATGGCATCCTGCGCTTACCATTACCCCGAACTGACTTATTCAAAACAAGCCTTTCCTTCGCTGGAGCATTACATTGAAATTCCCTCCCTTTGCACCTGAAACAAAATATATCTACTTCTACGTTTAAGCGTGCACTCAAACAGTTTCTAATGGATCGCACGCACCGTACGTTACGCGGCAACCTGTTATTTTGATTTTCTATTTTACCATCATTTCAGTATTATATTAGTGATTTGTGTTTACAAAGGTCACACGTGTGTGTGAATGCGTTTTGACCTGATGGGTGGATGGGTGGGTGTTTGGGAGTTTAACGTCCTTTTCCACCACATAAGGGTGATATCAAAGGCGGGGCAACGAGAAAAAGGGCCAGCCAGTTACTTCCACTACAGTGATGGTACGATACTGTTTTTGCCCACACATTTATAGATATGTATGTATGTATGTGGTTTCTATTGTATGTATGTATGTATGTATGTATGTATGTATGTATGTATGTATACGTATGTAGGATTGTATGTATGTATGTATGTATGTATACGTATGTAGGCTTGTATGTATATATGTATGTATGTATGTATACGTATGTAAGCTTTCACGTACGTGTTTGTGTAGGTATGGACTCCAATGGTCACCATGCAGTCAGTGTATGTTTAATTGCTTGCCCATGTGTCAAACTGTGTCTTGACTCCATGTGTGCCTGCACCTGTACGTCTCTGTGTATGTATATATACGGGAAAAATAGTAATAATAAAAAAATGGCCAGCACAATTATTTGGCCGCAGCCGGCGGGATTCGAACTCACGACCCGAGCATTGAGAGTCCAACGCTGTACCATTCGGACACCCCGGCTCCCCTTGACCTGATGGACGATTTTCTCTGTGGTTTTGTTTCTTGTAGGTTAGTGCATAATTTTCTGGGCTGAACTTTTTTTTCTCTCTCTTTCATATTTTGCTCCCTTTTTTCCCTAGTAGATAGTCTCTGTAGTATTAGGAACGGCAAGTTTGCAAACTGGCGAATCTCTGTGAAAACTTTTACTGTTGATAAATAAAGTTTCATCATCATCTCTCTCTCTCTCTCTATTTCATCATCATCTCTCTCTCTCTCTCTAGTTTGAGTTCTGTCAGAATATTATAATATACACCCCTGTATACTCATATTTGGAAGAAAAGATCAAGTGAATGGGTTGACTGAATAACACGTTATCAGAAACGCAAGCAGGCTTTAGAAAGACATACTCAACTATAGATCATTAAACGCCTTAGTTCAAAAACATTTGTTACAAAACAGTAACGTCTATTTTGCCGTTTTTGATTTTTGGAAGGCTTTCGACACTGTTAAGAGAAATGTTCTATGGAATATTTTGTTTAAGGTTGTTGTGCAAGGAGAAATGCTGTCATCATTCAAAGCCATGTGCAATTCAGTTTAGTTATATGTTAGAGGCAACGTGGACTACACAGATTACTTCGAGTGTTTTCAAGGTTAGAACAGGGTTGTTTGGCGTCGCCATCTTTATTTTCCTTCCTAATCAGTGAGTTGTCTCATATCATTGGTCATGGTAATCATAGTTTCCTGCTCAGGCCCGTTGCAGTGGAATTAGTTTGGTAAATGTTTGCTGATGACATTGCTTTGTTGTCTTGAACACCTTGTGGTTTACAAACTCAGACAATTTGTATTCTTTGGCTTGCAAACATGGTCTTGCTGTTAATGTAGATAAAACTAAGATAATTGTTTTCAGAAATGGAGGGTTCTTGTCAAAGTTTGAAAAATGGAAATATGTTACTCAGTCTGTAGAAGTTGTTAACACATCAAGTATTTAGGACTAAATTTTTCTGCTCGTTTATGCTTGAATACATTAGTTTGCTGACATTGTCACTGAGGCAAAGGAATGTGTCATAGATATTTTTTAGAGTTCTCTGGAAACTTGACTGTTGCAGTCCAGCTCTCTTTTCTAAGCTGTTTGACGCTCAGATTGTACCGATACTTCTTTATGGTTCAGAAATCTGAGGAGTGGAAGAGTTTAATGGGGTTGAAAAGGTACATGTATTTGCATTTGAAAGTCAGCCTTCGAAAACCAAATCAGATGGCATATGGTGAACTTGGGAGATATCCCCTAAGGTGCACTTCCTGTTGGCTTAGCCTTAGGCTATGCAGTTTACCACACGTCAGATTTTCAAGCATTGCATACCACGTGCTTAGAGACTACGGATATGGACGACCGAGGTAAAACCACATGGGTTACAAATGCAAAAGAATTGCTTTTTGGAAACGGTTTTGGTCATGTTTGATTTGCCCAAGGAGTTTGCCCAAGGTTTTTTTCACAGAAAGTTACTACACATGTCCTGTGTGTAATAAACCTAACAAGATAACTTTTCGGGCAATTGATTATTTTTTGTTGATTTTTTTCCTATACCACCCCTCAAGACTAGTCAGATTTCACAGCAGCGGACTAACTGCTTCAGTTCTTCATGTAATAGGGGGTAACGGGGTGGAGGGGGAGAGAGGGAGAACTAGGGGTAATGGAGTACTTTAACAATGCTGCTTATCATGTGAAAAAGAGGAATTAGGTGCCCAAACCCGAAATGGACCCAATTTCTAGATTGGCCAGCTCTGTATACAGGCTACATACCAGAGATGGAAATTTGGAGGAAAACGCTGCATGTTCCTCTTACTCATAACGTTGCAGATGACACCCTAGAAATGATTTAAAATTATCAAAAATCACAAAAATCAGGCAGCCATATAGACTCATATAGACTCATGTGTAGAGTAAACTTGAACAAATTCCAATGCTCCGTGTTTTCGCAATGTTTGCAGCGACCACATACCCCCTCATTCCACGGTCGTCTGCTGGCTGCTGTGCCAGCCGCGCATGAATACAAATAGTTCACAAGCCAGCCTCATTTTCCCCTAATTTTACTATTACCTAGCATGAAACTTGTTTACAAAGCCAACAAAAAGCACCAGATTGCCATTTTTACTCTGCACACAAATTTTAAAAGGGGCACAGATTTCTACTATATTAAGCGGAGTTCTTACTACATGACCCGGAAACTAATACCGGAGTCGTTCCCCTTTAACAGAGTTACTTCCCGCAGGCCTGATGAAAAATGGTAACTATATTGTAGAATGATAGCAAAGTGCAGACTTTGGTATGCATGGAGAACCAAAGGTTATGTGTACTCTTGTTTTTGTCGAGCCTGAGTCAGATCCAATCTGTACAGTGAAATGGTGCACAGCACTTTACAATCTACCGTAATGGAACGTGATATTTTGTAAACCTATCAAAACTACACATGATCCAGATAGATGGTTTCAGTCCAGACAGTTACACCGTTCTACTTCTTACTAAGAGATTCTTACACTTCACAAAATTCTGATCTGCAAGTTGTACATTCTGTTGTTTTTAAAGAGGAAACTTCAAGACAATTGTGCTGGGGTTGCCCGCATGTGTACAGTTATTTTGGAATTCAGGGCAGGGATGGCTTAATGGAAACAGTGATAACTGTGCAACAATTAACTCTGACACAAATCCTTAAATAAATTTATAAATAGAGAGGCACTTTGTCGCTTAGAATTGTGTGCATTAGGATGCTTTTGTTAAAAGCAAGATGCTTGACTGAAAGGGAGATAACCAAGGTCTTTAAGTTGTTTTCGATGGACTGAGCATTTAGGACGGATTAGTTTTATACCACGTCTGTACAGTGAATCCATCTTTTAAAAAAACAACAAAAAAAAAAAAAAAACACACACAAACACAACAACAAAACAAACAACAAAAAACAACAACAACAAAAACCACTGATGTTCACCACAGTCATCCCAGATGGTTTAAAGCGCGATCTCGGCATATCAGTGTTAGTTTTGCCAGGAGAAACTGTTTTTCTCGAACCAGCTTTCCCAACTTTATCAAGTTTGATTGCCACATGTGCTGGTCATCAGTGACAACCCCTAGTAAATGATTTTCATGAAATTGTTGGGTTGCAACAGAATTAAAGAAAGGTGAATTTGGGGAAGCCAAAGCTGCTGTTTTGGCGGGTATTGTTACAAGCATGCTTTTAGTTTTTAATGGACTGACTACCCTATGACTGAAAATTGGATGTTTTTAACAGCTATGTGAAAATTGCACTACTAAAAGTGTTGTAATTGTCTCAGTGCAGAATGCTCGTGAGACTTAAGGTTATTCCGCCATTTCGTCACAGTGAGCAAGCAGTCTCATTAATTGTATGAATCAAAGCTAAGACATACCCATCGGACAATTGAGCGTGACGTCACAATATCGGCCCGATCAATAGCTGCTTGGTTTCGAGCTCAGCTCTACCTCCCCTTCTCGACTGTTGTGCACCAGACATCAAACATATTACACCCCCGCTCGCGTAACTCGAACACGGATAAGTAGAAATTCGGCTAAGTCGAACAAAAAAAATCCGCCGCAGAACCCTTTTTTGTAACACCTAATTTACTTCGGCTAAGTCGAAATTTGAAGAATTACGGTAGCTAAGTCGAAACACGCTTAAGTCAAGTCGAACATTTTTTTGTTTGCTGACTACGGTTAAGTCGAATTCGAAGCCTGTACATGGTACCACCCGCCACAATGACAGAATAAGGGGAATCCCCCAACCCCGCGTTTCCTCTTGGCTTTCATTCTTAAACTCGTATGCTGCCAGACACGAAGATTACACGTACACAACTGACCTCCTAACCTCCTTTTCCACCCCAGCTTCTCGTCTCCACGTATTTAAAGGCCGTTCTTAACCGGGCGAACTTTTGGTTCGCGAAACTATGTTCGAAGAGTACGGCGAACTAGATTCGCGCACGTTGTTTCTTAACCGACCGAACACTTCTTGGCAAACTCTGGTTCGAAAGGTACGACGAAACTCGGTTTGAGGTCTGCACAGCGTGACGTGGGAACCCTCGCGATCCTTTGGCGGATCCTGCCCTCTGATTGGTTGCTCTGGGGAGAGCTGTTTGTGGATTATGTGGATGATTACACGGTCATCGGCACCGCAGATGCCGTAGTTTTCGGGCCTGGTTAATGCCGGGATATTTATGACAGGGAGCGTCGAATGCGGCCCTGTCCCGCATTTTAAGCTTTGAGTTGCCGCTACGCTTGTGACAAGCTGTAACCTCCCGAACTTGAACCCTTTTTGCCCTGATCAATCACGTACAGGTCAAACTCGCCACAATACCAAATCGCCACAGGATAGAAATTAATTTGATTTACTCTGACCTCAAACCCTTACCACACTCTAACCCAAACCCTAACCAAGAACCTTACCCTGACCCAAACCCTGTTCATACAGCCTAACCTAACCTAAGCCGCATTCATAATCCTTAGCGTGTGGCGACTCCTATGGCCGTGGCGTATGGCATGCTGGTTTTGTTTCAAGTTACCCCACTGGGAATACAGGGTCAACGGTAAGAAACACACACACCACACACACACACACACACACACGACACACACACACACACACACACACACACACACACACACGCACGCACACCACACACACACACAAAGGCGCACACGCACACGAGGGGGTGGGGGGGGGGTGGTCATCAGGAGACGTACATAGGGGGGGTCGGTGTGTTGCCCCAGGGATCGGGCTCTGCACTGCGCTCTGGGTTGGGGACGGCTGTCTTCGAAAACAGTGGTTCGATCGCCACCACTTGGTATAGGGGTGGACCAGGGTAATAACATAAGGGAACTGAGGAGTTGCCTCCGAGTGGGGACGGCCCATCCCGCTGGTTTTTAATAGGAAAGAAATGGTATTCTTTTAAGTCGAAATATCACGCAAATTTCGACCGATTTCGACAAATCCGAGTAATATACGCTTAAGTCGATATGTCTAGTGAATTTGCTACGAATTCGGCTTATCCGTGTTTTTGGATAAGTCGAAATTCGGATATGTTGGTACAAATTTTCAGTCCCCAAGCGATTTCGAGTTATCCGTGTTCGACTAATATATTAGTGGCACGTTTTGAGAACAATAAAAAGCAATGTAAACAACGACCACACACACACACACACACACACACACACACACGCACGCACGCACGCACGCACGCACGCACGCACGCACACACAGAGGACACATAACAACGAATATACAAAAAAAGTGAGGTGAACTTGTAATTTGTTGGTATATAGATCTGCTGATATTGTTGTTACAGACGTAATCATGCACCATACAAAAAGAATTTAGTTTCTTCCTCTTGTCGCGTTCGTATCCCTGCTGGGGCCAAATATGTGTGCTGGCTTTTTCATCGTTGCCCCGTCTTTGAATCACCCGCAGGGGCGCCGGAACCGGGGGGAGGGGGGAGCTGTACTCAAGGAGGGGGGGTAAGAGTATCTTTTTGCCCCCCCCCCCCCCCCCCCCCCCGGAAAATCAGGTGACTATGGCAAGGGGGGGGGGGGAAGCCTTGGTCTTGTCCCCCCCTCCCTTTCCCCACCCCCCTCCCTCTTTCTGCGCTCTCCCTCATCCCACCCAAAAGAGAACTCAGTTTAGCCATTGCATGAAATATCAAAACGACTTGGCAGAAAGTCGTCTGATAATCACTACCCCCCCCCCCCCCCCCCCCCGCTTTTCATTTTCTCCGGGCAACGTCCTTCCTTTCACTGGCTCTGGCGTTTCCCGCCTCTGAGATTCTGCCCCCCCCCCTCCCCCCAACATCTTCCGGCGCCCCTGACCCGTATGTGGTGGAAAAGGATGTTAAACCCCCAAGCACCCACCCACCCTTCCTCTTGTCGCTTCAGAGCTATTCAAGGTTAACTGTTTGGCGTAAATCTAAACGTGAGCCACTGAACTTTCTTATTAGACGGCGTTTTGGCACTCTGGTAAATGGTGCGGGTCATGAGTTTGAATCCTCACTGGGAGCTAAAAGTGTATCGGATTTTCATCTGATGTTTGTGATGTTTTTTTTTTTTTGTTTTTTTTTTCTCGTTACCCCGTATAACACCCGTATTTCCCCGTGCATCACCCGTATTTCCCCGTGTATCACCCGTATTTCCCCGTGCATCACCCGTATTTCCCCGTGTATCACCCGTATTTCCCCGAACATCACCCGTATTTCCCCGTATATCACCGCATTTCCTAGAAAAGGGACACCCACCCATATACCCGTCTACAGTGGTGGAAAAGAACGTGAAACTAGAAGAAACAGCAGAAGCTATACGTATAGTTTTGGTGATACATGTACCGTACGCGGTGCACGCCAGGGACAACGTCGCTGTCCACACTGTACTGACTGTAATTCTGTACTCTAAAAATAATAATAATAATAGTGGAGATTTTTAACGCGCCTAACCCAGGGGCTGGCTCTAGGCGCTTTACAATATAACGGGAGGGGGGGGGGGCAGCAACAACCCGCGAAAATAAAGACTGATAAAATAAAAAAAAACTCGCATTGTCTCCCTGCAGGCAACAGAGACCATGGCAGTAAGAGAGCGGGGACCCCAACATCCTGCCCAACCACAGGATGTGGGGAACCCAACCCAAATAAACCATCTTACACACACACACACACACACACACACACACACACACACACACACACACACACACACACACACAGAGTGTACAAGACAATAAAAAGCTGGGTTGAATTACTGGGAGGAGAAGAGGTGCGTTTTCAATTTAGCTTTGAATGTTGCCAAGGACTGAGCGTGGCGGATGTGGGAGGGAAGGCTGTTCCATGTGACTGGGCCAATGTACGAAAAGGCTCGTTGGCCTTGGAACTTTCGACGACGGACGGGCACACGGAGTAGGCGAGTGTCGGCGGAAGAGCGCAAGTTACGGGATGGCGTGTACAGCTGTATTAGAGAGGCCAAGTAAGGTGGAGCTGAACCAGTGATGATATTGTAACAAACAGTGGCAATTTTGTAGTGGATTCTGTTTTGGATGGACAGCCAGTGGAGATCAGACAGCAGGAGAGAAACATGTTGACGTTTTGGTACTCTATACGACTGTACCCTGTACGACATCAATAATAACTACTGTATAATAAAGGAAACTTATAAAGCGCTTACACTTGTATAATAACAGGCTGTAAGCGCCGTATGTGATGACAAAGCTCAGTACAGTTTACAACTCACAGGCAGCGTAAACTACAATTTACAATGTAGTACCTAATAACGAATGTCAGCCACGTAAGACACAAATACAAAATACACATGAAAAGTTGCGTACCGCACAACACACAGGCATCATGTTAACTATACGCACATTCTCAACATGCACCGATATAGGACAGCGGATAGACTAAATCAGTTTTGGGTTTTGAACAGGTGGGTTTGAAATTCTCTATTTACTTGTCTGGCACACTAAAACGTAGCGGAAACATTTACATTTTTATCAAATGCGCTTCACCCTTGCTTCAAAACAGTAGTTTATATTAGGATATAGCACAACTGACAAGTGCGAAGCCTTGCGTCGCGGTAACATGGCACCAAGGCTTCTAGAAAAGCGCAACAAGCGATTGTACAAGAAAATCAAAGAAAAAAAGAAAGTCGTATATCTCAGATACTAGATGCTGCAAAGTGAAGTATGTCTCTCCCCCCCCCCCCCCCCCCCTTCCCCATCCATTCTGTCACATACCGGGCATGAACACATTACATTCACGTGTTTCGAAGGGCCAGTTTAGCAACTGGGTGAAGTGGGGGGGGGGACCATGTGTTAAGGTTTTTACTACCATGCACCCACCGTTTGTGCAGAGCCTTTGCATACCTTTGTGTGCTTTTTTTTATTTTTTATTTTTTTTTTGCTGCCCCAACTCTTTGCCAGACAGTTCCAGTGGTGTTCCTCCCAGGTAATGGTTTGAATCCACTGAGGGCTCGAAAGCTGGGGCAATTTTTATTATGCATGATGATGAAGATGAGGATGGTGGTAAGATGATGCTATGGAGGTCCGTGTGGTTTTAGACTGCGGGACAGGGCCGCATTCCACGCTTCTGTCATAAATATCCCGACATTAACCAGGCCCGGAAACTACGGCACCTGCGGTGCCGGCCGTGTAATCATCCACATCATACCACGTGGGAAGCACCCCCAAAGTCACACCCGTGAAGTGGATGAAGCTCGGCTGTGTGGCCGATAGCACACCCGCTTTGGGTAGGAGCCGACCTAGGTAGGAAAAATCCCGCTTGCGGCTGGGACTCGAACCCGGGTCTCCCGGTCCATGGTCCGAAGTGCTAACCACTACACTACGGGGGCCGGTGAAAGTGCATATTATTATCTTTCAAACCGTACGCAAGACGATTAGGAAACGTCTGAGGAAGACCTTTTTCAAAAAAAAATAAAAATAAAAATTACTAAAATCGCCCTGTTGGCAATGGTTTGCATGCACACAGTGCCTGGGTCACGGGGGAATTACACCGTACACGACGCGAGGTCAAGGTCGGCAATGAGTTAAAAGTTTCTTTTTTTTTTTTTTGGTTGTTGTTGTTTTTTTTGTTTCAAGTCTTTAAGAATATCTCACAGTGTAAATCCCTCCGCTTTTGGAGTTTTGTTATATTCACAGGCAATTTTATCTATTTCCAAATATTTTCAATATTTGTCCTTATAGACTTAATGGTGTAGCTATTGTTCTGTATAAGACTCCAGATGTGTGTAAAAGGCCGTATTTAACTTTCGAATCCCGGTTCGGGCCAAATATAGTATATTTGTGCTGGCCCTTTTCACCAGCATCAACATATCAACTGAACGGCATCTCAGCCTTTTGACCAACCCTGTGGCTTTGAATAAGGTCACTGAAAATGAATGGTCTTTAGACCGTGATGATTTCGGGTGTGGTAAAGAGTGAGCAGTTACTAAAAGAGTGCCATCATTCACCCAAGACACCGCCTTCTTGGACTTTCACCGAAACTCTGTGGCTTTGGTCTTTGTGTGTGAGATCACTGGAAACTGTATAACGAAATGACAACTATGCCAGTTACAAGTATGAGATATGAATTGCCTCGCATTTGTGATCACCGAGAAAATGAAAGTACTAATTAGAAGCTTGACTATCTCTAAAGGTCATTCAAAATTATAGCAATGGAACGTACGGCCTCGCCACTAACTGTCAACTGTGTCACGTTCAATGCCCCCCCCCCCCACCCCCTCCACCCAATATCCTCCCTCTTTTCACTGTAACTCCCCCCCCCCCTCCCCACGCTCTCACCCACCACTCTCTCCCCTCCCCACTCGTTCCCTTCCATTTTCGTTTCTGTAGTGTTCCGGTTTAAATCCTGTAGTAATTCTTAAGTTATTGTTGTTTTTCTGTAGCAAGGACAAGTTGTATGATAAGCACTAGCGCTTACCACTTCTAACATTGCAAATCAAAGTTCATTCATTCATTCATTTTTTTCCTCACACCCTTTAAAATTGTCCCTTTTCTAAGAAACGTTGGAAATGTTGCTTTAGATAGCAAGACAACTACAATCTGTAGTGTTAGTTTGTGATTGTTATCCAGATTAAATCGTCTTGCAGCGTGTAAACTAAATTAATTTTGATTCCTGTGTAACACATTCAGTCCCGGTCAAGATGGTATCCCCGCCCTTGGGAAAGCCCAACCGCTCTCCGTGCCATCCCTGCATTCACTGATTGTTAATTCTTATTCTTCTCAGTCGTCATTTGTAAATGTTCCATTATATGTCTGGTTTACAAGGGTCTTCTCTCGCTCGGTTAGAATGTTATCGTCAGTCACTCCCTGAGTCGCTGTTTGCACACCTGTTGATTGGCAGAGACTTTGTTACTGCAAGGACTGTCTCAGATTTCTCACCATTCCTGATCTTTCTTGACTGGTGATCGTCCACCATTTCTTGCAGGACCATGTCCTAACCCCACTTACAGCCGGTGTCGTAACGGGAAGTGCGTGTGGTACGGATTTCAGTGTGACGGCTGGGATCAATGTGGAGACAACTCTGACGAAGAAGGATGTCGTGAGTAGATGTGCTACTACATTTTGCCTGACAATCATCTTAAAACTAAAACAGCTCATGTGAGAGGTCAGAGTATAACGTGTAAATTTTACACAGACATGCAACAGACTTCAACCAACAGCATCATTTGGATACGCTGAAAAGTCTTATAGTTTATTCAAGTCGTGTAGTTTCCATGTATTTCAAACACATGTTTATAAACTGTTATCCCTAGAAAGGAATGCCAAATCCGACTAGTTTATATCAAATAATTAATTTTGTAAAACTTGTAAGCGGCTCGCAGCCTTAGAATGGCATTGTTAATTTCTTTTTAAATCAAGTATGGGGGTGTACTTGTGTTTGTATGTTGTGTGCAGAAACCACTTTGTTCGCCTATTATGCTATTGAATGGTTCGGTGTTCCTCGACAAAGGCTCCTTTTTAAACTATCATTTCTTTCGCGGAGATAGCCCAAATCCTAAAATCCTACTAGTTACCCTTTCGAATTCTCTGACTCTGTGTGTGTGTGTGTGTGTGTGTGTGTGTGTGTGTGTGTGTGTGTGTGTGTGTGTGTGTGTGTGTGTGTGTGTGTGTGTGTGTGTGTGTGTTTTAAAAACATTCAAATTCGCAGCACCAAGAAGTTGTCGTGTGGGTTACTTCCAGTGCAACAGTGGGAAGTGTATCCTGTCATGGGCTGCGGTGTTTGGGAATCGATTTCTGTGGGGACAACTCTGACGAAGACGGATGCCGTGAGTACTCTCCGTCACTCTCTTACTCTGTCTCTCTCTGTACTGTGTGTCTCTTATTGCCTGTCTGTCTGTATTAAAAAAAAAAAGAATAAAAGGAGGGGGTGACAACAGCGGAACAGATTTCTTGTTATTTCATGATGCGAGTCACTTCAGGATGATGTTCACTGTAGCTCCACGCAAGTCGCACTAAGATGTGCGGGACTGGGTGTGGTTCGTTTTCCGATCGGAAAATATCCTGGACTGTGTCGATAGTAGTTGGTGACGACAAGAAGGGAAGCCAAAAACGTGTTTGTGTGCTGTTGGGAGAAACAGAAGCTGCTGTGGCTGCACACTGTCCTTGTATTCTTGACGTCATGTCCATCTTTCTGCTTGTGCTTGTTTTCCGGCAGGGCTTCACACTGGTGTGTACAGTCATATTCATTATGTCAATGGACTGTGCTCTCCTTGTGCGAGAATGGTAGCGTTAGTGGCACGTACAGGGTGATTCGTGTCGACCATCGACGTATAGATCTAGATCCATACGTCTGTGGTGTCGACTCTACTTACCCGACACGCTCAATCCAGGCACGTCGTCTGCTGTCCATAGTGGGTTGTGCCCCTTTCACTATGACAGAAATGGGAGACCCATCGCCGTGATGTGCTGATTCCTCTACAGGGTTGAAACAGAACATTTATCGTGAACATTATTTTAGAGCATTTTTAATTCCAATCTGACGATATATGACACTTTTATTTCTGGTACACTTTTTTTTTTAGGGAAAACTACCTTTCGGTTTTAGATTTATATTGGAAGTCACGACATCACTTGATCCTTGACTCGCTTAATTTAATCTGTGGGATCATTCGGTACAAGGACCTAAGTGTCATGGATTGGATAGGCACCATCCTATCATTTACCATATGACGGAAGAGGTTTTGATGACGATTTCACTACTTGCATGTGCGCCAGCAGCCAGTCAGCTGTCGACAGTTCTCTGAATTTTACAATACTCTGTGATATTCTGGCGAGTGACGCTGTCAACCCTGTCTATATATCTATTGCAGCACCAAGTGAGTGTCCTATTCTTGATCACCAGTGTAACAATGGGAAGTGCGTGTGGGTATGGAACAGGTGTACTGGACGAGACGACTGTGGAGACAACTCTGACGAGGACGGATGTCGTGAGTATACGTCTCTCTTCTCTCTCTCTCTCTCTCTCTCACTGTGCCTGACTTCATGTGACTAGTGCGGGGAGTTTTTCTGAGAGTAAACCGACGAGCGTTTAGTGTGCGATGGTGACTGTCGTGTGTTGTTCTTCATCACGCATTACTGTCGAGTGGACTCTATATTGTTGCTGATTTATTTCCTCTTTTTATACTTTCACTATCGTATCATTGTATTACATTTGAGTTTCCTAGTTCATTGATACTTTCACAGTAACTTGGGAATATTAGTACGTAACAGTAGTAGTTGAGACTGTCTTCTTTTTTACCTTGTTCAGTTCTACTGCACCTCACCTTATAGTTTGTTCTTTTTTTTTTCTTTCTTTCGTAACTCAAATAATTATATCCAACTTTTTGGCATGACTAATTCTGTATAAAAGGTTCCTTTAGTACTAACGTGATGGATCCGAAGCAACAAAACCTGCGCATGTGACATTTAAATGTGTACCATCTTTTTAACAAGATATCCGACATTAATTTTTGTTTTTCTTAAGACGCCGTATCTGTTCCATGTATTTGGCATTTCTGAAACGAGACAGAACGCTAGTATGTGTGATGATGCTATCAGTTTACCCAGGTGTTTTATGTTTATGTTTATGTTCTGTTATGCGGGGCGGTCATTGGTCTAGTGGTAAAAACTTCGCCACCAATTCGAGAGGTCAGGTTCGAGTGCCACTCGGGACAAAGAATTTTTCCTTCTTGTAGGTGGCACCGTTCATTCGGGCCGAGCGTCCTAGGCTCTATCCGGGTACTCCGGCGTCCTCCCCCCTCTGCTTTGGAAATGTTTCGCCCACAAAATTTGATTATAAATTTAAAAATTTGAAACTTAAATAGCGGAGATGACCTTTGGCACCACGTGACTGCACTATGTTTATGTCAAATGTGTGAGAGAATGCACGTGATTCACATGAGTGTGCATGTTGGGTTCAGTTCGCGGCGCTTTGAGCTAACGGTTTTGTCGCTGTATCTGGACACTGTGTGAACTCTGCAACTGTGACACAGTTCTGTTGTTTTTTGTTTTTTTTTCGCACTTCGGAAAGCTTTTTGTTGGGAGCTTAGATCTTTAAGGCATCGCTGTATCACTACACCGCTGTATAAGGCCATCGCTGTATCAACACACCGCCGTGTTAGGCCATCGCCGAATCAATACACCGCTGTGGCGCTAAGGCCACCACTGTAATTGTAATGAATTTTATTGTCAGTTTTGTCTGAGCAGACAGTGCAATTTCCCTTCGAGGAACGAATAAAGTGATATCAACACTCCGCTGTGGTAAGGCACTGCTGTACCAACACACCGCTGTGCTAAGGCACTGCTTTATCAGCACACCGCTGTGCTAAGGCACTGCTGTATCAACACTCCGCTGTGCTAAGGCACTGCTGTATCAACACACCGCTGTGCTGATCGAGGCACTGCTGTATCAACACACCGCTGTGCTAAGGCACTGCTTTATCAGCACACCGCTGTGCTAAGGCACTGCTGTATCAACACACCGCTGGTGCTAAGGCACTGCTGTATCAACACACCGCTGTGCTAAGGCACTGCTATATCAACACACCGCTGTGCTAAGGCACTGCTGTATCAACACACCGCTGTGCTTAGGCACTGCTGTATCAACACACCGCTGTGCTAAGGCACTGCTGTATCAACACACCGCTGTGCTAAGGCACTTCTGTATCAACACACCGCTGTGCTTAGGCACTGCTGTATCAACACACCGCTGTGCTAAGGCACTGCTATATCAACACACCGCTGTGCTAAGGCACTGCTGTATCAACACAACCGCTGTGCTAAGGCACTTCTGTATCAACACACCGCTGTGCTTAGGCACTGCTGTATCAACACACCGCTGTGCTAAGGCACTGCTATATCAACACACCGCTGTGCTAAGGCACTGCTGTATCAACACACCGCTGTGCTTAGGCACTGCTGTATCAAAACACTGCTGTGCTAAGGCACTTCTGTATCAACACGCCGCTGTGCTGATCGAGGCACTGCTGTATCAACACACCGCTGTGCTGATCGAGGCACTGCTATATCAACACACCGCTGTGCTGATCGAGGCACTGCTGCATCAACACACCGCTGTGCTAAGGCACTTCTGTATCCGCTGTGTCAACGTACAGCGGTGATTTGACACAACGGTATGTATGTAAAGGCCAGTCACTGCTCTGTCAAATCAACCGCTGTAACAACAACCACATATGTCTATCGCTATTTCTTGATCTCTCTCTCTCTCTCTGGCGCGCGCGAGCGTGTGTGTGCATGTGTGTGTGTGTGTGTGTGTGTGTGTGTGTGTGTGTGTGTGTGTGTGTGTGTGTGTGTGGTGTGTGTGTGCGCGCGCGCGCGCGCGAGATATTCAATCTTTCCGTCGTATACACATCTTGTTTCCAAATCTCATTTTGCAAGTAGAATAATTAGCACTGTCTTCTGTTGTATTGTTTTCACTTTGTATGGTAGTATGGTAACGGCAAACTTGCGAACGGTCATTGCGCCAACAGCTTCTACCGTGGGTAAATAAAGTATATTGTCATTGGCATTGTCTCTCTCGGTGTCACCGTTAAGGAGGGATAGGGAGAACGAAAGGGCAAACACACCAACACTTAGGAGGAAAGACAGAGGTCCGCAATGGGAGGCCAGGAAATAAAAAATAGACGTATTTACACACACATAGATTTATTTACAACGGACATAGCCCAGTAGTCACATCCACTCACACTCGCACATTACCCTGTCCCTTCCCGCACCGTCTTGCCCACCGTCGCCGAGAGTCCCACTACACCGACCTCTAACCATAGGCTTGACTCACGCCCCTTGGTGACGGCCTCGTATGGAGTCGTGGTCTAGGTGGTTAAGTAGCAGCAACGTGAGAAGAACGTCAGGGAACACAGGGGCTCTCTGTACCCCTCGGGCGGAGCGACGCTAGTGGAGCTCACGGACTGTTCAGGGCAGGAGCGACCCACAGGTGGCTTGTTGCAGCTCAGCCGCAGCTTGTCCCCGGCGAAACCGCAGACGGAACAAAAGACAGGAAAATGAAGCGAGAAAACAACCTGGAAACACATTTCTCAGTTGTAACAGTTCGCATTGTGCTTGCATTGGGAACTACGAGTCAAGCCCATTCACTACTCGGTTTTATTTCCCCAACCATTCTACCACAATAACACAAACACATGGAACACCACAACACATACAGCACCGACTGTTTCCCCGTTCGGCCCGTAGTTGACCCCTGACTACACCAAGCTTCCTAGCATTATCCTAACCACTAATTCCAGCAATAGTTTACTGCCATACTATTCCGGCTAGACAATTAGTAGCTCCGTTACAGCTAACGAATGGATTTACACAACTCATTTTCGGTAGCTCCAAGCTTTTAGCGCGACAATGAATTACTCATTCGCAAAATTCGCTCTATAGCGAGAACGCACACGAAGGCGAAAACAATGACAATGGCGGAATTCACCACTACAATATGGGAATGTCAAAGGGACAAATATTTGGCCGGCTGGGGCCAAATATTTGTGCTGGCCTTTTTTGTCGTTGCCCCGTCTTTGATATCACCCTTATGTGGTGGAAAAGGACGTTCCACCCCCAAACACCCACCCCACCCACCCTTATCATTGTGTCTATTTAAAGACAGCTGGGCTGTGATAAAAGAGTGTACATCAGAATACAACTCATTAAAACCGTGAACATAGAATTTTGTAGCCTACCCAAGTAATGATAACGACAACACTGCATAGTCCGCAACACTGAATTAATTGGATGTGCATTTACCACTGCTGCCAACCACCCCAAAAGGACCGTTCACAATAAAGGCGCCTACTGTTTTACAGAACTCCAGTAATCAAAAACCCATGCTATTGGTAGAAGCATCATCGGATGAACGCAATACCAGATCAGCAACATTAATTATTACTCTGATCGTAACTTACAATAAATTCCTTATTATCCAACTCATGCTCTAGTGATGGGGCGACTCTGGTGTTAAAGTCGACAAAGGGGCAAACACGCATGAATATCAATAGCTGCCATAATATTTTCAAGGTTACTTAATGCATCTCTATTAAATTTAAAAATAATCAGTGCCCCTAGCCTTAGGTTGGAGGTAAACGCAAGCACACAAGGTGCCCATTGTCTCTTATCATTAACAAATTACAAAATGCCTGGCGAAGTTAAAAATAAACGAATTTATATTTTCAAACAACGGTGCTGTCAACACTTGCCTTCCTATCTTTTGACTCAAGAACTGTCAAATTTAACTAGATGATCGTTAATACAAACCATAACCCCGCCTGATTTTTAAGTGGGGTGTAGTGGTGTATCAAGTGGGGTGTAGTGGTGTAGTAAGTGGGGTGTAGTGGTGTAGCAAGTGGAGTGTAGTGGTGTAAGTGGGGTGTAGTGGTGTAGTAAGTGGGGTGTAGTGGTGTAGCAAGTGGGGTGTAGTGGTGTAGTAAGTGAGATGTAGTGGTGTAGTAAGTGGGGTGTAGTGGTGTAGTAAGTGGGGTGTAGTGGTGTAGCAAGTGGGGTGTAGTGGTGTAGTAAGTGAGATGTAGTGGTGTAGTAGGTGGGGTGTAGTGGTGTAGTAAGTGGGGTGTAGTGGTGTAGTAAGTGGGGTGTAGTGGTGTAGCAAGTGGGGTGTAGTGGTGTAGCAAGTGGGGTGTAGTGGTGTATCAAGTGGGGTGTAGTGGTGTAGCAAGTGGGTGTAGTGGTGTATCAAGTGGGGTGTAGTGGTGTAGCAAGTGGAGTGTAGTGGTGTAGTAAGTGGGTGTAGTGGTGTAGCAAGTGGGGTGTAGTGGTGTAGCAAGTGGAGTGTAGTGGTGTAGTAAGTGGGGTGTAGAAGTGTAGTAAGTGGGGTGTAGTGGTGTAGCAAGTGGGGTGTAGTGGTGTAGTAAGTGGAGTGTAGTGGTGTAGTAAGTGGGGTGTAGTGGTGTAACAAGTGGAGTGTAGTGGTGTAGTGAGTGAGGTGTAGAAGTGTAGTAAGTGGGGTGTAGTGGTGTAGCAAGTGGGGTGTAGTGGTGTAGTAAGTGGAGTGTAGTGGTGTAGTAAGTGGGGTGTAGTGGTGTAACAAGTGGGGTGTAGTGGTGTAGCAAGTGGGGCGTAGTGGTGTACAAGTGGGGTGTAGCAGAGTATCGGTGTAGCAAGTGGGGTGTAGTGGTGTAGCAAGTGGGGTGTAGCAGAGTATCGGTGTAGTAACTAGGGTGTAGTGGTGTAGTAATTAGGGTGGAGTGGTGTAGCAAGTGGGATGTAGTGGTGTAGCAAGTGGGTGGGGTGTTTGGGGTTTAACGTCCTTTCCCACCACATACGGGTGATATCAAAGACGGGGCAACGATGAAAAAGCCAGCACAAATATTTCGCCCCAGCAGAGATACGAACTCGCGACCCGAGCATTAGAAGTCCAACGCTCTACCATTCGGCCACCCCGGCTCCCCGTGTAGCAAGTGGGGCGTAGCAGTGTAGCAAGTGGGGTGTAGTGGTGTAGGAAGTGGGGTGTAGTGGTGTACGTAGCAAGTGGGGTGTAGTGGTGTATCAAGTGGGGTGTAGTGGTGTAGCAAGTGGGGTGTAGTGGTGTAGCAAGTGGAGTGTAGTGGTGTAAGTGGGGTGTAGTGGTGTAGTAAGTGGGGTGTAGTGGTGTAGCAAGTGGGGTGTAGTGGTGTAGTAAGTGAGATGTAGTGGTGTAGTAAGTGGGGTGTAGTGGTGTAGTAAGTGGGGTGTAGTGGTGTAGCAAGTGGGGTGTAGTGGTGTAGTAAGTGGGGTGTAGTGGTGTAGCAAGTGGAGTGTAGTGGTGTAAGTGGGGTGTAGTGGTGTAGTAAGTGGGGTGTAGTGGTGTAGCAAGTGGGGTGTAGTGGTGTAGTAAGTGAGTTGTAGTGGTGTAGCAAGTGGGGTGTAGTGGTGTAGTAAGTGGGGTGTAGTGGTGTACCAAGTGGGGTGTAGTGGTGTAGTAAGTGGGGTGTAGTGGTGTAGCAAGTGGGGTGTAGTGGTGTAGCAAGTGGGGTGTAGTGGTGTAGTAAGTGGGGTGTAGAAGTGTAGTAAGTGGGGTGTAGTGGTGTAGCAAGTGGGTTGTAGTGGTGTAGTAAGTGGAGTGTAGTGGTGTAGTAAGTGGGGTGTAGTGGTGTATCAAGTGGGGTGTAGTGGTGTAGTAAGTGGGGTGTAGTGGTGTAGCAAGTGGGGTGTAGTGGTGTAGCAAGTGGGGTGTAGAAGTGTAGTAAGTGGGGTGTAGTGGTGTAGCATGTGGGGTGTAGTGGTGTAGTAAGTGGAGTGTAGTGGTGTAGTAAGTGGGGTGTAGTGGTGTAACAAGTGGGGTGTAGTGGTGTAGCAAGTGGGGTGTAGTGGTGTAGCAAGTGGAGTGTAGTGGTGTAGCAAGTGGGGTGTAGTGGTGTAGCAAGTGAGATGTAGTGGTGTAGCAAGTGGGGTGTAGTGGTGTAACAAGTGGGGTGGAGCGGTGTAGCAAGTGGGGTGTAGTGGTGTAGTAAGTGAGATGTAGTGGTGTAGTGAGATGTAGTGGTGTAGTAAGTGAGATGTAGTGGTGTAGTAAGTGGCGTGTAGTGGTGTAGCAAGTGGGGTGTAGTGGTGTAGTAAGTGGGGGTGTAGTGGTGTAGTAAGTGGGGTGTAGTGGTGTAGCAAGTGGGGTGTAGTGGTGTAGTAAGTGAGATGTAGTGGTGTAGTAAGTGGGGTGTAGTGGTGTAGTGAGATGTAGTGGTGTAGTAAGTGGCGTGTAGTGGTGTAGCAAGTGGGGTGTAGTGGTGTAACAAGTGGGGTGTAGTGGTGTAGCAATTGGAATGTAGTGGTGTAGTAAGTGGGGTGTAGTGGTGTAGTAAGTGGGGTGTAGTGGTGTAGCAAGTGGAGTGGAGTGGTGTAGTAAGTGGAGTGTAGTGGTGTAGTAAGTGGGGTGTAGTGGTGTAGTAAGTGGGGTGTAGTGGTGTAGCAAGTGGGGTGTAGTGGTGTAGCAAGTGGAGTGTAGTGGTGTAGTAAGTGGGGTGTAGTGGTGTAGCAAGTGGGGTGTAGTGGTGTAGCAAGTGGGGTGTAGTGGTGTAGTAAGTGGAATGTAGTGGTGTAGCAAGTGGGGTGTAGTGGTGTAGCAAGTGGAGTGTAGTGGTGTAGCAAGTGGGGTGTAGTGGTGTAGCAAGTGGGGTGTAGTGGTGTAGCAAGTGGAGTGTAGTGGTGTAGTAAGTGGGGTGTAGTGGTGTAGTAAGTGGGGTGTAGTGGTGTATCAAGTGGGGTGTAGTGGTGTAGCAAGTGGGGTGTAGTGGTGTAGTAAGTGGGGTGTAGTGGTGTAGCAAGTGGAGTGTAGTGGTGTAGCAAGTGGGGTGTAGTGGTGTAGCACGTTGTATGGTAGTATGGTAACGGCAAACTTGCGAACGGTCATTTTGTGCCAATAGCTTCTACCGTGGGTAAATAAAGTATATTGTCATTGGCATTGTCTCTCTCGGTGTCACCGTTAAGGAGGGATAGAGAGAACGAAAGGGCAAACACACCAACACTTAGGAAGAAAGAGAGAGGTCCGCAATGGGAGGCCAGCAAATAAAAAAAAATAGACTTATTTACACACACATAGATTTATGTACAATGGACATAGTAGTCACATCCACTCACACTCTCGCACACCAGCCTGTCCCTTCCCGCGCCGTCTTGCCCACCGTCGCCGAGAGACCCACTACACGGACGGCGACCTCTAACCATTGGCTTGACTCACGCCCCTTGGTGACGGCCATCATCACACTAACATCCTTACGTGTACATGCATCATCACCACCACTAACATCCTTACGTGTACATGCACCATCATCACCACTAACATCCTTACGTGTACATGCATCATCATCACCACTAACTTCCTTATGTGTACATACACCATCACCACCACTAACATCCTTACGTGTACATACACCATCACCACCACTAACATCCTTACGTGTACATGCACCATCATCACCACTAACATCCTTACGTGTACATGCACCATCATCACCACTAACATCCTTACGTGTACGTCCACCATCATCACCACTAACATCCTTACGTGTACATGCACCATCATCACCCTAACATCCTTACGTGTACATGCACCATCATCACCCTAACATCCTTACGTGTACATGCACCATCACCACCACTAACATCCTTACGTGTACATGCATCATCATCACCACTAACATCCTTACGTATACATGCACCATCATCACCACTAACATCCTTACGTGTACATGCACCATCATCACCACTAACATCCTTACGTGTACATGCACCATCATCACCACTAACATCCTTACGTGTACATGCACCATCATCACCACTAACATCCTTACGTGTACATGCACCATCATCACCACTAACATCCTTACGTGTACATACACCATCATCAGCACTAACATCCTCACGTGTACATACACCATCACCACCACTAACATCCTTACGTGTACGTCCACCATCATCAGCACTAACATCCTTACGTGTACATACACCATCCTCACCACTAACATCTTTACGTGTACATGAATTATCATCACCCTAACATCCTTACGTGTACATACACCATCATCAGCACTAACATCCGTACGTGTACATGCACAATCACCACCACTAACATCCTTACGTGTAGATGCATCATCATCACCACTAACATCCTTACGTGTACATACACCATCATCAGCACTAACATCCGTACGTGTACATGCACAATCACCACCACTAACATCCTTACGTGTACATGCATCATCATCACGACTAACATCCTTACGTGTACATACACCATCATCAGCACTAACATCCTTACGTGTACATACACCATCATCAGCACTATCATCCTTACGTGTACATGCACCATCATCACCACTAACATCCTTCCGTGTACGTCCACCATCATCACCACTAACATCCTTACGTGTACATGCACAATCACCACCACTAACATCCTTACGTGTACATGCACCATCATCACCACTAACATCCTTACGTGTACATACACCATCATCACCACTAACATCCTTACGTGTACATGCACCATCATCACCACTAACATCCTTACGTGTACATGCACCATCATCACCACTAACATCCTTACGTGTACATACACCATCATCACCACTAACACCCTTACGTGTACATGCACAATCATCACCACTAACATCCTTACGTGTACATGCACCATCATCACGACTAACATCCTTTCGTGTACATGCACCATCATCATCACTAACATCCTTACGTGTACATACACCATCATCACCACTAACATCCTTACGTGTACATGCACCATCATCACGACTAACATCCTTACGTGTACATACACCATCATCAGCACTAACATCCTTACGTGTACATACACCATCACCACCACTAACACCCTTACGTGTACATACACCATCACCACTAACATCCTTACGTGTACATACACCATCATCACCACTAACATCCTTACGTGTACATGCACCATCATCACCACTAACATCCTTACGTGTACATACACCATCATCAGCACTAACATCCTTACGTGTACATACACCATCATCACCACTAACATCCTTACGAGTACATTCACCATCATCACCACTAACATCCTTACGTGTACATGCACCATCATCAGCACTAACATCCTTACGTGTACATACACCATCATCAGCACTAACATCCTTACGTGTACATGCACCATCATCACCACTAACATCCTTACGTGTACATGCACCATCATCACCACTAACATCCTTACGTGTACATACACCATCATCACACTAACATCCTTACGTGTACATATACCATCATCACCACTAACATCCTTACGTGTACATACACCATCATCACCACTAACATGCTTACGTGTACATACACCATCATCACCCTAACATCCTTACGTGTACATGCACCATCATCACCACTAACATCCTTACGTGTACATGCACCATCATCACCACTAACATCCTTACGTGTACATACATCACCATCAGCACTAACGACCTTGCGTGTACATAAACCATCATCAACACTCACAAATCTCCCTTGCCTAATCATAAAAATAGGTGCCACATGTTTACATAAATATGGACATACTAGTTCATGCATGTGTGTGTGTGTGTGTGTGTGTGTGTGTGTGTGTGTGTGTGTGTGTGTGTGTGTGTGTGTGTGGTTTTGAAGTTTCTTGTTCCAGGTTTAAGTATGTTCGATCATTTGGCGTTTTGGTTTAGTTGTTTGTTCTTCAAAACGGCAAGTTTGAAAATTGGTTGCAAGACCAAAACTTCCACCGTTTTCAAATAAAGTTATTTTCAATTTCAATTTCTCTCTCTCTCTCTCTCTCTGGCCATGAACTTTTTTTTTTCTGATGTACGGGCTGTGTGTGTGGCCGTGTTGATCTTCAGCTACCTATTCCCCATAAAAAAAATGCTCATACACATCTTTTAATGCGATACAACGTTGTGTACACTTTGCGCGAGCTCTGAACATTTCAATTCTACGACTGTTGTTACACTACTGGAGCATCATTGTGGTCACCGCGTCATTGAGTACGCTTCTGTTGACTCAGTGCCATCATTACAGATGTCTAAGTGGGATGATGATAGATACCATAAAAAACAGCTCAGAACGATCTGTGAACACAAAAATGGTAACATCACCTCCTTTATTTACATGTAGGGTTTCGTTGGTGGAACAGATTCTGTCCAGGGAGATGGCAAAGTCTGCCATGTGCCATGGACTTCATAGGCGCTTATTCCGCTCTTTTCCCAGAAATACAAAGCATTTGTTGATCCATACGTTCTCACAGCCTGTAAAGCTGCCCTGACCCAAGTCTCTTTCCATTCCTGCTCCAGCTTGACCGGCTTACATGCACTGCAGTAATACACAAGAGCTCGTGTGCCATTTTCACTGTTAATCTGCCTCTACGTCTGCTGTATATTATGCTGACACTGTCACGAAACAAGTACACCTCTCCCGTGAAAATGATATAAACATCCCGGACTGTGCAAGAGATCAAAGACAAAGTGTTACCGCCAGCCCTGTTTCCCGGCCTTCACAGATTTCACATCCTTCTGCCAGTCTGCAGAGTCTTTACGTACGCCTGCAAAAAGTGCTGCCGCAAATTAGAATTTCATTAG
Source organism: Batillaria attramentaria (assembly GCA_018292915.2). Lineage (NCBI taxonomy): Eukaryota > Metazoa > Mollusca > Gastropoda > Batillariidae > Batillaria > Batillaria attramentaria. The sequence continues at coordinate 774,307 of JACVVK020000204.1, forward strand.
TAGTTTATCTGTATGTAGTCGTGTGGTTCACGATCTTCGTGGATTTTCTTTCACCCACTAGCTTCACGTCCTCTGACCAACTTACGCGCTAGCCGGGAGCGGACGCTTCTCTGGTCAATATCATTTGTGTGATGGGGGAGGCAACCGAGTTTTTCCACTGTGATAACCCGGATGCCCCAGTGGATTGCTCACACCGGACCAAGATGCCATACTACTATTTTACGGGTACCAGCAACAGGGCACGAGTTTCATCTAGTCAATAGTTCCGTGGAAACTCGGAGACACAGCGATGACCATTGACGGTTACCCCTTGTCAATCTTCTCGTACAAAAATTCCGTACTGTGGAAGTAATGAAAGAGAAAAACAACAAAAACATACTCTTTTTTAACAATGCCCCGCTTTAGGTCAAAAGTCACCTAGACACTGAGCTGCAAAACAAACAGGAAACACAGTATTTTGGTGCAATGCGTCGACCATTCTGGACCGATCATACGAGTTTAGTAAAATGGCTTTTTTTCAGTATTGCCAAGACGTACTGCCAAGATGATGACGAGGGCTAGTATTCAAAATGATGCGTAAAATGGCCATGTTATGGGATAGCCAGTCAGAACTAAACCTCTTTCTGCCCAGCAAGTTAGTTTAACTTCTCATTTTGCTGGTGTAACGGAAATTCTTAATACTTAATGCTAAATATAGGAAATGGGTACACGTTGTCTTCGATAGCGATACCAGTTTGTTTCAGGATGGTGAGATACCTTCTTGGCCTGTCGTGTTTGTTTATCTGTCTAGTGTGGCCATCTACATCGGTGCATGGTGCATGGTTACACTTGGAAAAGGATAATTATACGGCACCTTGAGCTATGAGTAAATGATCCATTAGTAATTGTGATGAAGAGACTACTGTCCTGTTGTCCTCACTGCCTTACAGATCGTCCACAGAAAGACTACACAATGTAGTCGCTAAAGCTCAGGCTTGATTTGCGTCTTGGATCAAAATACTCGTCGGTATACAACAGCTTGATGGTGAACAACAGCTAATTACTGTACACGTTAAAAAAGTGGTGTTATGGACACGTCTAAATACAAAAGTGACTGTTCGCGACGGAGTCAGTGTAAGAAGAGTTTTGTCTCTTGCTGAAACAGAGCAACTGTTATAACTGTACTCGTAAATAATAATAATAATAATAATAATGTGGTATCCACACTTCTAAATACATATGTTATTGTGTTGCCGACGGAATGGGAATCATTTAATAAGTGAAGGTTTACATTTCTCGTTTCAGCTCCACTTAACTGCGCTAGTGACGAGTTCCGGTGTAGCCATGGGTTGAGATGTATCCCGTCAACCCTGCGGTGTAATGGACGCAATGACTGTGGGGACAACTCTGATGAAGCTGGATGTGGTGAGTACTCTTAAAGAAATCAAGTCTCATTTGATATATTAATTGGGTCTCTCTATGTAGTGCAGGTGCCTGTCTCTCGTATCTTTGCGCATCTTCTTCTCCCTACATGTTTTGTGAAGGTGTACTGTATTATTTGTATCTATGTGATATGCTTTGTTCATGTGTAACTGTATTGTTCCAATGTTTTCTTTTCTTTTCCTTGTAAAGCGCTGTGAGGTCTCTGCGAGAAAGAGCGCTATATAAGTATCACTTATTATTATTATTATTATTATTACTCTCCCATCGCCATGTAGCCCATATAGTTCACATTGTTTTACAGTTCAGTTGTGTTTATTTTGAGGTAAACACAACAAATACAAACAAAGAATCCAATCCACTGATAGTCTGTGAGTGAGGATGGTTTACTGACGGGAAGAACGTGAGGGTAAGGAAGGGCGCTGTAGGTGTTTATGGGTTAAAGTTGATGTTTCTCTCTCTCTCTCTCTATCTATCTATCTATAACTTAAAGTGTGTTGAAAGATAGACTGAACACAGACATTGACGTCAAACATTGACAATACTGAGGTCTTGAAGCAAGAAGACAGAGATACCAGGAAACGCACTGGTGATCTTGAAAAAGAAATTGACAGTCAGAGGCCTTTTCGAGAAGAAACAGCTTCAATTTTTTTAGACATTTGTCAGTCAACAAATGAGGACTACTCTGCTTGTGCACAGCAGATCGTAGATGTTTTGAACGAGCACTCAGTTCAACGGACCTGGTCCACAGACGACGTAGAGCGTGCGCACCGGGTGGGCAAAGACAAGAACAAACACTCCGCTCCCTTATTGTACGCTTCAGTCGGTGGGGAGACAAAATGGCAGTAATGCAAGATGCAGACTTGCAGCAGAGTCTGAAGGGTAAGCCGGGGTGTCAAAGTAGCAGCCGACCTTACCAAACGTCAGAGAGCCGAAATCGATCGTGTCAAAAGGATGGTAAGTTTGGATATTACAAGAATGTCCGTCTACACATCGCGGACAGACATAGCCCAGGAGACCGACCTACCGACCACGACCAGGGACCACTACAGGACAAGCGTCGTCAACGGTCTAACACCCCGGCTCACCGCAACGAGGACCGACAGCAACAGTAGGCTTCAGACGGCTACGACGACGACAACGACGACGTCAGCGATGACGACGACGTTTGGCGCTTGCCAACTTCACGACGAGACGCCGCTTTTGAGACGACCCCCAGTTTTTCGAGGGAAACCCTGCCAGCAATGGGGGAATCCCCTCGTTCGGCACGTGGCGCACGTTCCGAGGGAAACACAGGTGTCAACCCCAGAAGTGGCAGACCAGGTGGGGACCGAGACAATCGTGACATGTCTCGTGACAGTTCCCAGCCTCTGATGTCCGATATGCTCCAGCGAACGCCGATCCAGACCCGGTCAGGGCGGGGTAGGGCCAAGGAAGTGGGCAGCAGCTAGGGGTGTGGCCCCGGCCCTCGTGATACTGACCACAGGAAACCAGCAACATTTGTATGTTGGAATGTGGAAGGTATCGGGCAAAACCTGAGTGAGCCTGATTTTGTTGACTTTATAACACATTTCGATTTTTGTTGTTTGGTGGAAACATTTGCTAGTTCTAGGTTTGATATCTCAGTGTACTTTAGTGACTTTCTTGTGTTTCATGTGCCTGCAAAGAAACTGTCGTACCAAGGTAGAGGATCGGGGGGAGTAGCATTACTAGAACGAAAAACTGTGTCACGCAATGTGTCTACAATTGAAGTGAACATTGACAACACTATTGCAGTGAAAATAGCCGGGACTTTGCTTAGCAGTGTGCAAGACATTATTTTGGTGTGTACCTATATACCCCCTCCCGCATCCCCGTACTACAAAGACACAGCTATGAACAGTAATATTCCACTTGTTGAGCAGTGGTTGTTGGGAAAACAAAAGAAATGGTGATTGATTTTCGCAGAAATTATTCTGTGCCTGCTCCACTCACCATCAAAGGGGTGCAGGTGGAGAGGGTAGACAAGTACAAATATTTAGAAGTAACGATTGACAAGACTCCGAGCTGGAGGGACAACACGGACAGCATCATAAAAAAGACGAACTCCAGGATGTACTGTCTCCGCAAGCTGAAATCTTTTAATATGAATTCAGACATTTTACAGACTTTTTACACCGCTACCATCTCCAGTGTCATTACTTTCTCATCTTTGTGTTGGGGTGGGAACCTGTGTGACACAGACGGGAACAAACTGGAGAAGATGATCAAGAAAGCGGGCGGGGTGGTGGGGAGGAGGCAGGAGAGTTTCGCAGACAATCTTGAGAAATTTGTGCAAAAGAAGGCTGCAAAGTGTAGATGGCGTAACTGGTGTCACATCAGCAGGTAAATTAACGCCTTGTTTCTCTCTGATCCTGTTGTGCTTTCCGTCATCCTATTTTGATGTTTATGTTTGAAATTATGAGCGGCTAAAAGAAAGAAGGCCTTGTGGAATTTTATGTTTCATATTATGACTTTGGAACATGAAATCCATTGACTGACTGACTGACTGACTCTCTCTCCCTCTCTCTCTCTTGGCGTTAACTAATTAACTAACTCTCTCTCTCTTGGCGTTAACTAATTAACTAACTCTCTCTCGTGTTTTGCGTGCACTTGTTTGTATAACGTACAACACCCATTTTCAGTTGGTACATATGCATACTTACAATTACTTTATGTGCATGGCTAGTGGAATAGATTGCTAACTGAAGTATCAGCTACAACAGAATTCGTGTGCGGATGCGCGTGCGGTCGTGTGGTGGCTCTTTTATTTTGTGTTAGTCGTTTTGGTTAGCCGGTACTCTTTTCTTTAAAATAGTATCTTTACTTTGTAGTTGTAGCAACGGCAAGTTGTAATACTGGTCAGAACACCAGGCACTTCCACCGTTAAAAAGTGAAGGTTCATCTCTGTCTGTCTGTCTGTCTGTCTGTCTGTCTCTCTCTCTGTCTCTCTCTCTCTCTCTCTCCGCTAGGACATGAAAGCTAGAGAAAAACCTTACTACTGATGATATAGCTTTAGTGGAAAGGAGTCAACAAGAACTGCCTGATATTTGGGGAAGGGGGGGGGGGGCAGGGGGCACTGATGGAATGGTTGTTAGATCGCGTGGAAAGTCGATACGGGAGGGTGAGCGAGCAAAAAGCTATTCTTGTAGTTTAGAAAAAGGAAACATTTTGAAAAAGTAAGTAAACTTGTGAGTAAAAGATAATGGAGAAACTGTTGTTTTGATAACATTTTCTAGCAATATTACTGCATGTGTGTCTGTAAACGTGCCACTATTCTAGATGGTTCAAGGCGATCCCTGTTCGTCCTACATCTACTTGACTTGTGCAGAAGTCACAGAAATGAAAGGGTTAAAGATTAATGAACTTGAAATACTGTCTTTTGCATATGACACATCTGATTTTCTTGATGGTAGTGAAACATCTTTCACTGAGAGCATACAGTGTCTCATAGTTTGCTTCTCTATCAGGACTAAAAATTAATCAAAACACAAGTGGTCTGGCTAGGACCAAGAAAAAAACCCGCTGAAGTATAGTACATGCGCGACGCCAGCTTAGAAGCCTGGGGTGTTTAAGGTCCTGGAAATACTATTTTTCACCGAGACAGACAGAACTGTACAGATTAACTATAATATAAAACGGACTCTCATAATCTGGTCTAAAAGACAACTTACCCCCTTTGGAAAAATAACTGTCATCAAGATTCAGACTTAAAAACAGACTCAGACGTTTAGGCTTTAGCATATATAAACAAGTTGTTTCAATGTACATGATGTATGAAATGATGCACAAATGTTACATCAATTAATTCAGCGAAAACATTGTGAGAGGGATCCAACTTTCATCAGTCAAACAACTGCAAACAAACCAGAACCAAAAAGCAGATTGTACACAAAACTCACCAATCTGGAAGGAGCTACACAGTTCGACATTTAGAGTGGAAAAAGTTCTTCTGTTCTAATCTGAAAACTTTTAAATGGAAACCACGCTGGTTGCCGTATGGTACTTTCATTCTCCACCTACGTTTGACAAAAGGGTCATGTACTAATGGCTTGGTTTTCAGCAATATATCTATGTCTATTACGTATGGAATTCACTGATTCCAAGTGTAAAACGAACTACAACAACCTTTCAAAATCCTTACGTAATATTCGTAGTATACCGATTTGAAGTGAAGTAAATTGTGAAGCGGTTACTGTTTCTCATTAATAACGATAACTGTATATTGTGTAGGGGCTTCACCCAATTTCTTGAATTGGATCAAAGCGCCGCGAGCTGAACCCAACACCTGCGATCACGTGAATCACACGCATTCTCTCACACACTGGACACGAACAGTCACGTGGGGGCGAACGTTCAGCTCAGCTATTTAAGTTTCGGAATTGAGAAATGGATTTATTTTCAAATTTGGTGGGCTGATCATTTCCACAGCAGAGGGGGAAGGAGTCGGAGTAGCCGGAGAGAACCCCCGGCGATCGTCCCGAATGAACGGTGTCACGTACGAAAAGAAACCTTCGTCCGGAGTGGGACTCGAAACAGACCTCTCGCGTTGGTGGCAAAGTCATTGAAGCACTAGACCACCGACCACCCCATTCCCGTAGTATAACTGTATATTGATTTACCAATTCCCCCCGCCACACACACACACACGCCCCCTCCCCCTCCCCCCCTCTCTCTCTCTCTCTCTCTCTCTCTCTCTCTCTCTGGCATCACTAAAGATAGACTGGTTGCATAGAATATTTTGTAACGACTCTCCAGTCAAAACTTTATTACTTTTCTTATGTCCAGAGTTTGCTAACCTTAGACAGGATGGTGGCGAGTATGCGAGAATCGTTATGCAGCAGTGTAGAAACAAGATCTGGGCTGAATTTTTTTTTTTAAGTTCCAAATGTGGACCAAAAAACTACTGTGACTTTGTATCTGAACATCAAAGTTAAACGAGGTAGACAGATTACTCATAAGTCTATGCAGGATTTGAAAAACAATGGAATATTTGCTATTGGGCATTAATTGGATCCCACTTGGGAGTTTGAGCCGTTCTGTCACAAAGTCAAGTTCAAATTGTATTGTTTACTCAGACGTTATTAGTACTGCTAAGGAATACAATCGCCAGCTAGGGCTTGAGAAAACTGGTAACTGTACTGTAGATAGCAAAGTGTGGACTTTGATCATGCATGAAGAACCAAAGGTTGTGTACTCTGTTTTTGTCGAGCCTGAGTCAGATCCAGTCTGTACAGTGCAATGGTCACAGCACTTTACCGATCTACCATAATGGAATGTGATATTTTGTATTTTGTATTTTATGTGATATCACAACTATACCTGATCCAGATAGATGGTTTCAGTCTAGACAGTTACACCGTCTACTTCCTACTACGAGATTCTTACACTTCACAAAATTATCTGATTCTGCAAGTTTTACATTCTGTTGTTTTAAAGAGGAAACTTCAAGACATTTGTGCTGGGGTTGCCCGCATGTGTACAGCTATTTTGGGATTCAGGGCAGGGATGGCTTAATAGAAACTGTGATAACTGTGCAACATTAACTCTGACACAATCCTTAAACAGATTTTATAAATAGAGAGGCACCTTGTCGTTTAGAATTGTATGTATTAGGACGCTTTTGTTAAAAGCAAGACGCTTGCTGAAAGGGAGATAACCAAGGTCATGAAGTTGTTTTCGGTGGACTGAGCGTTAGGACGGATTAGTTTTATACCCCGTCTGTACAGTGAATCCATCTTTTAAAAAACAAAAACAACAACAACAACAACAAAATGGTGTTCACCACAGCCATCCCAGATGGTTAAACCGCGATCTCCGCATATAAATGTTAGTTTTCCCAGGAGAAACTGTTTTTTGTCGAACCAGCTTTCCCAACTTTATCAAGCTGTGATTGCCACATGAGCTGGTCATCAGTGATAACCCCTAGTAACCGATGTTCATGAAATTGTTCGGTACAACGGAATTAAAAGAAAAGTGAATTTGGGGAGGACGGAGCTGGTGTTTTTGGCGGGTATTTTTACAAGCATGCTTTTGGTTTTTAATGGATTGACTACCCTATGACTGTGTTTAACAGCTATGTGAAAATTGCGCCAGAAGTGTTGTCATGTTCTCAGTGCAAAATGCTCGTGTGCCAGACCGAAGGGTTATTCCGCTATTTCGTCACAATGAGCAAGCCAGTCTCATCAACTGTATGAATCACAGCTTAGACCTAGCCCATTGGACAATCTGAGCGTGACGTCACATATCGGCCCGATCGATAGCTGCTTGGTTTCGAAGTCAGCTCTGCCTCCCTTCTCGACTGTTGTGCACCAGACATCAACATAATATCCAACATATTATTAGTGGCACGCTTTGAGAACAGTCCAAAGCAATATAAACAACAACAACAACAACAACAACAACAACAACACACACACACACACACACACACACACACACACACACACACACACACACACACACACACACACACACACACACACAGAGGACACGTAATAACGAATATACAAAAAGAAGTGAGGTGAACTTGTAATTTGTTTGTATATAGATCTGCTGATATTGTTGTTGTTACAGACGTAATCATTCTGTGCACCACACAAAGAGAATTTAGTTTCTTCCTCTTGTCGCGTTCGTATCCCGGCTGGGGCCAAATAATTATGTGTGCTGGCTTTTTCATCGTTGCCCCGTCTTTGAATCACCCAAATGTGGTGGGAAAGGGCGTTAAACCCCCAAACACCCACCCACTCTTCCTTTTGTCGCTTCAGAGCTATTCAAGGTTAAATGTTTGGCGTAAATCTAAACGTGAGCCACTGAACTTTCTTATTAAACGGCGTGTCGGCACTCTGGTAAATGTTGCGGGTCAGGAGTTTGAATCCTCACTGTGAGCTAAAAGTGTATCTGATTTTCATCGCTCCGTCTTAAGCAGGGAGCCGGGACAGTCCAGAGGTAGAGCGTTGGACTTTCAATGGTCGGGCAGTGGGTTTGATCCAAAAATCTAATGTTAAAATTGTGATGGCGTTTTTCTCGTTTCCCCGTATATCACCCGTATTTCCCTGTATATTACCCGCATTTCGTAGAAAAGGGACACCCACCCACATACCCGTCTACAGTGGTGGAAAAGAACGTGAAACTAGAAGAAACAGCAGAAGCTATACATATAGTTTTGGTGATACATGTACCGTACGCGGTGCACGCCAGGGACAACGTCGCTGTCCACACTGTACTGACTGTAATTCTGTACTCTATACCACTGTACTGACTGTAATTCTGTACTCTATACCACTGTCCACACTGTACTGACTGTAATTCTGTACTCTATACCACTGTCCACACTGTACTGACTGTAATTCTGTACTCTATACCACTGTCCACACTGTACTAACTGTAATTCTGTACTCTATACCACTGTCCACACTGTACTGACTGTAATTCTGTACTCTATACCACTGTCCACACTGTACTGACTGTAATTCTGTACTCTATACCACTGTACCCTGTACCACATCAATAATAACTATAATAAAGGAAACTTATAAAGCGCTTATACTTGTATAATAACAGGCTGTAAGCGCCCTACGTGATGACAAAGCTCAGTACAGTTTACAACTCACAGGCAGCGTAAACTACAATTTACAATGAAGTACCTAATAACGAATGTCAGCCACGTAAGACACAAATACAAAATACACATGAAAAGCTTGCGTATCGCACAACACACAGGCATCATGTTAACTATACGCACATTCTCAACATGCACCGATATCGGACAGCGGACAGACTAAATCAGTTTTGGGTTTTGAACAGGTGGGGTTGAAAATCTCTTTTTATTTGTCTGGAACACTACAATGTTGCGAAAACTTTTTACATTTTTATCAATTGCGCTTGACTCCTTGCTTGAAAACAGTAGTTTATATTAGGATATAGCCCAACTGACAAGCGCGAAGCCTTGCGTCGCGGTAATATGGCACCAAGGCTAGTGTAAAACGAAGCGACTGAGTTAGTCTGCTTTTACAAAAGCACAACAAGCGATTGTACAAGAAAATCAAAGAAACAAAGAAAGTCGTATTTCTCAGATGCTAGATGCTGCAAAGTAAAGTATGTGCCTCCCCCCTCCCCCCCCCTTCCCCATCCATTCATTCAGCGCTTGACACTGGTTCTGGATTTTCTGTAACTGAATGGTTTAGGGAGTTGATTCCATAGAGCCGCAGCTTGAAAGGAAAGGGTTTCTGACGGAATGTTTTAGTTTTTACAGTGAGGGTGCAAAGAATGGTAGTGCCAGAAGAGCTAAATAACTACAGTGCTTTACCCAGTCTCTTGGATTGGCTCACAGCGCCGCGGACTGAACCCAACACGCACGATCACGTGAATCACACGCATTCTCTCACATACCGGGCATAAACACATTACATTCACGTGTTTCGAAGGGCCAGTAGCAACTGGGTGAAGGGGCCGGGGGGGGGGGGGGGGGGGGCGACCATGTGTTAAGGTTTTTACTACCATGCACCCACCGTTTGTGCAGAGCCTTTGCATACCTTTGTGTGCTTTTTTTTTTTTTTTTTTTTTTTTGCTGTCCCAGGTAATGGTTTGAATCCACTGAGGGCTCGAAAGCTGGGGCAATTTTTATTATGCATGATGATGAAGATGAGGATGATGGTAAGATGATGTTATGGAGGTCCGTGTGGTTTGGGACTGCGGGACAGGGCTGCATTCCAAGCTTCCTGTCATAAATATCCCGGCATTAACCAGGCCCGGAAACTACGGCACCTGCGGTGCCGGCCGTGTAATCATCCACATCATACGACGTGGGAAGCACCCCCAAAGTCGCACCCGTGAAGTGGGTGAATCTCCGCTGTGTGGCAACAGCCTCCCCATTGGGCCGATAGCACACCCGCTCTGGGAAGGAGCCGACCTAGGTAGGAAAAATCCCGCTTTCCTCGGCTGGGACTCGAACCCGGGTCTCCCGGTCCATGGTCCGAAGTGCTAACCACTACACTACGGGGGCCGGTGAAAGTGCTTATTATTATCTTTCAAACCGTACCCAACACGATTAGGAAACGTATGAGGAAGACCTCTTTCCCAAAAAAATCTAAAAATTGCTAAAATCGCCCGGTTGGCAATGGTTTGCATGCACACAGTGCCTGGGTCACGGGGGAATTACACCGTACACGACGCGAGGTCAAGGTCGGCAATGAGTTAAAAGTTTTTTTTTTTTTTTTTGGTTGTTGTTGTTTTTGTTTCAGGTCTTTAAGAATATCTCACAGTGTAAATCCCTCCGCTTTTGGAGTTTTGTCATATTCACAGGCAATTTTATCTATTTCCAAATATTTTCAATATTTGTCCTTATAGACGTAATGGTGTAGCTATTGTTCTGTATAAGACTCCAGATATGTGTAAAAGACCGTATTTAACTTTCGAATCCCGGTTCGGGCCAAATATAATATATTTGTGCTGGCCCTTTTCACCAGCATCAACATATCAACTGAACGGCATCTCAGCCTTTTGACCAACCCTGTGGCTTTGAATAAGGTCACTGAAAATGAATGGTCTTCAGACCGTGCTGATTTCGGGTGTGGTAAAGAGTAAGCAGTTACTAAAAGAGTGCCATCATTCACCCAAGACACCGCTTTCTTGGACTTTCACCGAAACTCTGTGGCTTTGGTCTTTGTGTGTGAGATCACTGGACACTGTATAACGAAATGACAACTATGCCAGTTACAAGTATGAGATATGAATTGCCTCGCATTTGTGATCACCGAGAAAATGAAAGTACTAATTAGAAGCTTGACTATCACTAAAGGTCATTCAAAATTATAGCAATGGAACGTACGGCCTCGCCACTAACTGTCAACTGTGTCACGTTCAATGCCCACCCCCCCCCCCCTCCCAATATCCTCCCGGGGTTTTGTCTTTGAGCCCCCGTGTCATTGGGCCCCCGTGTCATTGGGCCCCCATGTCATTGGGCCCCCATGTCATTGGGCCCCCATGTCATTGGGCCCCCACACTAGTAAGAAAACGGGATGATGTCTTTGAACCCCCATGTCAGTGGGCCCCCGTGTCATGGGCCCCCGTGTCATTGGGCCCCCGTCTCTTTGGGCCCCCATTTTTCAGTTACCATGTAGACGTTTTTCAAGCTAAGAAACTTTTGTGAACCTGGCAGGTATGAAATGTGCAAGCTCCAGAAGGATGAATTTTGATGGTCCATTATAAATGCAAAACAGGAAGAAAATAGCGGGAGTCGAACTGACCTGCGTCAAGTTTGACCTTCAGGAACGATCAAGAAGGCAGTCTGGGCGCCGGTACTCGTGCGCGATCGGGGATGTAGGCTAGCCTATGCCGCTCTAAGAATAGATTTACTGATTTATTCGGACTTTGGCACGTGATCGTGCCTGAAGTTCAAACGCGGGTCAGTTCTATGATTGGCTAAAGGAGACAAAATTCAGTCGCAACAGAAAAAAAAATTGAGAAAAATCCCTTTTTTTCGCGACAAAACCGCTTCAATCTTTCCGCGGAAAAAAAATGTCGCGAAAAAACGTTTTTTTCGCGAGAAAAAAAAATTTATGCACTTTTTCTGCAGAAGCTGGTGTCCGTTTTTTTGGCGAAAAAACAAACAAACAACAACAAAACACACACACACACACACACACACACACACACACACACACACACACACACACACACACACACACACACACACACACACACACACACACACACACAAAACAACTAGGCAACTCAGTCAGGTTTTCGCGAAAAAACGCCGTCACTTTTTTGTGTGAAATAAAACACCGCCCTATTTTTTCGCGAAAAAAAATGACGGGTGCTTTTTCGCGAAAAAAAAACTGTTTACTTTTTTCGCGGAAAAACCTTTTTTGCAGAAATACTTTTTTCGCGGAAACCTTTTTTTTCGCGAAAAAAGGCAGTTTTTTTTTTTTGGCGACAAAGTGCTTGAGAAACGTCTACATAGTAACTGAAAAATGGGGGCCCAAAGAGACCCCAAAGAGACGGGGGCCCAATGACACGGGGGCCCAATGACACGGAGGCTCAAAGACAACGTCCCATCCTCCCTCTTTTCACTGTAACTCCCCCCCTCCCCCCGCTCTCACCCACCACTCTCTCCCCTCCCAACTCGTTCCCTTCCGTTTTCGTTTCTGTAGTGTTCCGGTTTAGATCCTGTAGTAATTCTTAAGTTATTGTTGTTTTTCTGTAGCAAGGACAAGTTGTATGATAAGCACTAGCGCTTACCACTTCTAACATTGCAAATCAAAGTTCATTCATTCATTCATTCCTTTTTTCCCCCACACCCTTTAAAATTTTCCCTTTTCTAAGAAACATTGGAAAAGTTGGTTTAGATAGCAAGACAACTATAATCTGTTAGTTTGTGATTGTTATCCAGATGAAATCGTCTTGCAGCGTGTAAACTACATTTATTTTGATTGCTGTGTAACAGATTCAGTCCCGGTCAAGATGGTATCCCCGCCCTTGGGAAAGCCCACACGCTCTCCGTTCCATCCCTGTATTCACCGATTGTTAATTCTTATTCTTCTCAGTCGTCATTTGTAAATGTTCCATTATATGTCTGGTTTACAAGGGTCTTCTCTCGCTCGGTTAGAATGTTATCGTCAGTCACTCCCTGAGTCGCTGTTTGGACACCTCTTGATTGGCAGAGACTTTGTTACTGCAAGGACTGTCTCACATTTCTCACCATTCCTGATCTTTTTTGACTGGTGATTGTCCACCATTTCTTGCAGGACCATGTTCTAACCCCACTTACAGCCGGTGTCGTAACGGGAAGTGCGTGTGGTACGGATTTCAGTGTGACGGCTGGGATCAATGTGGAGACAACTCTGACGAAGAAGGATGTCGTGAGTAGATGTGCTACTACATTTTTCCTGACAATCATCTTAAAACTAAAACAGCTCATGTGAGAGGTCAGAGTATAACGTGTAAATTTTACACAGACATGCAACAGACTTCAACCAACAGCATCATTTATAGTTTATTCAAGTCGTGTTAGTTTCCATGTATTTCAAACACATGTTTATAACTGTTACCCCTAGAAAGGAATGCCAAATCCGGCTAGTTTATATCAAATAATTAATTTTGTAAAACTTGTAAGCGGCTGGCAGCCTTCTAATGGTATTGTTAATTTCTTTTTGAAGAAAGAATGGATGTGTACTTGTGTTTGTATGTTGTGTGCAGAAACACTTTGTTCGCCTTTTATGCTGTTGAATGGTTCGGTGTTCCTCGACAAAGTTCCTTTTTAAACTATCATTTCTTTCGCGGAGATAGCCAAATCCTAAAATCCTACTAGTTACCCTTTCGAATTCTCTGACTCTGTGTGTGTGTGTGTGTGTGTGTGTGTGTGTGTGTGTGTGTGTGTGTGTGTGTGTGTGTGTGTGTTTTAAAAACATTCAAATTCGCAGTATTTATTGTAGATAGTTGACACTAACCTTCCAAGACAACCTGTAAAGAAAAGTAACAACAACAACATATCATCAATAATAAATGTCATGTCATCATATACCAAAAAGATGAATAAAAAAAAATGGAAGGCTATAGGCCTGCTGCTGTCCAAAACGCTTTCATTGCCCCGTCAACTTGAGCATAGTTTCACGTCTACTGCGACTGTTAGGTTGACTGATTTCACAGTTGTTTCTAGATCTGCCTAATCGTGAATTTATAATTCACTCTAATTCACGTTGCAGCACCAAGAAGTTGTCGTGTGGGTAACTTCCAGTGTAGCAATGGGGAGTGTATCCTGTCACGTTTTCAGTGTGATGGAGGCAATGACTGTGGGGACAACTCTGACGAAGACGGATGCCGTGAGTACTCTCCGTCACTCTCTCTGTCTCTCTCTCTCTCTGTATTGTTGTGTCAGTCTCATTCAGGGGCGTAGGAACCACGGGGGCCCTGGGGGCCCAGGCCCCCGTTCGATTTTTGGAAGGGGGGCCCGGATATCTTTGGGCCCCCCTTGCTTTTGATAAGAGGAGAGGGGGCCCACCAGTGGTGCCCCCCTCCCCCCTGCTATGCTGTCGCAGGACACAATCCTTGGCAGTCAACACACACACGCACACACACACACACACCACCCTTCTTCACCCCGGCCGTATGGCTAACCCGACTTAATGGGCCCCCCTTCCTCTCAGCATCTTCCTACGCGCCTGTCATTGCCTGTCTGTCTGTATTTCTTTAAAAAAAAAAAGAAAAAAAAAAGGTGAGGGTAACAACAGCGGAACAGATTTCTCGTTATTTCATGATGCGAGTCACTTCAGGATGATGTTCACTGTGGCTCCACGCAAGTCGCACTAAGATGTGCGGGACTGGGTGTGGTTCGTTTTCCGATCGGAAAATATCCTGGACTGTGTCGATAGTAGTTGGGTGACGACAAGAAGGGAAGCCCAAAACGTGCGTGTGTGTGTGTGTGTGTGTGTGTGTGTGTGTGTGTGTGCTGTTGGGAGAAACAGAAGCTGCTGTGGCTGCACCAACTGTCCTTGACGTCATGTCCATCTTTCTGCTTGTGCTTGTTTTCCGGCAGGGCTTCACACTGGTGTGTACAGTCATATTCATTATGTCAATGGGGCTGTGGTCTCCTTGTGCGAGAATGGTAGCGTTAGTGGCACGTACAGGGTGATTCGTGTCGACTCTACTTACCCGACACGCTCAATCCAGGCACGTCGTCTGCTGTCCATAGTGGGTTGTGCCCCTTTCACTATGATAGAAATGGGAGACCCATCGCCGTGGTGTGCTGATTCCTCTACAGGGTTGAAACAGAACATTTATCGTGAACATTATTTTAGAGCATTTTTAATTCCAATCTGACGATATATGACATTTTTATTTCCGGTACACTTTTTTTTAAGAGGGAAAACTACCTTTCGGTTTTAGAGATTATATTGGAAGTCACGACATCACTTGATCCTTGACTCGCTTAATTTAATCTGTGGGATCGGTACAAGGACCTAAGTGTCATCGATTGGATAGGCACCTATGTCATTTTACCATAATTATGACGGAAGAGGTTTTGATGACGATTTCACTACTTGCAGGTGCGCCAGCATCCAGTCAGCTGTCGACAGTTCTCTGAATTTTACAATACTCTGTAATATTCTGGCGAGTGACGCTGTCAACCCTGTCTATATATCTATTGCAGCACCAATTGAGTGTCCTACATTTGATCACCAGTGTAACAATGGGAACTGCGTGGTGGCATGGAAAAACATGTGTAATGGAGAAGACGACTGTGGGGACAACTCTGACGAGGACGGATGTCGTGAGTACTCTCTCTCTCTCTCTCTCTCTCCACTGTGCCTGATTCCATGTGACTAGTGCGGGGGAGTTTTTCTGAGTGTGGAAACCGACGAGTGTTTAGTTTGCGATAGTGACTGTCGTGTGCTGTTCTTTATCACGCATTAGTGTCGAGTGGAATCTATATTGTTGCCGATTTATTTCCTCTTTTTATATTTTCATTAACGTATCATTGTGTTCCATTTGAGTTTCATTAGTTCATTTATACTTTCACAGTAACTTGGGAATATTAGTACGTAACGGTAGTAGTTGTAGTAGTTGAGATTGTCTTCTTTCATTTTTTACATTGTTCAACCTCACCTAATAGTTTTCTTTTCTTTTTTCTTTCTTTCGTAACTCAAATATATCCAAGTTTTTCGCATGACTAATTGTGTATAAAAGGTTCCTTTAGTGGTGGCCCCGAAGCAACAAAACCTGCGCATGTGACATTTAAATATTTACCATCTTTTAAAGAAGATATCCGACATTATATTAATTTTTGTTTTTCTTAAGACGCCGTATCTGTTCCATGTATTTGGCATTTCTGAAACGAGACAGAACGCTAGTATGTTTGATGAGTATACTCAGGTGTTTTTACATAAGACATAAGACATTTATTAAATTTGCGAAAGAGGAACATTGCTTTGTGGTCTCTCATAAAAACAATAAACATGCCAAACACTCACTCATACGGCCATGCACACTCATTCCACATTTACATGTTCGTACACTCATACCTAAAAAAATCTATCACAATGTTGCAGTACTATATATAAATTACAACACTACACCCCACATCAGTTCACATCACAGCAGCAGCAGCCCAACAGCAGAGGTGCACATAACTCTGTCACAGTCAACGCCAGCTGACACCCGGCAAGAAACAACACGTCTAATTAGAATTTAAAATATATCACCATCAGCATCAACAAGCCTACCACACAACCCTACATCTGCTTATTCATTAGCCAAATAGACATTGGTACAAAGCTATTCATTGTTTTGAGTTTCTTGGCAGGCAATAAAGGCTCTAAGCCGTCGGCCTGATGGAAATTTCTGATAATACTGAGATAAAATGTGGCCAGAATCATTCATAATACTAAAACCTTTTCTCGTCATTCTTTTCTCATACAACACACTCAAACATGCTTGCCTTTCACCCACAACCTTGCTGCCGCTATTGACAATGCAGTTCAGCTTACTTTTGTTTTTTACAGTCAGAGTGCCAGGGGCTGGTCCGTTAGTGCGCGGGTCCGCTAGTGCGCGGGTCCGTTAGTGCGCGGGGCCGCTATTGCGCGGGGCCGCTATTGCGCGGTGACTAGTTTGAACTCATTGAACTAGTCTCTCAAGACAGTGTAACAGAAATACCCAAAGCCATGAGACGCAGCCTACAGAATACAGTGCTGACAATCATTCAAACGTGTTCCAAGTCGGTTTTCATGGGATAGGGCAGATTTCCCTGCGCGCAGCAGCGAGTTTCAGTAGTACAAAACAAGGCTGTGACGTTTCTCCAGACAATACATACTTTCGCGCACACTGTGACAAATTTCAAATTTATATACATGTATAAATGTTACTTTGGCCATTTAATAAAGAGTTTATGATGTATTTTATTATAAAGAAGTACAACCAATGAAAACACTCATTTGTCAGATTTTTACCAATACCGGCAAGTCGTCCATAATACTACGCGTACATTGACCATCACCGTATATAATAAGCATTTTGATATATACTTCATTTCTGTTTGTTTAAATGATAATAAACCATTGGCAAGTGGCATAATAATTGATTTAAGTAGTACAAGAATCTGTTTATGATTTAGACCAGCTGTTTGTGAATATCACGTAAGTCGTCGAAGTGTGAAAGCGCGCCTTTAAGTTAAGGGCTGTAACTCTGGTGCATCCCTATGGATTCTTGGGAACATTTTTGAAATACAATCAGGACATCCTAGGAAGACATCTGGCACCATCGTAGTACATTCCCGGGGTGGGGGGGGGGGGGGTGCACGGTAGGCCCTGTCACCTTGGCAAGTATTGCTTCTTATAGATGATATGGCCGCGCAATAGCGGCCCCGCGCAATAGCGGCCCCGCGCACTAGCGGACCCGCGCACTAGCGGACCCGGACCAGCGCACTAGCGGCCCCGCGCACTAACGGACCCGCGCAATAGCGGGCCGACCCCGAGTGCCAAACCAGCACAGAAAAGAGAAAGTCAGAATAGATTCAATAAAACTGCGATAAAAGATCTGCAGAGTTTCAGAGCTAACTTGAAAAGAGCGTAGTCTGTACATACAAAACATTGGTTACATTTTTTAACAATAGCTGTAGTGTTTGATTCAAAATTCAATTTATCATCAATGATGGTTCCCAGGTACAGACCCATACGCTTAAGTCAAACACGCTTAAGTAGAACTTCGGATACGTCGAAGCAAAAAGTTTTTCCCGGCAAAACTTGCTCTTTGTATGACTAAATTTTCCACGGATAAGTCGAACGAGTACTCAAAAACGGATAAGTCAAAACTCGGTTATGTCAAACGGAATCTGCAATTTTAGCCTCGGATAAGTCGTACCAGTCGCTGGCACGGGAATTTCTTTTTGTCCTTCTGATGCATCAGCGCCAAAACACGGCTTGCACAGAGATTTAACATTTTCCGTGCTAGTACAGGTTGACAGTGTTATGTGTCCTGCGGGCCTTAGGTCTGGTTATCTTGGGTGGTAGAACACGAAATTGGCGAGAAACACGTGCAAGAACAGAGCTAGGCGTGAGACCCTATGCCCCTGATTGTGAGGTTTTCTGTCGCCAGTGTTAAGAAGGTGATTTGCCGTCGGTTTCGGAGGGTAAGCAGTGAGTTATTCCTGGTGTGTGGGGAAGCCGGGTGGTCGAATGGTAGAGCGTTGGACTTCTAATGCTCGGGTCGTGAGTTCGATCCCGGCTGGGGCCAAATATTTGTGCTGGCTTTTTCATCGTTGTCCCGTCTTTGATATCACCCTACGTGGTGGAAAAGGACGTTAACACTTTCCTACCGCGATCGGTACCAGGTACCGACCAGTGGGGCCCGCATCACTGTCCTAGGTCGGTACCTGGTACCGACCACACCGTGGAACAAAGTTAACTACAACTTTCAACCCCAATAATTGATGCAATTTTCATTGAAATTGTTCAAAACTCAGTACCTGTATCAAACAATACATTATAAAACATGTCACCAAATTTAAAGAAAACCCATCGAGAACTTAAAGAGTCATTAGCTTTAGAAAGCAGTAACCCATGCTCATGTCTGGAAAACGCTCAGGCAGAGGCTGCATGCGGACCAAGATTCCTGTAGGGCTGAAAGTGTTAAACCTCCAAACACCCACCCTCCCTGGTGTGTGAAATGTGTGTGTGTGTGTGTGTGTGTGTGTGTGAGAGAGAGAGAGAGAGTTTGCCGGTTGGTGCCGTTAGAGTTGGATCTTGCTGCTATTTGACTGCGTGTGTTTATAATTATGACGTTGCACTAGAATTTATTGAGCACATGCGATCATATCACTGCGAACGCGCGCGCGCACGCAAACACACACACGCACAGATGACGCTGCTGATCTCACAAGCAGAATAAGAGTCAGTGAAACTAGAAAAGAAGAAGAAAACATAAGCTGGAAACTTATCACCGTTTGGTGCCGGACAGCTTTCATGTCAGAACGAAACAGCCATCAGAAGAACTTGGCTTTCTAATTCCTCTGCATTGCATGTGTGACTATGGTAAGACCAAGCCAATACTCTGAACTTAAAGTGAACTCAAAGTGAACAAAATAGCTACGGAGATTCGATGACATGGCAGCTTACACGAGCGTATTGCATATAACAAATCCTAGCAGTAAGGGTCAGTATAGTTCGCACCCCTGGGCCGTACTGGGCAAACTATTCAAACGCATCCACGCTCGTTTAGTAGAGTTAGGGTTAGATTTAGGGTTGGGGTTACCTTGTGGTAACTGATGGTGCAATCGCTATGTTGTTCAGACGGTCGCAGTGCATTTACAGCAGGTGCAAGTGAGTGAGTGAGTATTTTAAGGCTTAACGCCGCGTCAGCCACAAAGACTAATTCGCGGCAGCCACAAGTTTGAAGGCCCCTTCGTTAAAAGGTAAAAAGCTGGATTAAAACAACTAGTAAATATAGGCTAAAAATTTATAGGTTAAATGAGATTCTACCAGTCTTGGGTTACCACAAGTTCAAAACGTCAAGCATGGGTCTTGTACATGAATAAGTACAAACACAATGTTCAGATTTTATGAAGGTTAGTTAGTTAGTTATTTAATCAGATTTTATGAAACAAATTGACTTCCCGAAGGAAGCCAAAAATCTTGTCTGGAGGGACATTTCGGAACAAGAGCTCCATTGATTCGGCAGTGAAATACTTCTGTCGAACCTCCGTGAGGTCTGCACAAGAAATCAAAATATGTTTAATGGTATCTGGCTCATCGCAGCCAAAACAGAAAGGGCTCTCTTCACCTTTCAGCAAGTGCGAGGGAGTATAATATGCGTGCCCAATATGGAGACGGGCCAGGACCACCTCTTCCCGACGGTTAGTCCTACACCGGGGAATGATTTCCCGAAGTTTGGGAACTATACTGTGGAGTTTATTGTTATCAAGAGTATCCCACTGGGCTTGCCATTGATCTACTATGTACTTATTTATTAAGGGTTTAAAATCAGTATAAACACTACTCTTGCTAACCACAGGACCATACAGCAGGTACAAATGACACAAGGGGGCGAACTATACCAACGCAGCAGCAGTAAGTTCATGTTGACCAGGGAAAGTAAATTTCAGTTTCCAAATCGAATCAAGGGGTGAAAAGGTGCAACTCGCTTAACTCGAAGCTAGAGTCGAAATTCGACCTTATCCGTCGTCACGGATAAGTCAAACTTCGGATACGTCGAACAAAAATCCATTTTCCCCTGCGAATTCGACTTAAGCGTGTTCGACTGTATTTATATTCATTCACACGCTCCACAGTCTCGCTTCCAATCACCAAGTCATTCCACTCACATCCTCCCTTCCAGAGCAAATCACCATTTCTTTTGTTTTCTTCACATTCAGTTCCAGATAATTATTCCTGCACCAGATACATAGTTCAGACACCTGCTTTTCAAAGTGAGTGTCTGACTGTGAAAAGTCTGTCAGTGCTGAATCATCTGAGTATTTGTATAGTTTACTAAGAGGGCTACTGCTCCGGAAATCATCCGTATTGAGTGTGAAAGGAACCGGCGAGAGGACCGTTCCCTGAGGGGCCCCGGTGTGTGTAGTTTTGGAACTAGAAGTAGAATTTTGGAATTTCACAAGCTGTGTTCTGTTAACCAAAAAGTCTATGAGCCAGAGAAGAAGATTTGGGCTAACCTGCATGCCAACCAGTTTTTTGGCCATCAGGAATGGCTGTATTGTATTAAAGGCCGATGAAAAATCAATGTATAATATTCTCACATAAGATCTGGGTTGCTCTAGGTGAGTGTATGTGTCATGTAAAAGTGTCATGGTGGCATCTTCAACCCCTCTATTTCTCTTGTATGCAAACTGAAGGGGGTCAAGTTTGTGCTGAGTTTGATTCAGCAGGCGCTGGAGCATAATCTTCTCAAAACATTTCATGATAATGGGAGTAAGCGCCACTGGTCGATAATCATTTAATTCAGCTGGATTAGGTTTTTTTGGGGACAGGACAGATTATTGATTGTTTCCACAGTGTTGGAATTTTGTTGAGCTTGACAGACATATTAAATATTCTGGCAAAGACAGGTGCCAGCTGGCTACAGCACTCTCGCAAAACCCTTCCACCAAGACCGTCAGGTCCTGAGGCTTTCCTTACATTAATCTTTTTTAGAATACTCTCGTACACACTCTGGAGAAATTTCCGATTCAGTGTCAGCATCATCGCCTGCCGATGGAGTTTCTCTCACACAGTTGAGTGTTGCATTTAGTTCTTCTGTAAAATCATATTTGTCAAAACGACAATAAAAATCATTTAATCTCTCAGCAAATTCAACTTGTTCAGTAACATCTAAAACAGTGTCTCTAGCTTGTATCTTCTTCTGACCAGCCATGCTTTTCAGACCTTGCCATGCGTCGTGCATATATCCACCACGAAACTGCAGTTCAATCTTATCTTTATATTCAGATTTCGCCTTCCTGATTTGTTGTCTAAGTTCTTTCTGTATTTGTCTACCTGCTCCAATATCATTGTTCAGATAAGCCTCTCTCTTCCTGTAGATAGTTTCTTTCAGTTCCTTGGTTACCCAGGGCTTACTATTGGGGAACACTTTAACCTTCTTTGTTGAGATTTCCTTCTGCTCACACCACTTGATATATTCTGACACAACCATCACAGTTTCATCCATGTTGTCACTGCATAGAGTTTCCCAATCCGTACAGTCCAGGCAGTCTTGAAGTCTTGCGACAGCGTCGGGCGTCCACTGCTTTACCATACATACCGTAGGCTTACGCGTTTTCAGCTCCTGTTTGTAAACAGGGAGAAGCTGAATCGTGTCATGGTCCGAGCCTCCGATTGGCTGCTTCCTGGGTGCTGTGTATGCGTCCCTAACATTTCCGTAGCAACAGTCAAGGGTCGCGTCCAAGCTTGTAGCACACGCAACGTACTGCTGGTATGTTGGAAGCGCTGACCGTAGATTGTTCCTGTTGAAGTCTCCCAGCCGCCCGTTCAATGGCGTGCACGCATTCCGATATGGTGGCAAGTGCATTTGACCCATTTGCGTGGGGGTGCACGTAGACTGCAGTGATAAACACTTGTCCAAACTCACGGGGCAAATACTTGGGGCGGATAGACAAAGAAAGCACTTCAGCATCCGGTGTGCATATTTGATGTCTTACTTTCACATTACCGCGAGAACACCACTGTTTATTCACATAGATGCACACACCACCGCCAATAGATTTGCCCGTCACTTTCGAATCACGGTCCAGCCTGAACGGCTCGCCGAACCCGTCAATATGGAGAACAGGGTCAGGAATTCCATCATTCAACCACGTTTCCGAAAAACACAACACAACACACAAGCATTTCTGAACTCACTAATTTGCCTGTATTTCTTCCAGTTTATGGTTCTGGGGTCCTGGGCGCATAGATCTCACGTTCGCAAAAATAATGGAGGGAAGAGGCGGGCGAAAGCCTCTCTTCTTCAGCCCATGTCTAACACCGCCTCTTTTACCACGCTTCCGTTTTCGGACCCCATTTGCAGTCATTTCACAAGGAAAGTTGATTTTGTCCATACCTTTGTTGTCCGTGTGAGCCCTGAGACGCACAAGCGCCTCTCGGGTGTGGCGAATGGGTCTGTCATCTGCTTGCAGCGGTTGGCCGCCATGTTGTTTCTGCTCACCACTGTCCGATACACACTTCAAAGTCGCCAAAAACACAGTCACCACCATCCAAAACATGCTGATAAAGAGATCCTTGGAAGCACACATCTTCAGCCCACTTTCTCACTCACAATTCACAGCAATCAGAGTTCAGAACAGCATGAAACAGCATAAAAAGAGTAAGAGCAAATAGAGACCACGGGTCGCCCGCTGCGCAGCGCCCCCTATTTATGTGGGGCGGTCATTGGTCTAGTGGTGAAAACTTCGCCACCAATTCGAGAGGTCAGGTTCGTGTGCCACTCGGGACAAAGAATAATTCCTTCTTGTTGGTGGCACCGTTCATTCGGACCGAGCGTCGGGGCTCTCTCCGGGTACTCCGGCTTCCTCCCCCTCTGCTCTGGAAATGTTCCGCCCACAAAATTTGATGATAAATTTAATTTTAAATTTTGAAACTTAAAAGCGGAGATGACCTTTGGCTTTCGCACCACGTGACTGCAATAGGTTTATGTCCAATGTGTGAGAGAATGCACGTGATTCACATGAGTGTGCTTGTTGGGTTTAGTTGGTTTAAACAGTTTTAATTCATTTTGAACAAATAGAAAATGCACTCACACAATTTCCACGAGGCCGAGCACAACAAGTTAAAAACTTATGAGTTGGGTTCAGTTCGCGGCGCTTTGAGCTAATTGAAGAAATTGGATAAAGCGCGTACACCATACTCAGTTCTTCTTCTTGTTCTTATCATTATCATGTGTTTTTGTTATCTATGCCATGTCTGAAACGAGACTGAACGCTAGCATGTGTGATGATGCTATCAGTATACCCAGTTTTTCAGTCACCAGCAGGCATCCAACAGAACCGTATACATGTACAATGTACAGCCAAATATCACATCTGTACTGCCGCTGGCACACACACACACACACACACACACACACACACACACACACAGGCCATCCCCCAGCATCAGAGCAGTTGCATAATGTGAGAACATGCAAAATTACATTCGTGTCTCAGGTTCAATATATCTGGATCGAATTTTAAGCACATGGTACACAAGAGCTGTTGAAGTGATGGTTTAGTTGTCATGTCTTCTCATCAGTGCAATACAATTTCCATCGAGATTTCTTGACACAGTGGTTATTTTGTATTTTCTTCTCGCACTTGTATGTAGCGGACAAGGAAACAGGATATGTTTTTCGTCTTCGAGTTTGTTAGTACACAGAGGGCAGTATTGCTGGCTGAGACCATTTTTATAACGGGCTGTATTGGCATTTATTGGTAACATCCCAGCTCTTAGCATGGCATAAGCGCCCCTGAACTGGTGGCTGGTAAGAGTATGCAAAAAATTTTCTTGTTCAAATATCGTTTTGAACGACCTGTAATGTGTATATCGTTCCTTTTCTCCCACAACATCATTCCACTCTTGAACAAAAATGTGAAAGTGTCTCTGTTTAAATACAGTTGTGAAATTCTTTCGATCACCCACCCCCTGTTGAAGCCATACTACACTAAACCCTGCTCTGCATAACATGTCCCTGATACCCGACACCCAACACTGCTTTCCTCTTTCATCTAAATTAACTAACGTATCGTAAGCCTGGCGAGGGAGGCGATCAGGTCCCATACTAAGCACTCTAAACCAGTATTTTAATACCCTAATCAAGGAATTTATATAGAGATGATAGCAGTGCAGGTCACCATATACTATTTTGTTTGGTGTGGCTCGTGGTACCCCAAGAAACCGTTTACAAGCCCTAAGTGAATCCTCTCCATACTGTCTAGTCTCGTGCAGCCCCAGACTTCTGCGGAATACAAGATCGGTTGGACCTTCGTATGAAAGATCTTATTGCTAATATCATTAAATCGTTTTAATGGTTTACAAATTTCCATTGTGCCTTAGGGCCGTTCTACACGTGACAAGCGGCAAATTGCCGCCCTTCGACTTTCCCCCCACAAGTTTGTCTGCCGCACCGGCCCCCGTAGTGTAGTGGTTAGCACTTCGGACCATGGACCGGGAGACCCGGGTTCGAGTCCCAGCCGAGGCAAGCGGGATTTTTTCTACCTAGGTCGGCTCCTACCCAGAGCGGGTGTGCTATGGACCCAATGGGGAGGCTGTTGCCACACAGCCGAGTTTCACCCACTTCACGGGTGCGACTTTGGGGGTGCTTCCCTTGGTATGACACGTCTTATGATGTGGATGATTACACGGCAGGCACTGCAGGTGCCGTAGTTCCCGGGCCTGGTTAATGCCGGGATATTTATGACAGGAAGCGTGGAATGCGGCCCTGTCCCGCAGTCCAAAACTACACGGACCTCCATAGCATCATCCCACCATCATCATCATCTCCATCATCATGCATAATAAAAATTGTCCCAGCTTCCGAGCCCTCCGTGGATTCTACCCATGACCTGGGAGGAACACCACTGGAGCTGGCAAAGAGTTGGGGCAGCAAAAAAAAAAAAAAAAAAAAAAAGTTTGTCTGCCGCAACGCCGCTGCTTCTACACGCAGAAACCTCCGCACCACAAGTCGGCTGATTGACCTTTCGTGTGTCCCTTTCAACCCCATATTTGGAAGGGGCCTCGCGCGATTTCGTCCGGCCATGGTCGCGAGTGAATGCGAGTCAGACTCAGCTGAACATGTGAATGAAAGTTCGGAGGAGGAATTAGCGTTTGCAGCAGCTGCAATTATTTTGCTGCAGAACAGGAAGAAACAGCGGATCTGGGCGAGAAAGTGGATCTTGCAGCGAGATTCGCTTGACGCATACGGAGGTCTTTGACGCCATTTTGTTTAATTTGGCCGCGTGACCACTACGCGGCGTGCGATTGGCCGTCCTGGCGGGGCTCCCTGGGTGCCTCGCGCGCACTTGCCAGGCGCAAGCCGAGAAAATAGAAAGCCGTTCTATCCGAAACTTGCCGCGGCAAGCCTTGGGCAGCAAGAATGTACAGAATGTACATTTGCCGTCGACTTGCCGGGGCCACAAACCCGCTTTTGCCGGGCAAACTTGCCACGTGTAGAACGGCCCTTAGTGACTATAATGCACGCTCCATCTCTTCCCCCCCCCCCCCCCGCCTCCCTCCCCCTCACACACACACACACACACACACACACACACACACAGAGTGCATGTTACACACTTCCTCCCCTACACACGCCAAAAGAAACAATCGTGCACGCACAAATCTAAGCCGGAGCTCACATTCGACTAGCCCATAAACCGCGCCCATCGCAAATCTCCCAAAGTTACATTTCGACCTGCCCCACCCCTGTGCCCCTCGGCCATCCCATCTCTAACCCTGAACCCACCACCTAATTCACGCACGCAAACTTAGCACTCTTTCTGTCCAAAGAATGGCGCCTGCAAAACATGTGGCACGCGTCATCAGTTTCCCGCATACATAAAAACAGGTGACGTGTTCGTTTCCGTAGGATAATTATAGCCGTGACGAAATATGTTTATCTTCCCGACGTGTTTTTCAAGCAAAGATAAAAAAAAGTCTCTCCGACAGTGTTTAGAGTTCGGCTTATCTGTCAGAATCACGTTTGAGATATCCGTGTTTGAGTTAGCTTTTTTTTTTTTTTTTGACAGAGTTTGGCTTATCCGAATTAGAAAGTCTTACAAAGAGGGGCATCTGGCGGGGAATTGGTTTTGGTTTCTGTTATCCGAGTTTTTGGCTTAAGCGTGTTTCGTTTAGGCGAGTGCGGCTGTATATAATAATAATAATAATAAAAATGTGGTATCCACACTTCTAAACACAAAAGTGATTGTGCTGCCGACGGAATGGAATGACCCACTAAGTGGATGTTTACATTTCTCATTTCAGCTCCACTTAACTGCACTAGTGACGAGTTCCGGTGTAACCACGGGATTTCATGTATCTCGGCATTTCTTCGGTGTGATGGACGCAATAACTGTGGGGACAACTCTGATGAAGCTGGATGTGGTGAGTACTGTTCAAGAAATCAAGTCTCATTTGAAATATTTCATTAGTTCTCTCTATGTACCTGTCTGTCTCTCGGATATTTGCGCATCTTCTTCTACCTACTCTCCTATCGCCATGTAGTCCGTCGCCATTTATTTCACATTGTTTTACAGTTCAGTTGTGCTTATTTTGAGGTAAACGCAACAAATACAAACAAAGAATCAAATCCACTGATAGTCTGAGAGTGAGGATGGTTTACTGATGGGAAGAACGTGAGAGCAAGGAATGGCGCTGTAGGTCTTTATGGGTTAAAGTTAATGTTACTCTCTCTCTCTCTCTCTCTCGGAGCGGGGGTGGTCGAATGGTAGAGCGTTGGACTTTTAATGCTCGGATCGTGAGTTCGATCCCGGCTAGGGCCAAATATTTGTGCTGGCTTTTTCATCGTTGCCCCGTCTTTGATATCACCCTATGTGGTGGAAAAGGACGTTAAACACACGAAACACCCAACAACCCCCCCCCCCTCTCTCTCTCTCTCTCTCTCTCTCAACGATATCAACGATCTACCCATGCACATTTCACAGTCAGATATGTATGCATATGTATATGTACGTACTGCCGTCAGACATCCACATTGCCAAACAATATGTCCATGAAGTTGCTTGTTTTGCCCTTTATAGTCGTTTTTAAGTTGTTTCTCGTTCAGACGGGACAGATTTTGCTACGCACAGCAGCAAGTTTCAGTGATACAGAACAAGACTGTGACGTTTCTCCACACAGTACATACTTTCACGCACACAGTGAGTGACGTAACGAAATCTGCGTCAGACACCTTACGTGGACACTGTGCTGCTGCGTTCTTCTGGGCGGGAGTTGTGAGACGTATGTGTGTGTGTGTGTGTGTGTGTGTGTGTGTGTGTGTGTGTGTGGACCACAGACGTATAGATATAGACGCACCGCGGTGCTGGAAGAGTGACGCCGCCGCGCGCCATGTTGCGAGTACCTGGAAGTGCCAGCTGTTTACATAGCGCGCACAGCATTATCTTACGTCACATTTCTGATGACGTCTTTCTAAAGAACTTTGTATTTCGAACGAGGCGTCCTGTACGCAGAGCATCTGAGTTCTGGTATTCACAAGATGGTCGCGATAGCGACACTCGCAAGCAGCGGTGGCAGCGTGCGGCCGTGCGTCTATCTCTTTACGTCTGTGGTGTGGACGGATGTAATGATGGCTAAACCACCTCGTTGGAGGGCTTTTTACTTTCAGATAAAATGGGCAGTCATATTCTCCAGACCTACCTTTCACGATTTTTATCCTGCCGCATTTTTACTATCGCCCATTTAAAAAAAAAAAAAATCGGTCGTTACTTTTTTTACGAAAAAAATTGTTCAAATGGCTTCATTTTCTAAACTTGGGAAGATTATCCAATTATACTGATTGTATTCATAGCACAGCTCTGTAGCTCTGACAGGTTTTGTGTAAAAAAATATTTACGAGGCAGGGGTGGTTTGCCTATAAGGCCAAATATCTATGAAAAGACTCCTTCAAATTACTCATCATTACGATATTTTTGTCACTTGTGACAACTGCACGTATGACATGAACTACTGCACTATTACAGCTTTAGTATTAAGAATAACAGAGCTTTTAGATAAACACTTTTTTTTCAAGTTTCTACGAGAAGCGCCGGTCAAAAAAATGTTCCAATTTTGCAATTTCCTAAGTACAACCGCACTCGCCTAAACGAAACACGCTTAAGCCAAAAACTCGGATAACAGAAACCAAAACCAATTCCACGCCAGACGCCCCTCTTTGTAAGACTATTTCTAATTCGGATAAGCCAAACTCTGTCAAAAAATAGCTAACTCAAACACGGACAAATCAAACGTGATTTTGACAGATAAGCCAAACTCTAAACACTGTCGGAGAGACTTTTTTTTTTGGGGGGGGGGGGGGGGGGGGGGCTTGAAGAACATGCCAAACTCTGTCAAAAAATAGCTAACTCAAACACGGATATCTCAAACGTGATTCTGACAGATAAGCCGAACTCTAAACACTGTCGGAGAGACTTTTTTTTTTTTTTTTTTAAATCTTTGCTTGAAAAACACGTCGGGAAGATAAACATATTTCGTCACGGCTATAATTATCCTACGGAAACGAACACGTCACCTGTTTTTAAGTATGCGGGAAACTGATGACGCGTGCCACATGTTTTGCAGGCGCCATTCTTTGGACAGAAAGAGTGCTAAGTTTGCGTGCGTGAATTAGGTGGTGGGTTCAGGGTTAGAGATGGGATGGCCGAGGGAGGGGCACAGGGGAGGGGCAGGTCAAAAGGTTACCTTGGGAGATTTGCGATGGGCGTGGTTTATGGGCTAGTCGAAAGGATGTGAACTCGGGCTTAGATTTGTGCGTGCACGATTGTTTCTTTTGGCGTGTGTAGAGGAGGGAGTGTGTAACATGCATTCTCCCAGTGTGTGTGTGTGTGTGTGTGTGTGTGTGTGATTAGGTTATGTCATACGCCAATAACTTGCTCCTGTGTGTGTGTTTTCACAAACTTTCGCAAAGTCGATGTTTCAGTTGAAAAGGGAAGCAAAGATATTCTCTTTAAAAAAACTTTTTTTCACAAACATTCCATCTGATTTTACAACTTATCTTGAAAAAAAATCGCTGAAGCCGAACTGCACAGTAATTTCTCGGGAAAGGTTTGGCTTATCCGAACTCGGATATGCACAAACTCGAATAAGCGGGTGGGGTGTTTGGGGGTTTAACGTCCTTTTCCACCATATAGGCTCGAATAAGCGAAATGATTGTACATTCCCAGGGCGAGTTCGGCCAGGCATGGGAATTGTCCGCCTAAAGGCAAATTTCCGCCTAAATGAAATTGGGTTTCCGCCTAAAAAAGGAAATTTCCGCCTAAGAGAGTCTGTATTTTCCGCCTAAATCAAATTGGGTTTCCGCCAAAAAAAAAGAAAGAAAAAAATCCGCCTAATAAAGTCTGGTTTATGAAAAAAAAAAAAAAAATGCAGCTCCCCTTTTCTTTTCACCGATTGCCGCCGAGTTGTTGGCCGCCCACTTGAGTTACGCGATACCTAAAAGGAAAGTACAGCGTTTTATATGGGCAGCACTAAGGCTTTGGGTAAAGTCCGTCTTTCCGCCTTTGTGCACCGCGAAAAAAATCGGCCTTTTTGGACTTCTCCAATTCCCATGCCTGTTCGGCGTAAGCGTGTTTGAATGTACAATCCAAGACACTTAAGTCCACGTTTCAGCAGCTCTCTAGATCTTCCAGATTTTATGTCAAAATTAATTCAGTCACGGAAGTCACAAAGCAACAAGGAAATCACAAGATATGAAAAAGTATCATCTGTCAGACGAGCAGCGTGAGGCTGACGTCAAATGTTTGGTTCACAGACAAAATCTTCAAGTATCGTCACTGCTTCCGACATTTCACCAACTCTGTAGGTCCTCCAGGTTTCATGTGAAAAATAATTCCGTGGGAGAAGTCACAAAGCTTAACAGGGAAATCACAAGACATGAACAGACACCCTCAGACACAGACGTATAGAGATGCGGTGCCGGAAAAGTGACGCCGCCGTGCGCCATGTTGCGAGTACCTGGAAGTGCCAGCTGTTTACATAGCGCGCATAGCATTGGCCAGACGCTATCAGCTGTTTACATAGCGCGCATAGCATTGGTCCACTTTATCTTACGTCACATTTCAGATGACGTCTTTCTAAAGAACTTTGTATTTCGAACGAGGCGTCCTATACACAGAGCCTCTGAGTTCTGGTATTCGCAAGATGGCCGCGATAGCGACACTCGCAAGCAGCGGTGGCAGCGTGCGGCGGTGCGTCTATCTCTATACGTCTGTGCCCGCAGACGATCTCAGTGCTCGAGTCTGACGTCAAATATTTAGTTCACGGAACTGACGTCATCTCCTCCCCCCCCCCCCCCCCCCGTTATGTGGCTAATCGATCGTAGCGGATCTAGTGTCATTAGTAGGACTTGAAGAGGGGAGAACCGGCAACAATGACAACACAACAGACAAAATAGCATGAAATTTGGAGAAACAGCTTTGTAGGACGGGGCCGTTCCTCCTTGTTTATCACTATGCTTCTTTTGTATTGTATTGGTCATTTACCTGTGTGTGTGTGTGATTTCTTTCTTTAGTTTTCCTAGTTTAGCAAGGACAAGATGGAAGACAGGTCGATGTTCGTACTGTCGTACGGATTACAAAAATAAGAAAGAAATATTTTACATTGGAATGCTTTTCCCCAAAATGTCTATATTTTGGAATGATAATAAGTCTCAGGACAACCTTTAGAGAGCAAAGTTTTTCAATCGTGGGTTTGTGTTGGGTTCATTCAAAAACACTAAAAACCCACATAGGCCATTAGTGGTGTAACGTAAGGCGGTCTCACAACTTTCACTCCGCTTTCACATCACAGACATTCAGAAGGGCACGCATGCAAACGTCATTCACTCCCTTTCATACACACAAGCAAATAAGTATTCCTTTTGACCGACACCTTTTATAGACGAAACAATCAGACAATTACAGAGATAAATACGTAGTTTCTAAGGCACAGTTACTTCCACAGCTGATAACGCAGAAGTCTCCACTCTCACGAGTACAGCAATTACTCTACAACCATGTACCTGAATACGAAATTAATACTACGCTTATACTATAACGCGGACATAACCCACAAGACAAAAATCAAGATGAAATAGATTTCAACTTGAAATATGCAAGATGAACCCAACAAGCCTGTTCGAAAAGATGCTGTAGACTTGGTGAAGACTTGTTTTCTTGAGTAGAAAAAAAAACTATATTTACAAGTCCAGACGATTCCTCTGGGAATTCTGGAGGTTCAACTCTTCATTCGCCCACTTAATTTTGTTGTTTTAATTTAATGATCTTTAAGTGGACCTGAACAATTTTGTCACTCCTGTTACCGTTCCCTAAAGATTATGAAAGTTGAGCGCCAAGAACGCGTGTTTAAGGAGTATCGATCGTGACAGCCGATTTGTTTGTAATGGAAATGGCTTTGACTTAAAATTTGTGGTAAGGCAGGTATACTGTGAAAGAACAGTTGCGTGAAGTTGTAAACAGAGCCGACCGCTTACACCCCACTGGTGGTCCGTCTGGCACCTGGGGTTACTTAGTGTACTGGCCAGCTCTCAGACCAAATGAGTAGCACAGCTGTACGTATGTTATATTTTTTTGTTTGGTTGTATGTTTTCTTTTCTCTCTAATTGTTATAGGAAACTGTTGAATTAAATTTGATAGTGATTTAGCATTCATCCCATTCCCTAGGGTATATATCAGGGTAAATTCGATCGAAGCATAGCCTACCCGTCAGATCAAAGAATAGATTTTATTTAGTTGCGCCAGTATTCTTTGGATGGTGGATTCACAAGTAGTGGGAACTGAGATACATCGGACTGAAACTTCAGCGTAATTAGTGCAGGCTGTGCATGTGTAGCACCCCGGATGTGAAATGTGTGTTTAGGATGAGTGAAGTGCGAAAGGGTATTGCAGTGTACTGTCGGGGCTACTTGCCACACACATGTACGCACTCAGCCATCAGTCTTACGCTATCTCTCGAAAGAAACAACTGACAAGAGAATGAAAATCAGTGTGTGTACTTATTCCAGTAAAAGTTATATGCGGACCAGATTGAAGCGTGAGATATCGTAAGGCAACGCAGATTCCGCTCAAAGTGTATGAGCGTGATAATTAACACTTGTCGGGCAACAAACTAGACACTATCCAAAACTACACTACAAATAAAAAACAAGATGGCCACCAGCCCAATATGTTGTTTCCATTTAATCACCTGCTGTCGTCACGGTCGTTCTTTTGTAATGCCATGTATTCGGGAGCACACACACACACACACACACACACACACACACACACACACACACACACACACACACACACTACACTCTCTCTCTCTCTCTCTCTCTCTGAATGGAAACAACTGACCGGGCTTGTCAGACCAATCTTGGTTTTGAAAGAGAGACGTCAAGTTGTTTTCTTTGAAATCTATGACGTTTTCCTCATTGGGATGACGCATAATACATTTGACGTAATAACTTTGACTCGGATACAATTATTGCAATGAAAGCAGCCCCATGAAAATTGAAGTTTTGCTGCTGCGCAGTGTAAAGATCGAATTTATACCGGCTCAATGTGTTTAACAGACAAGTCTGCACGGCGAACGTTTTTTCACTATGTGTTATGTCTGCTGCACACAGACACACACAGACATACGCGCGCGCGCACGCACGCACGCACGCACGCACACAGACTTGCGCGAGCCGCGTTTGTGCATGTGCTCCATTGAGACCTATGTGGTGTTCTCTCACTCTACTATGCTATTGAGTGAGAGTCAGTGGGAAAAACAAAGCTCACTACATCAATGAAACTCCCGCTTTCCCCGTCTACAAATAGAGAACTTCCGAAAAGTGACGACACATCCCCAAGAAATGCCAGCATCACGTCAATCAAACATGACGTCGGCAAACTGACGCTGATACAGTTTTGCGTCAGTGCGCGTGTGCCTTTTCTGCGATGTTTGTGAGGCGTGTGGCTTGTGTAGAGGAAATGTGCTTCGAGTACAAATTTTCGAGTCAACTGACGACAACGGCTGCAGTGAATTTTTCTATTTTTTTTTGTATATTTTTTATGGCACCCCAGGCTCATTATCTATTATAGTAGGAGCGATTTTGAGATCTAAAGTGTGTTCACCAGCACTTTCATCAGGTACGGCTTACGCCAAAAGTATAAAAGTGACAACCTCCAAAATTCACTCATTTGAGAGTCCGTATTCGTGCTATCTATGTCCAAAACATGGAGTGGTTTAGGTAAATATTACGCCTTTAAACGCCAGAAAGCCACTTTTTTTTTAAAAGGGCGATAACTCGCAAATCATGTGTGCAATCGTACCTGGATCAGGCTTTCTATTCAACAATCTTGATTCATTCAGAAACCCCAAATTTGAAATCGATCGGTTCAGTATTTTCGGAGAAATAGGCATCTGAACTGGGTTCACATGCAATGTCAACTCAGGCTCGGTTTACATGAAAACTATACGAGCGACCATTTTCTAGTAGTGATTCTGTTCAGAGTCCGTATTCAAGCTATCTACTGCCAAACAATTGAGTGATTTAAATAAATATTACGCCTGTAAACGAAAGACAACCAACTTGTCTCAAAAGGGCGATAACTCCCAAATCACTTAAGCAATCATCACACGCTTGGTTCCTCTAATGTAACATTTTGATATATTTGGATACCCCAAATTTGAAGCCATTCGGTTAAGTATTTTCGAAGAAACGGGCCCGGACACAATTCACACACACACATACACACAGACGGCACTCACTGAGGAGGAGAAGCGCGTTCGGTGCACCATACATGTCAGCATCGATGACGCATGTTTTCTTACGTCATTGTCAGAGTTACACTTGCAAAATCGTCTCTGCGGGAGATCGGCAGTGACGTGCGTTTGTACCACAGATGCTTGCCTATGAACGTGGAAATTTTAGCCCGTCCTATGATGTTGTTTCCATTACTATGGAAACAACATAAAAAGGGAAAATAATCTGTAAAATACGGCACGGGACAATATAACTGAAAGTACCGGGCATTGGACAATTCCGTGAATGAACCGAAAGTGTGGTCACTCTGTGAATGGAATTCCTTACTCGGACTAGTGACCGTCAGTACGGTATGAAACAGACAACACACTGTGTGTGCTGCACGGTGTTATGCGAAACCTAGCTCCGTCTCTGACTGGGCGAGGGACAAAGGGACCTGACACTAATGTCTCTCTCACTATTAGAAAACTTTTGAAACTCTTTGCTCTCGCAAAACCCCAAACACATGAGGTCGTGTTATCTCCCCTAGCTGGTTGACGTCACTAAATTTTTGACGTATGGGAGGTTCTACATGGGTGAATGTAACAAAGTCGTTCCCCTTTCACCAGCTGTCCAGTTTTTATGTAAAAATTATTTCAGTCACGGAAGTCACAAAAGCAACAAGGGAATCACAAGATATGAAGAAGTATCATTCTGTCAGACGTGCAGCGTGAGGCTGACGTCAAATGTTTGGTTCAGAGAGAAAATCTGCAAGTATCGCCACTGCCTCCGACATTTCACCAGCCTCTAGATCTTCCAGATTTCATGTGAAAAATAATTCATTCGGGGAATTTAAGTCACAAAGCCAACAGGGAAATCACAAGACATGAACAAGCATCCTCAGACGGAAGATCTCATTGCTAGAGGCTGACGTCAAATGTTTAGTTCACGGAATTGACGTCATCTCTCTTTCTCTCTCTCTCTCTCTCTCTCTGCCAATCCCCAGTCACGTGGCCAATCGGTCGAGGTACTAAAGGCGCGTCTTAATATAGCCCGAATAACGCTTCGGCCGAACAAAGGCGAAATTCTTGGGCTTGCTTCGGCGTGGCCTCTACGTACTAACTAGGCGTCAAGCATTCGTGACACATGACCGAAGGAAAATAGCAATGGCGCCGATTGTGAGCTTACCAGTGAAGTGCGTCTCGTAGGAACTCGTAGCTTTTGAGGGACATCAAGGGGTTACACGACAACATGGCTTTACGCACTCAAAACTATCTGAACTAATCAATGTGACCCAATTGCACCATGAATTGTATTTTAAAAAAAACTGAAATAATCACCAACGAAACCATTGAGCAGACAGTTACGAGCCGGTACACCGGCGTAGCAGACGGTCACCAGCACACGGCGGAAGAAAAACGTCATACCGAAAACAATGTCGCGGTTTTGCATCAATTTTGGCAAACAAAATCAAAATTCTACACTACCTCAGTAATCAGAGTGACGCAAGTGAGCCATGAAAGTTATAGATGCCTGAAATATCAGTGACTAGAACGTTGACTCGGTACTCGCCATGTGACGACGCGAGCCCGGCCGGCGCACACCGCCACGCGAGCAGACGGCGTTTAGCACGCGAAGCAAAAACGCCGTAATTACAGGTATTGGGGTTTTGTCTTTGAGCCCCCGTGGCATTGGGCCCCCGTGTCATTGGGCCCCCGTGTCATTGGGCCCCCGTGTCATTGGGCCCCCATGTCATTGGGCCCCCGTGTCATTGGGCCCCCACACTAGTAAGAAAACGGGATGATGTCTTTGAGCCCCCATGTCACTGGGCCCCCGTGTCATTGGGCCCCCGTGTCACTGGGCCCCCGTCTCTTTGGGCCCCCATTTTCAGTTACCATGTAGACGTTTTTCAAGCTAAGAAACGTTTGTGAACCTGGCAGGTATGAAATGTGCAAGCTCCAGAAGGATGAATTTTGAGTGCATGGTCCATTTGTAGCGAAGACGCACTTCGCTATGTTTGTGTTTGGCACAACTTCAGCCGCCATTCAGTTCTTAGTACAGGCGCACTTTTAAATTGGGGCAAGCTAGCCACAGTGAAGGGTCAGTTTTCACGTGCGCTGGCCACGTGATCGCATGATGAGCGCGTGATTTCTTGTATAAGCACTAAAGATAGAGCCTTATAATAGCGAAAGTTTCCCGCGTTTTCCTCAGTCGCTTTCTGAGAGTCCCAGAGACTGTGTGTCGTCCCTCCAGCCCGGCCTCGAATCTTTCTCATTTCTTATGTTCAGGCGTAGTCTCTCAGTTTTTGGAGTCAGTATTTTGTGACCAGTGTTGGACCTGTTACTGGATGCCTCTTCTATTAGGGACTATGTGCACGGAGGAGAAATTGTGATTCGGTATTGGATTACTTGTGAATTGTGTTTGGAACCACTGAATTCGGACTTGGAATTAGTCTTCAGATATACGGTGACTGTGTCTCATTTTATTTCCTTTTGAACTAGCGAACAGGTGATGTAAAGTAGGAAGATACCTGTAATAGTTCGAAGTACTCTAAGAGATCTGATAGTTAATAGTACAAATTAGAACAGTTACGTAAATTAATGGTTATTAGTGTAAATTTGTATTTCTG
The DNA here is from genome assembly GCA_018292915.2 of Batillaria attramentaria. Classification (NCBI taxonomy): domain Eukaryota; kingdom Metazoa; phylum Mollusca; class Gastropoda; family Batillariidae; genus Batillaria; species Batillaria attramentaria. The sequence goes on from JACVVK020000204.1 coordinate 811,295, forward strand.
GTTTAGACAGAGAGATAGAACGTTGTTCATTAGTGAGAGATACTCTAGTGTCAGGCTCCTTTGTTTCATGCCCAGTCAGAGAGGGAGGTTTCCCAGCTTCTTGTGTAACACGCAGTACACACGCGGCCGAGTGTGTATTGTCTGTTCATTCAGTACCGACGGTCACTAGGCAGAGTAAGGAATTCCATTCACAGAGTGACCGCGCTCTCGGTTTACATCATTCACGGAATTGTCCACTCCCCGCTACTTTCAGCTGTACTATCCCGTCCCACCATTCAGCAGCTTAGTTTTTTCCCGCATTCTTTTGTTGTATTTGTAGAGTAGTGTTTAGTAGTTTCTAGTTTGTTGCCCGACAAGTATTAATCATCACGCTCATATATTTTGAGCCGAATCTGTGTTGCCTTATTACATCTAACGATTCATATGATCCGCATGTAACTTTTATTGGAATAAGTGAACACTCTGATTTTTATTCTCTTGTCAGTTGTTTCTTTCGAGAGATAGTGTAAGTTTGATGAGTGATTGAGTGCGTAGATGTGTGTGGCACGTAGGCCCGACAGTATGATGCAATACTCTTTCGCACTTCAGTCATCCTAAACACACATTTCAGAGTAGCTCACTAAACTAAATCTGTAGCGTTCCCGACAACCACGACGACCCCACACCCGGGGCGCTACAGTTGGCGTCGCCGACAGGATGAGAATCGTTTCTCGGGCGGTTCTCTTTGTGATGGTTTATTTTGTAGGGCGACAGGTTTTTGCTGAGCATTATTTGAAGTGAGGATAGGTAAATTGTTATTTCTGTGAGATACTTGTGTAAATATTTTGTAGAGTACAGTCATGTTTTAAGATGTTTTTGTGAGGCTTCTATTTGAGGGCTGGAGAGGGCACGCGACTCGACACACGGGAAAGTCTCTGGGACAGAGCCAGCCGACGCATCATCCCGGCTGAGCAGAGCAGCAGACGATCTTGCTGCACGGCAAGCTGTACAGCACGACATCCCGATGAGAGAGGCTGGAACACAGTGATGTTCAAAGCAGACTGCAGCCGTGCGCAGAAGGGTCCAGCGTAGACTGACCCTATGCACACAGGGCAGCTGCGAACATCCCGTCAGCCGTGATCATCCGTGAAAAGGTTCACCTGCCGACACCTGGCAGTCGTGAGAGATTCATCGGACCCGTGACACCAGCAACGAGTGACGTAGCTGAGACAGCTTTGCCGAGATTCAAGACCAAGCAGGAGGTCGGTCGGACATGTCAGCACTATAGACTAGTCTATAGATGGCTGACTACAGGAAGGCGAGGGTGAAACACCACGTTTCCCGCCTTACCGACCCAGCAGAGACAACAGCGACTGTGGGAGAGACAGGGTTGCGACACTGTTCTCCTCCCCAAACAGTCACAGGAGAGACGGGATTTCCTCTCCTTAGCTGAACGCGACGGACACGATCACGTCGTTGTAACAGCCGCAGCAGCACAGCAGCAGAGACAGCGGTGGACGACAGCCTGAGAGGACAACACGTCCAAGAACAGGAGCAGGGAGCAGTTGTGAAGGAGCGCGTCAGTATTTTGCTTGACATGCAGTTCCAGATTCCAGTGACACCTGGGGGAAACAGAGAGGGTGTAGACTGTCTTTGGTATTTGCCTCTGTCAGTCACCCGACGTTTCGCCGGCCGGCAACGGAATGGTGGACCATCGTGGGAGGGTTCCCCGGCACCATTCACGTCATAAAGAGGGTTGTAGCCACGCGTGGTAACGAACCCGTTGCGCGTGACAACCAGTCCCAGTGTCACTCGGCAGGAAGTTTGGCGACTCTCCTGCGGTAAGTATACTCCTTTCGGCATCGTCAGTTACATGACGGATTGCCACGTGGAGTGGAGGGAATCTGCGCGACGGCTCGAACATCTGAGACTCCCAGACGGCAAAAGACAGCTGGAACAAAGCACCAGCGGCTCGATACTCATCACTATGTGCACAGTGTGAGGGAATATCACGGCAATGAAAGATTTGCCTACGACAGCGACGTTGGAGGACTGATCATCCTCAACGTGCGCTAGAGCCGTCAGTAAGAAGCCCGGTATTATCAGCGCCGGCGTCAACATCATCAGACAGCACCGCATCAGACAGACAACGGAGGCGACGGCCTCACACGGAATTTGCTGAACCATGCAGAGACAGTTTTCAACACTGTCACCACAAGCGCCAGCGTCGCTGAGACTACGACTGAGTACTCTCATAAGCGAGCTGAGCGACGGACATTCCTGCTACGGATTCTGAGCCTGAGAGAACAACACAGGTTACGTCATGACACCCTACTGGCCACAGGGTTTGACGTTATGCAGAGAGAACGGCGAGACAGCCTAGTATTCTGCAATAAGACCTCAGGCAGGTAGCAGAGAGACGGATCACTGGATTACGACATCAGATTCTTCAAGACAGGACAGGCGCACGGACAGGCGACAGGAAGTAAGATCCGCAGTGTGCGATCTTAGCAGTACACGCATTACGTGTGACTTTGTCCATGGCGTACATGCACCCCTGTCTGCCTCATGTGGAATATGTCACCGGAAATAGTTTGACAGTTCCTGACAGAGCGCCCATCCGAGTCGTCAGAGGAAGGATGGCGATGAGCTGCGGCTCATCCGTCGTCATCTGACTAACGACACGACCCGTACACTAGCGTGAGTACAGCCGCATCAGGTCTAGAAGGGACGCCTTCTTTGACAAGAGATGCTGGTCGGAATTTCCGACATAAACTCGCTAAGTGTGACACCCAGAGGAACAGCAACACCGAGAAAGACCATCAGGATCGGCCGATCGATCACAGATCGAATGCTGTGACCCAGTAGGGACAGCAGGGCCGAATGCAAGTGACGTCAGCGAATACTGCCAGTCATCTTCGTCCTCCAGCATTACGCCATGCATCACTCAGTGCACGCCCGTCTGAATGACGGCAGAAGTGAGCACGCAGCAACAACAGTGGCTATGAGTAGCCAGTTGCAGGCGTCACAAGCTCGGTACTGAGGTGAAACATAGAGCGGTAACAGCATCGAACTGGAGTTGACTGGACAGATGAAAGAGTGTGCGATTGCGATTGCCACTAACATCTGTAAGATGCGATTCGCATGACTGCATCAGACGTCAGAACGGCACGGAGCGGATTGACAGCTCAACTGAGACATTGCGTCACGGAAATCACAACACCAACAGAGAGCCGACTTCATAAAGACAGCAACTAAAGACAGCCTATTTCCCGTGTAAGACCAGCATGGCCACGGAGGTGCTGTGTGGATATTATTCTGCTCGCACAAAGCGGTTGAGGAATCTCGCCGCCGAAACAGGTTTTCGGAAGTGCGAAGCGAGCACCGGTTTGCAACGGACAGAGGTTATTGCATAACCCAACGAGCAGCGACTACACTGACCACCGACATCGGACAACACCAACGGACACCATCATCCAGCGTAATCTACATGGGATATTACGCCAGCCGATACCGGAGACTAGGCGTTAGATTTTAACGCAATGGTCCGGTCCACATGTAAAACTCTGAAATTGACGTGTGAGGCTGCGGCCCACTCGGATTTTTCAGTGAATGCAGAGAAAGCAGCTGAAGGAAGGATGATGTAAATTTCTAGGGAGACAGCAGTCATGCAGTCTCCGAGCTTTCTCATCCCGCATCATCTTCATCAAGCAGCTGAATCTTCATGCTATGGAGTCCCGATGGCAACCGCTGATGCTGTTTGCAGGACAGCCCTGGACAACGATGGTTTGGATGGAAGCAGTAAAGTCGGTAGGCCCCGTAGGCGACCGCAAAATTCCAAACACGACTTGAAGTTGGATGGCACCGAGAAATACACGTTGGTTTCTACCTTCCAGAAGTGACCAAGGATCACCGACATTATCTACAACCGGGGGGCAAGGGTTACCCAGCGCCCTGCACCGATGGATTACCTGTATCATGGACAGACATTAAACGTTTCCCGGACTTGACATTGCATGCCGTTTAAATTTTAAGGCTTTTGTTGTTATTATGTAGTGGTAGGATGTATGTATGATTTTATATGATAGTTTTTTGTAAATTCGGGACGAATTTATATGAAGGCGAGGGTAGTGTAGCGAAGACGCACTTCGCTATGTTTGTGTTTGGCACAACTTCAGCCGCCATTCAATTCTTAGTACAGGCGCACTTTTAAATTGGGTCCAGCTAGCCACAGTGAAGGGTCAGTTTTCACGTGCGCTGGCCACGTGATCGCGTGATGAGCGCGTGATTTCTTGTATAAGCACTAAAGATAGAGCCTTATAATAGCGAGAGTTTCCCGCGTTTTCCTCAGTCGCTTTCTGAGAGTCCCAGAGACTGTGTGTCGTCCCTCCAGCCCGGCCTCGAATCTTTCTCATTTCTTATGTTCAGGCGTAGTCTCTCAGTTTTTGGAGTCAGTATTTTGTGACCAGTGTTGGACCTGTTACTGGATGCCTCTTCTATTAGGGACTATGTGCACGGAGGAGAAATTGTGATTCGGTATTGGATTACTTGTGAATTGTGTTTGGAACCACTGAATTCGGACAAGGAATTAGTCTTCAGATATACGGTGACTGTGTCTCATTTTATTCCCTTTTGAACTAGAGAACAGGTGATGTAAAGTAGGAAGATACCTGTAATAGTTCGAAGTACTCTAAGAGATCTGATAGTTAATAGTACTAATTAGAGCAGTTACGTAAATTAATGGTTATTAGTGTAAATTTGTATTTCTGGTTTAGACAGAGAGATAGAACGTTGTTCATTAGTGAGAGATACTCTAGTGTCAGGCTCCTTTGTTTCATGCCCAGCCAGTGAGGGAGGTTTCCCAGCTTCTTGTGTAACACGCAGTGCACACGCGGCCGAGTGTGTATTGTCTGTTCATTCAGTACCGACGGTCACTAGGCAGAGTAAGGAATTCCATTCACAGAGTGACCGCGCTCTCGGTTTACATCATTCACGGAATTGTCCACTCCCCGCTACTTTCAGCTGTACTGTCCCGTCCCACATTTTGCAGCTTAGTTTTTTCCCGCATTCTTTTGTTGTATTTGTAGAGTAGTGTTTAGTAGTTTCTAGTTTGTTGCCCGACAATTATTAATCATCACGCTCATATATTTTGAGCCGAATCTGTGTTGCCTTATTACATCTAACGATTCATATGATCCGCATGTAACTTTTATTGGAATAAGTGAACACTCTGATTTTTATTCTCTTGTCAGTTGTTTCTTTCGAGAGATAGTGTAAGTTTGATGAGTGATTGAGAGCGTAGATGTGTGTGGCACGTAGGCCCGACAGTATGATGCAATACTCTTTCGCACTTCAGTCATCCTAAACACACATGTCAGAGTAGCTCACTAAACTAAATCTGTAGCGTTCCCGACAACCACGACGACCCCACACCCGGGGCGCTACACATTATTAATGCAAAACAGGAAGAAAATAGCAGGAGTCGAACTGACCCGCGTTTGAACTTCAGGCACGATCAAGAAGGCAGTCTGGGCGCCGGTACTCGTGCGCGATCGGGGATCTAGCCTATGCCGCTCTAAGAATAGTTTTACTGACTTATTCGGACTTTTGCACGTGATCGTTCCTGAAGTTCAAACGTGGGTCAGTTCTATGATTGGCGAAAGCAGACAAAATTCAGTCGCAACAGACAAAAATTTTCGCGAAAAATACGTTTTTTTCGCGACAAAACCGCTTCAATCTTTCCGCGAAAAAAAACCAAAAAACAACAAAAAAAAAAAACCTGTCGCACTTTTTCTGCAGAAGTTGGTGTCCGTTTTTTTGGCGGGAAAAAAAAACAAACACCCCCCCCCCCCCAAAAAAAAAAAACTAGCCAACTCAGTTAGGTTTTCGCGAAAAAACACCGCCCTGTTTTTTCGCGAAAAAACTGACGGATGCTTTTTCGCGAAAAAAACTGCTTTTACTTTTTTCGCGGAAAAACCTTTTTTGCAGAAATACTTTTTTCTGGAGCTTGCACATTTTATACCTGCTAGGGTCACAAAAGTTTCTTAGCTTGAGAAACGTCTACATAGAAACTGAAAAATGGGGGCCCAAAGAGACGGGAGCCAAAGAGACGGGGGCCCAATGACACGGGGGCCCAATGACACGGGGGCCCAATGACACGGGGGCTCAAAAACATCTAGCCCAGGTATTTCGCATTCTTACCTCACCTGTAGCATTATAAGTCAATTGTACACTACCCTTACTAATCAATGTATTCCAGCAGCACCAAGAAACTTCTTCATTGCCGAAATATTAATGCTTGTAACTTTGAACCGACACCGGCCATGTCAGTACGAGCGCGACCCTCCGCCATCTTGAAATCAGATAGCTGGCGAATCTGGACCAGCCAATCAGATAGCATCTGGCAAAATCATTCGCGGTTGGTCGGGGCTCTTCGCATTGCATGTCGACCGAAGCTCGAACCGTCCAAAATCTCTTCGCGAGGCCCCAAAATGATTGGGGCGAAGCATTTTTCCTTCGCTCTTCGCGGTTGTTCGGACTTATTCGGGCATAATTAAGACGCGCCTTAACGGACCTAGTGACATTGGTAGGTCTTGAAGATGGGAGAACCGGCAGCAAAAACAAGATGGCCACCAGCCCAATATGTTCAGTGTTTCCATTCAGTGACCTGCTGTCGTCGTGGTCGTTGTGTCATGTATGCTGCCTGCGCGCACACGTACGCAAAATCTGTGACATCAAGCACGTTGACATAAAGAAAGTACTGGAAACACTTTCCGTGCCTCTTTGCGCTCGCAAAACCCCAAACACATGAGGTCGTGTTAGCTCGCCTACCTGGTTGACGTCACTAACTGTTTCACGTATGCTAGGTTCTACATGGGTGAATGAATTATTGTAACAAAGTCGTTCCCCCTTTGACAGAGTCTTTCTCTCTCTCTCTCTCTCTCTCTCTCTCTCTCGGGGAGCCGGGGTGGTCGAATGGTAGAGCGTTGGGCTTCTAATGCTTGGGTCGTGAGTTCGATCCCGGATTGGGCCAAATATTTCTGCTGGCTTTTTCATCGTTGCCCGTCTTTGATATCACCCTATGTGGTGGAAAATCCCCAAAACACCCACCAAACACCCACCCACCCTCTCTCTCTCTCTCTCTCTCTATGCAGAAATAACTGTATGATCCCTAATCCATCTAAAACTAAATACATGTTAATTACCACAAGACAGAAACACCAACTGAATCCGCCACCATTACAGCTTTGCCTTGGTTCTCATCATATTGAACAAGTTCATGTACACCGTGTGCTGGGGATCACAGTAGATGATCAGCTAAGCTGGGAAGCGCACATAAATAATACTTGTAAAGTGCTGTCAAAGAATCTGTTTTTACTATCCAAACTTAAATACTTTACCGATGAACCCACAAGAAAACTATTTTACAATGCACATATCCAGCCACACATAGACTACGCGTCAACCGTTTGGGACGGTTGTAGTGAGGCAATCTTTAAAAGGATAAATTCGCTTCACAGACGAGCAGTTAAACTGATCATAGACAAAAGTGTGTGCTCCCTCAGCACCGATGATAAATTCAAATTATTGGGCATCCTGCCCTTACGGAAACAACTCATACTCAACAAAATGGTGCTGATGCAAAAAATAAAATTGTCAAAAACCCCCTCATATCTCGCTAATCTATTCACACACCCTCAAGTGCCGTACCGAACACTGAGAAACGATTACATGGTGCCGAAGCCCCGCATAGATATTTTTAAAACCTCCCTCTCTTACTCCGGGGCACACACTTGGAATACCCTTCCAAAACATATCACATCAGCACCCTCGGTTGCATCTTTCAAGGCCAGACTACTTAAACATCTGGAGAACAGCTCGTAATGGTCCTGATCGTACTTTTTATTATTTTGTATGTTTAAAAGCAGCGACAAATGCCAGTTCTCATGGGACGTTGTCTTTGAGCCCCCGTGTCATTGGGCCCCCGTGTCATTGGGCCCCCGTGTCATTGGGCCCCCGTCTCTTTGGGCCCCCGTCTCTTTGGGCCCCCATTTTTCAGTTACCATGTAGACGTTTCTCAAGCTTAGAAACTTTTGTGAACCTGGCAGGTATGAAATGTGCAAGCTCCAGAAGGATGAATTTTGAGTGCATGATCCATTATTAATGCAAAACAGGAAGAACATAGCGGGAGTCGAACTGACCCGCGTTTGAGCTTCAGGCACGATCACGTGCCAAAGTCCGAAGTAAATCAGTAAATCTATTCTTAGAGCGGCATAGGCAAGATCTCCGATCGCGACGGCGTTTTTTCGCGAAAACCTGACTGAGTTGGCTAGTTTTTTTTTTCGCCAAAAAACGGACACCTGCAGAAAAAGTGCATACCATTTTTTTTTTGCGAAAAAAACGTTTTTTCGCGACATTTTTTTTTCTTCGCGGAATTATTGAAGCGGTTTTGTCGCGAAAAAAAACGGAATTTTCGCGAAAATTTTTGTCTGTTGCGACTGAATTTTGTCTTCTTTCGCCAATCATAGAACTGACCCGCGTTTGAACTTCAGGCACGATCACGTGCCAAAGTCCGAATAAATCAGTAAATCTATTCTTAGAGCGGCATAGGCTAGATCCCCGATCGCGCACGAGTACCGGAGCCCAGACTGCCTTCTTGGTCGTGCCTGAAGTTCAAACGCAGGTCAGTTCGACTCCCGCTATTTTCTTCCTGTTTTGCATTTATAATGGACCATGCACTCAAAATTCATCCTTCTGGAGCTTGCACATTTCATACCTGCCAGGTTCACAAACGTTTCTTAGCTTGAAAAACGTCTACATGGTAACTGAAAAATGGGGGCCCAAAGAGACGGGGGCCCAATGACACGGGGGCCCAGTTACACGGGGGCCCAATGACACGGGGGCCCAGTGACATGGGGGCTCAAAGACATCATCCCGTTTTCTTAATAGTGTGGGTCATCAATGACATGGGGGCCCAATGACACGGGGGCTCAAAGACAAAACCCCGTTCTTATTGGCATTACCTTTTTCCTGTTTTTGTTGTTGTTACTGTTGGTTTTCTACACTGTGGCGACACACATCCCGTCAGGGTTTATCTGAATCTCTCAATTGCCACATTCTTCGGTTCTTTGTTTTATTTTCACCTTATTTACTTTCTTTATGTAAATACTGATTCTTTTTAACTACTATTTGATATACATAATGGCATAATCGTTTTCTCTTCTCCCCCCCCCCCACCCCCGTCCCGCATTTTTTTTTTTGGATATATCTCGCGTGCGTGCGTGTGTGTGTGTGTGTGTGTGTGTGTGTGTGTGTGTGTGTGTGTGTGCACGCGCTTTACTTAGTTTAACTTACTTAGTTGTAGCCTAGCAAGGACAAGATGTAAGACAGGTCTGTGCACCTAATCTTTTATCCTTGTAAAATAAAGTTTCGTTCGTTCGTTCTCTCTCTCTGCGTGCATGTGCTCCATTGAGACCTCTGTGATGTGCCCGCACTCTATTATGCTGCTGAGTGTGATTCAGTGGCAAAAACGAAACACAGTACAGAAATTCCCGCTTTCCACGTCTCCAAATATCAATAGAGGAATTCGGAAAAAGTGGCGAGAAATCCCCAAGGAAAACCAGCATCACGTCAATCAAACATGACGCCAAAGATCTGATTCGAAGGTCTTTGATGACGCTGTTGCTTACTTTGCGTCAGTGCGCGTGCGTCTCTTCTTGGATGTTTGTGAGGTTTGTGGAGGAAATGTGCTTTGAGTACAGATTTTCGAGTCAACTGGCGAAACAGATGCAGTAAATTTTCTAATTTTGGGGGGTATATTTTTTAATGACACCCCAAACACATAATAATAATAATAATAATGTGGTGTCGACACTTGTAAATTATATACATATGTGATTGTGTTGTCGACGGAAGGGGAATCATCCAGTAAGTGAAGGTTTATATATCTCATTTCAGCTCCAGTTATCTGCACTAGTGACGAGTTCCGGTGTAGCCATGGGTTGAAGTGTATCCCGTCAGGGTGGCGGTGTAATGGACGCAATAACTGTGGGGACAACTCTGATGAAGCTGGATGTCGTGAGTACTTTTAAAGAAATCAAGTCTCATTTGAAATATTCATTAGGTCTCTCTTTGTACCTGTCTGTCTCTCGGATATTTGCGCATCTTCTTCTCCCTACTCTCCCATCGCCATGTAGTTCATTTATTTTACATTGTTTTTGTCTCACTTGTGTAACAAAGTGAGTCTATGTACTAACCCTCCGTCGTGTGTGTGTGTGTGTGTGTGTGTGTGTGTGTGTGTGTGTGTGTGTGCAGTAAACCTTAACAATGGATGACCTTTTCTCAGAATCTACAAATAGCAGAGGCACCAAACTTGGCACGCTGATAGACAGCTATAAGACCTTTCAAAACATACCATATTGATTGACCTTGTCCCAAGGTCAAGGTCACTAAAGCTGTTTGTTTGGAAATTTTACATTGGCGTTTTCTCAGAATCTAGAAAAGCCAGAGACATCAAACTTTGCATGATGATAGACATTGACAACACCTTAATAACATATCTATATTCAGTGCATTTGAGTAAAGGTCAAGGCCATAAAAGCTCTTTGGCGGAAAACCTTTCAAAACCTGAACATTGGCATTTTCTCAGAAACAATGAACAGCAGAGGCACCAAACTTGACATGTAGATAGACATAAGACCTTCCAATACATACCACACTGAATGACTTGATCCAAGGCCAAGGCCACTAAAGCTGTCTCTCTGGAAATTTTACATTGGCATTTTCTCAGAATCTAGAAACGCCAGAGACATCAAACTTTGCATGATGATAGACTTTGACAAGACCTTTATGACATACCTGTATTCACTGATTTTGAGTCAATTATTAAGGTCAAGGCCATACAAGCTGTTTGCGGAAAAGTTTCCAAAACGTTAACATTGGCATTTTCTCAGAAACAATTTGACAGCAGAAGCACCAAACCTGGGTTGCTGATGGACAGCAGTAAGACCGTCCAAGACCTACCATTTGAATGACCTTGACTGAAGATCAAGGTCATTAAAGCTGTCTTATTCGAAATTTACAATTGCCATTTTCTCAGAATCTAGGGAAAGCAGAGGCATCAAACTTTGCATGATGACAGACATTGGTAAAACCTGTACTGGCATACTTGTATTCAATTTCCTTGAGTCAAGGTTAAGGCCACTCAAAATGTTTTGCGGAGACCTTAACGTTAGCATTTTCTTGGAAACAACAAACAGCAGAGGCACCAAACAAGGCACAAAGATAAGCAGTAATGAGACCTGTGCAGACATACCCTTTGGAGTGACCTTGACTTAAGTTCAAGGTCATTACAGCTGTCAGTTGTGAAATTTTCTATTACCATTTGTACAGAAGCTGCGAAAACTAGAGCTATCGAACTGGGCATAAAGATATTCATTGATAAGCTCTTCACTTACGGATCTCGAATGAGATGTCCTTGGAAAACTGTTATATTGCAATTTGCCATTTTCTTAGGAACTAAGAACACAAGAGACACCTTACTTCAGGATACATAGTCATAGCTTTACAAACGTACTCTTTTGAATGACCTTGACCCATCTCGCAAGTGAGCCAAGGAGGCTTTGCTTCTCTAGTATAGTTCAGTTGTGTTTATTTTGTGGTACACACATCAAATACAAACAAAGAAACCACTGATAGTCTGAGAGTGAGAATGGTTTACTGGCGGGTACAACGTAAGGGCAAGGAAGTACGCTACAGGTGTTCATGGGTGAAAGTTAATGCTCACACACACACACACACACACACACACACACACACACACACACACACACACGCGCGCGCGCGCGCGCGCGCGCGCGCGCACGCGCGCGCGCACTGAGTGAGAGAAAGTGGTCATGCATCCCGCAATATCAGAATGGTAGTCTGAGAGCTTGAACGGTTGAGAAAAAATAAAGTTCTCACAAACAATAAAGCAAGAGAGCTTAACTGGACGACTATAAATACAAAGCTGATTCCGTCAGAGAAACTGATGGAAACGCGTGTTCCCGGTAGCTGACAAAAGAACGAAGCAGATTGGAAACAGAACAAAACAAGATGGTCACCAGCCGAACATGTTGTTTCTGATCAGTGACCTGTTGTCGTCGTCCTCTCTCTCTCTCTCATGACAACCACGTGGTTTTACATCCCAATAAAACACAAAGTATGCAAGTCACAACGCGGCAAAAACATCAGCGCCATCTGTCCCCATTAAACCTTTGTTTGAACGGCCAGCCGGTTCAGCAAGTTAGAGACCACCGATTTTGGGGTGTTATTGTTGACGATCAGCTGAAATGGGAGGCCAGATAAATGCACTGCGTAAAACTCTTTCGAAACGTATATTTACTTTCTCGGCTAAGGCACATAACTGATATCCGAAAGCTGTTTTTAACGCACATATAACCTCACATGTTAGTTATGCCTCCACTGTTTGGGGCGGGTGCAGCGATGTCCATATGGCCAGACTCAATTCGCTGTATAAGAGAGCTGTTAAAATGGTTCTTTCAAAACCTCTCCCAACTAGCGAAAAAGTTGAAAAAAAATTATCTTCTTAGCCTTGAACACCAGCGTACTTACAATATGTGTATGAATACGTTGTCTCGTTGAAGATTTTATGTATGAATACATAAAATCTTCAACGAGACAATGCCACCATATCTGGAAACTCTTTTTAATCTAAATCACCAGCATGAGAGGACCTCGAGGAATGGCATCCTGCGCTTACCATTACCCCGAACTGACTTATTCAAAACAAGCCTCTCCATCGCTGGAGCATTACATTGAAATTCCCTCCCTTTGCACCTGAAACAAAATATATCTACTTCTACGTTTAAGCGTGCACTCAAACAGTTTCTAATGGATCGCACGTACCGTACTTTACGCGGCAACCTGTTATTTTGATTTTCTATTTTACATCATTTCAGTATTATATCAGTGATTTGTGTTTACAAAGGTCACACGTGTGTGTGAATGCGTTTTGACCTGGTGGGTGGGTGGGTGGGTGTTTGGGAGTTTAACGTCCTTTTCCACCACATAAGGGTGATATCAAAGACGGGGCAACGAGAAAAAGGGCCAGCCAGTTACTTCCACTACAGTGATGGTACGATACTGTTTTTGCCCACACATTTATAGATATGTATGTATGTGGTTTCTATTGTATGTATGTATGTATGTATGTATGTATACGTATGTTGGCTTGTATGTATATATGTATGTATGTATGTATACGTATGTAGGATTGTATGTATATATGTATGTATGTATACGTATGTAGGCTTTCACGTACGTGTTTGTGTAGGTATGGACTCCAATGGTCACCATGCAGTCAGTGTCTGTTTAATTGCTTGCCCATGTGTCAAACTGTGTCTTGACTCCATATGTGCCTGCACCTGTACGTCTCTGTGTATGTATATATACGGGGAAAAATAGTAATTAAAAAAAAAGGGCCAGCACAATTATTTGGCCGCAGCCGGCGGGATTCGAACTCACGACCCGAGCAATGAGAGTCCAATGCTCTACCATTCGGCCACCCCGGCTCCCCTTGACCTGATGGACGATTTTCTCTGTGGTTTTGTTTCTTGTAGGTTAGTGCATAATTTTCTGGGTTGAACTTTTTTTTTTCTCTCTCTTTCATATTTTGCTCCCTTTTTTCCCTAGTAGATAGTCTCTGTAGTATTAGGAACGGCAAGTCTGCAAACTGGCGAATCTCTGTCAAAACTTTTTCTGTTGATAAATAAAGTTTCATAAACATCATCATCATCATCATCTCTCTCTCTCCCTAATTTGAAAGGTGATGTAAAACTACCCTGATAATGATAAAGGTATTGCACGTTTGAGTTCTGTCAGAAAATTATAATATACATCCCTGTATACTCATATTTGGAAGAAAAGATCAAGTGAATGGGCTGATTGAATAACATGTTATCAGAAACGCAAGCAGGCTTTAGAAAGACATACTCAACTATAGATCATTAAACGCCGTAGTTCAAAAACATTTGTTACAAAACAGTAACGTCTATTTCGCCGTTTTTGATTTTTGGAAGGCTTTCGACACTGTTAAGAGAAATGTTCTATGGAATATTTTGTTTAAGGTTGTTGTGCAAGGAGAAATGCTGTCATCATTCAAAGCCATGTGCAATTCAGTTTAGTTATATGTTAGAGGCAACATGGACTACACAGATTACTTCGAGTGTTTTCAAGGTTTAGAACAGGGTTGTTTGGCGTCGCCATCTTTATTTTCCTTCCTAATCAGTTAGTTGTCTCATATCATTGATCATGGTAATCATAGTTTCCTGCTCAGGCCCGTTGCAGTGGAATTAGTTTGGTAAATGTTTGCTGATGACATTGCTTTGTTGTCTTGAACACCTTGTGGTTTACAAACTCAGACAATTTGTATTCTTTGGCTTGCAAACATGGTCTTGCTGTTAATGTAGATAAAACTAAGATAATTGTTTTCAGAAATGGAGGGTTCTTGTCAAAGTTTGAAAAATGGAAATATGTTACTCAGTCTGTAGAAGTTGTTAACACATCAAGTATTTAGGACTAAATTTTTCTGCTCGTTTATGCTTGAATACATCAGTTGCTGACATTGTCACTGAGGCAAAGGAATGTGTCATAGATATTTTTTTAGAGTTCTCTGGAAACTTGACTGTTGCAGTCCAGCTCTCTTTTCTAAGCTGTTTGACGCTCAGATTGTACCGATACTTCTTTATGGTTCAGAAATCTGAGGAGTGGAAGAGTTTAATGGGGTTGAAAAGGTACATGTATTTGCATTTGAAAGTCAGCCTTCGAAAACCAAATCAGATGGCATATGGTGAACTTGGGAGATATCCCCTAACTGTACTAGCTTCTACGTACAAGGTGCACTTCCTGTTGGCTTAGCCTTAGGCTATGCAGTTTACCACACGTCAGATTTTCAAGCATTGCATACCACGTGCTTAGAGACTACGAATATGGACGACCGAGGTAAAACCACATGGGCTACAAATGCAAAAGAATTGCTTTTTGGAAACGGTTTTGGTCATGTTTGATTTGCCCAAGGAGTTTGCCCAAGGTTTTTTTTTTCACAGAAAGTTGCTATATAATATTATGTCCTGTGTGTAATAAACCTAACAAGATAACTTTTGGGCAGTTGATTATTTTTTTTCCTATACCACCCCTCAAGACTAGTCAGATTTCACAGCTGCGGGGGGGGGGGGGGGGGGGTAGGTGTTTGGGAGTTTAACGTTCTTTTCCACCATGTAAGGGTGATATCAAAGAAGGGGGCAACGAGAAAAAGGCCAGCACAAATATTTGGCCCCAGCCGGGATTCGAACTCACGACCCGTCACAGCTGCGGACTAACTGCTTCAGTTCTTCATGTAATAGGGGGTAACGGGGTGGAGGGGGGGGGGAGAACTAGGGGTAATGGAGTACTTTAACAATACTGCTTATCATGTGAAAAAGAGGAATTAGGTGCCCAAACCCGAAATGGACCCAATTTCTAGATTGGCCAGCTCTGTATACAGGCTACATACCAGAGATGCAAATTTGGAGGAAAACGCTGTATGTTCCTCTTACACATAACGTTGCAGATGACACCCTAGAAATGATTTAAAATTTATCAAAAATCACAAAAATCAGGCAGCCATATAGACTCATGTGTAGAGTAAACTTCAACAAATTCCAATGCTCCGTGTTTTCGCAATGTTGGCAGCGACCACATACCCCCTCATTCCACGGTCGTCTGCTGGCTGCTGTGCCAGCCGCGCATGAATACAAATAGTTCACAAGCCAGGCTCATTTTCCCCTAATTTTACTATTTCCTAGCATGAAACTTGATAACCAAGGTCTTTAAGTTGTTTTCGATGGACTGAGCATTAGGACGGATTAGTTTTATACCACGTCTGTACAGTGAATCCATCTTTAAAAAAACAAAAACAACAAAAAAACTGATGTTCACCACAGCCATCCCAGATCGTTAAAGCGCGATCTCCGCATATCAGTGTTAGTTTTGCCAGGACAAACTGTTTTTGTCGAACCAGCTTTCCCAACTTTATCAAGGTTTGATTGCCACATGAGCTGGTCATCAGTGACAACCCCTAGTAAACGATGTTCATGAAATTGTTGGGTTGCAACGGAATTAAAAGAAAGGTGAATTTGGGGAAGCCAAATCTGGTGTTTTTGGCGGGTATTGTTAAAGCATGCTTTTAGTTTTTAATGGACTGACTACCCTATGACTGAAAATTGGATGTTTTAACAGCTATGTGAAAATTGCGCCAAAAGTGTTGTAATGTTCTCAGTGCAGAATGCTCGTGAGACCGAAGGGTTATTCCGCCATTTCGTCACAGTGAGCAAGCCAGTCTCATTCATTGTATGAATCAAAGCTAAGACATAGCCCATCGGACAATCTGAGCGTGACGACACATATCGGCCCGATCAATAGCTGCTTGGTTTCGAGGTCAGCTCGACCTCCCCTTCTCGACTGTTGTGCACCAGACATCAAACATATTACACCCCCGCTCGCGTAACTCGAACACGGATAAGTCGAAATTCGGCTAAGTCGAAAAAAAAAAAAATCCCCAGGCAGAACTCCTTTTTTGTAACACTAATTTTACTCCGGCTAAGTCGAAATTTGAAGAATACGTAGCTAAGTCGAAACACGCTTAAGTCGAACAATTTTTTGTTTGCTGACTACGGTTAAGTCGAATTCGAAGCCTGTACATATTACCACCCGCCACAATGACAGAATAAGGGGAATCCCCCACCCCCGCGTTTCCTCTTGGCCTCATTCTTAAACTCGCATGCTGCCAGACACGAAGATTACACGTACACAACTGACCTCCTAACCTCCTTTTTCCACCCCAGCTTCTCGTCTCCACGTGTTTAAAGGCCGTTCTTAACCGGGCGAACTTTTGGTTCGCGAACTATGTTCGAAGAGTACGGCGAACTAGATTCGCGCACGTTGTTTCTTAACCGACCGAACACTTCTTGGCAAACTCTGGTTCGAAAGGTACGACGAACTCGGTATGAGGTCTGCACAGCGTGACGTGGGAACCCTCGCGATCCTTTGGCGGATCCTGCCCTCTGATTGATTGCTCGGGGAGAGCTGTTGTGGATGATGTGGATGATTACACGGCCGGCACCGCAGGTGCCGTAGTTTTCGGGCCTGGTTAATGCCGGGATATTTATGACAGGGAGCGTCGAATGCGGCCCTGTCCCGCAGTCTCAAACCACACGGACCTCCATAGCATCATCTTACCATCATCCTCATCTTCATCATCATGCATAATGAAAATTGCCCCAGCTTTCCAGCCCATGGTAGAGCGCTGGACTTCTAATGCTCCGGTTGTGAGATCGATCCCAGCGGGGGCCAAATATTTGTGCTGGCTTTTTCATCGTTGCCCCGTCTTTGATATCACCCTATGTGGTGGAAAAGAACGTTAAACCCCCAAACACCCATCCACCCACCCTCGGAGGGGTGGGACGCATTATAAGCTTTGAGTTTCCGCTACGCTTGTGACAAGCTGTAACCTCCCGACTTTAACCCTTTTTGCCCTGAAGATGCTCGCTGGTCAAATACGTACAGGTCAACTCGCCACAATACCAATTCGCCACAGGGTAGAAATCAATTTGATTTACTCTGACCTCAAAGCCTTACCCACACTCTAACCCAAACACTAACCAAGAACCTTACCCTGACCCAAACCCTGTTCATACAGCCTAACCCTAACCTAAGCCGAATTCATAATCCTTAGCGTGTGGCGACTCCTATGGCCGTGGCGTATGGCAAGTTGGTTTTGTTTTGAGTTACCCCACTGGGAATACAGGTCAACGGTAACACACACACACACACACACACACACACACACACACACACACACACAAAGGCGCACACGCACAAGAGGGGGTGGGGTGGGGGGTCACCGGGAGACGTACATAGGGGGGTCGGTGTGTTGCTCCAGGGATCGGGCTCTGCCCTGCGCTCTGGGTTGGGGACGGCTGTCTTCGAAAACAGTGGTTCGATCGCCACCACTTGGTATACGGGTGGACCAGGGTAATAACATAAGGGAACTGAGGAGTTGTCTCCGAGTGGGGACGGCCCATCCCGCTGGTTTTTAATAGGAAAGAAATGGTATTCTTTTAAGCCGAAATATCACGCAAATTTCGACCGATTTCGACAAATCCGAGTAATATACGGTTAAGTCGATATGTCTAGTGAATTTGCTACGAATTCGGCTTATCCGTGTTTTTGGATAAGTCGAAATTCGGATATGTTGGAACAAATTTTCAGTCCCCGAGCGATTTCGAGTTATCCGTGTTCGACTGTAATATATTAGTGGCACGTTTTGAGAACAATAAAAAGCAATGTAAACAAGGACCACACACACACACACACACACACACACACACACACACGCACGCACGCACGCACACACAGAGGACACGTAATAACCAATATACAAACAAAGTGAGGTGAACTTGTAATTTGTTGGTATATAGATCTGCTGATATTGTTGTTACAGACGTAATCATGCACCATACAAAAAGAATTTAGTTTCTTCCTCTTGTCGCGTTCGTATCCCTGCTGGGGCCAAATATGTGTGCTGGCTTTTTCATCGTTGCCCCGTCTTTGAATCACCCGCAGGGGCGCCGGAACCGGGGGGGGGGGGGGCAAGGGGGGCCCCTGTACCCAAGGAGGAGGGGGGGGGGCAAGAGTATCTTTTTGCCCCCCCCCCCCCCCCCCCCGGAAAATCAGGTGACTATGGCAAGAGGGGGGGGGGGGCAAAGCCATGGAAAAGGATGTTAAACCCCCAAGCACCCACCCACCCACCCTTCCTCTTGTCGCTTCAGAGCTATTCAAGGTTAACTGTTTGGCGTAAATCTAAACGTGAGCCACTGAACTTTCTTATTAGACGGCGTTTTGGCACTCTGGTAAATGGTGCGGGTCATGAGTTAGAATCCTCACTGGGAGCTAAAAGTGTATCTGATTTTCATCTGATGTTTGTGATGTTTTTTTGGTTTTTTTCTTCTTCTCGTTTCCCCGTATATCACCCGTATTTCCCCGTGTATCACCCGTATTTCCCCGTGTATCACCCGTATTTCCCCGAACATCACCCTTATTTCCCCGTATATCACCGCATTTCGTTGAAAAGGCACACCCACCCATTATACCCGCAGAAGCTATGCGTATAGTTTTGGTGATACATGTACCGTACGCGGTGCACGCCAGGGACAAGGTCGCTGTCCACACTGTACTGACTGTAATTCTGTACTGTCCACACTGTACTGACTGTAATTCTGTACTCTATACCACTGTCCACACTGTACTGACTGTAATTCTGTACTCTATACCACTGTCCACACTGTACTGACTGTAATTCTGTACTCTATACCACTGTCCACACTGTACTGACTGTAATTCTGTACTCTATACCACTGTCCACACTGTACTGACTGTAATTCTGTACTCTATACCACTGTCCACACTGTACTGACTGTAATTCTGTACTCTATACCACTGTACCCTGTACGACATCAATAATAACTGTAATAAAGGAAACTTATAAAGCGCTTATACTTGTATAATAACAGGCTGTAAGCGCCGTACGTGATGACAAAGCTCAGTACAGTTTACAACTCACAGGCAGCGTAAACTACAATTTACAATGAAGTACCTAAAAACGAAAGTCAGCCACGTAAGAAACAAATACAAAATACACATGAAAAGCTTGCGTATCGCACAACACACAGGCATCATGTTAACTATACGCACATTCTCAACATGCAACGATGCAGGACAGCGGACAGACTAAATCAGTTTTGGGTTTTGAACAGGTGGGTTTGAAATTCTCTATTTACTTGTCTGGCACACTACAACGTTGCAGAAACATTTACATTTTTAATCAAATGCGCTTCACTCCTTGCTTGAAAACAGTAGTTTATATTAGGATATAGCACAACTGACAAGCGCGAAGCCTTGCGTCGCGGGAACATGGCACCAAGGCTTCTAGAAAAGCGCAACAAGCGATTGTACAAGAAAATCAAAGAAACAAAGAAAGTTGTATTTCTCAGATACTAGATGCTGCAAAGTGAAGTACGTCCCCCCCCCCTTCTCCCCCCCCCCCTTCCCCCATCCATTCATTCAGCGCTTTACACTGGTTCTGGATTTTCTGTAACTGAATGGTTTAGGGAGTTGATGCCGCAGCTTGAAAGGAAAGGGTTTCTGATGGAATGTTTTAGTTTTTACAGTGAGGGTGCAAAGAACGTAAGTGCAGGAGCTACATAACTGCAGTGCTTTACCCAGTTTGGCTCATAGCGCCGGGGACTGAACCCAACACGCACGATCACGTGAATCACACGCATTCTGTCACATACCGGGCATGAACACATTACCTTCTCGTGTTTCGAAGGGCCAGTTTAGCAACTGGGTGAAGGGGCCGGGGGGGGGGGGGGGGCGACCATGTGTTAAGGTTTTTACTACCATGCACCCACCGTTTGTGCAGAGCCTTTGCATACCTTTGTGTGCTTTTTTTTTCTGCCACAGCTCTTTGCCAGACAGTTCCAGTGGTGTTCCACCCAGGTAATGGTTTGAATCCACCGAGGGCTCGAATGCTGGGGCAATTTTTATTATGCATGAAGATGAGGATGATGATGCTTTGGAGGTCCGTGTGGTTTGAGACTGCGGGACAGGGCCGCATTCCACGCTTCCTGTCATAAATATCCCGGCATTAACCAGGCCCGGAAACTACGGCACCTGCGGTGCCGGCCGTGTAATCATCCACATCATACCACGTGGGAAGCGCCCCCAAAGTCGCACCCGTGAAGTGGGTGAAGCTCGGCTGTGTGGTAACAGACTCCCCATTGGGCCGATAGCACACCCGCTTTGGGTAGGAGCCGACCTAGGTAGGAAAAATCCCGCTTGCCTCGGCTGGGACTCGAACCCGGGTCTCCCGGTCCATGGTCCGAAGTGCTAACCACTACACTACGGGGCCGGTGAAAGTGCTTATTATTATCTTTCAAACCGTACCCAACACGATTAGGAAACGTCTGAGGAAGACCTCTTTCCAAAAAAAAAAAAAAAAAAGATTTGTTGAAATCGGTCGAAATTACTACAATCGCCCGGTTGGCAATGGTTTGCATGCACACAGTGCCTGGGTCACGGGGGAATTACACCGTACACGACGCGAGGTCAAGGTCGGCAATGAGTTCAAAGTTTTTTTTTTTTTTTTTTGCTTGTTTGGGTTTGTTGTTTTTTTTTTTGTTTTTTTTTTTGGGGGGGGGGGGGTGTTGATGTTGTTTCAGGTCTTTAAGGATATCTCACAGTGTAAATCCCTCCGCTTTTGAAGTTTTGTCATATTCACAGGCAATTTTATCTATTTCCAAATATTTTCAATATTTGTCCTTTTAGACTTAATGGTGTAGCTATTGTTCCGTATTTAACTTTCGAATCCCGGTTCGGGCCAAATATAATATATTTGTGCTGGCCCTTTTCACCAGCATCAACATATCAACTGAACGGCATCTCAGCCTTTTGACCAACCCTGTGCCTTTGAATAAGGTCACTGAAAATGAATGGTCTTCAGACCGTGCTGATTTCGGGTGTGGTAAAGAGTAAGCAGTTACTAAAAGAGTGCCATCATTCACCCAAGACACCGCTTTCTTGGACTTTCACCGAAACTCTGTGGCTTTGGTCTTTGTGTGTGAGCAAAGACCGTAGATAATAAGACAGGGAACTCCTTCATAGCGCCTACGAGATCGGAGAGCGAGTGACGTCCCTTGCGCTGGTCCTGCTCAGCGTGTAACGTCCCTCTGTTGGATCTGTTTTGTGCGCGTCTATCTGTTTGACTTTGTGCATGAAAAACAAGGGTTGGAGACAAAAATCGACGTTTGTGGCATCTTAGATGTCTGAATGGCTTGCTGATATTGGTTTTTAGATATGATTAAGCTATTTGTCCTGTCCAGCAGCCCAAGTGCGCCGAGCGACATGCCACACACGGAACTGGAAAAATGCCTTGTTGGCACCGGATTTCTTCAAACGTGCATTGTTGCAGCCTATGGCGCAGCAGAATTCGCCACCTCGCCCCTTTCTGTCTGTAGCCATGCTCGAGATGAGCAGGATCAACGCAAGGGACGTAACTCCTACCTATCCTCGCGTTTTGCGTCGAGTTCCCTGTCTTATTATCTACGGTCTTTGGTGTATGTGAGATCACTGGAAACTGTATGACGAAATGACAACTATGCCAGTTACAAGCATGAGATATGAATTTCCTCGCATTTGTGATCACCGAGAAAATGAAAGTACTAATTAGAAGCTTGACTATCACTAAAGGTCATTCAAAATTATAGCAATGGAACGTACGGCCTCGCCACTAACTGTCAAGTGTGTCACGTTCAATGCCCCCCCCCCTCCACCCCCACCTCCCAATATCCTCCCTCTTTTCACTGTAACTCCCCCCCTCCCCCCGCCTCCCCACGCTCTCACCCACCACTCTCTCCCCTCCCAACTCGTTCCCTTTCCTTTTCGTTTCTGTAGTGTTCCGGTTTAGATCCTGTAGTAATTCTGAAGTTATTGTTGTTTTTCTGTAGCAAGGACAAGTTGTATGATAAGCACTAGCGCTTACCACTTCTAACATTGCAAATCAAAGTTTATTCATTTATTGATTCCTTTCCCCCCCCCCTCCCCCCTTTAAAATTTTCCCTTTTCTAAGAAACGTTGGAAATGTTGCTTTAGATAGCAAGACAACTACAATCTGTAGTGTTAGTTTGTGATTGTTATCCAGATTAAATCGTCTTGCAGCGTGTAAACTAAATTAATTTTGATTCCTGTGTAACAGATTCAGTCCCGGTCAAGATGGTATCCCCGCCCTTGGGAAAGCCCAACCGCTGTCCGTGCCATCCCTGCATTCACTGATTGTTAATTCTTATTCTTCTCAGTCGTCATTATATGTCTGGTTTACAAGGGTCTTCTCTCGCTCGGTTAGTATGTTATCGTCAGTCACTCCCTGAGTCACTGTTTGGACACCTCTTGATTGGCAGAGACTTTGCACATTGAACTGTTTGCACATTTCTCACCATTCCTGATCTTTTTTGACTGGTGATTGTCCACCATTTCTTGCAGGACCATGTCCTAACCCCACTTACAGCCGGTGTCGTAACGGGAAGTGCGTGTGGTACGGATTTCAGTGTGACGGCTGGGATCAATGTGGAGACAACTCTGACGAAGAAGGATGTCGTGAGTAGATGTGCTACTACATTTTGCCTGACAATCATCTTAAAACTAAAACAGCTCATGTGAGAGGTCAGAATATAACGTGTAAATTTTACACAGACATGCAACAGACTTCAACCAACAGCATCATTTGGATACGCTGAAAAGTCTTATAGTTGGTTTAAACAAGTTTATTGCAATACGGTTTTTTCAAAGTAAATAAACAATTTCTGAGCATGAACAAGCTAGGCTTATAATAATGCTCAGGGGTCAACAAACAAGTGCACGTTAACGGTATTGCAATGGCGGTAATTATAGTAAATTAGAGCTGAAAGAGAGAGAGAGAGAGAGAGAGAGAAGGGGGGATGTCGAAGTGTACTATATATAAAAAAAACAAAAAAACTTATAGTTTATAGTTTATTCAAGTCGTGTTAGTTTCCATGTATTTCAAACACATGTTTATAACTGTTACCCCTAGAAAGGAATGCCAAATCCGGCTAGTTTATATCAAATAATTAATTTTGTAAAACTTGTAAGTGGCTCGCAGCCTTAGAATGGTATTGTTAATTTCTTTTTGAAGAAAGTATGGATGTGTACGTGGGGGTTTTGTCTTTGAGCCCCCGTGTCATTGGGCCCCCGTGTCATTGGGCCCCCGTGTCATTGGGCCCCCGTGTCATTGGGCCCCCATGTCATTGGGCCCCCACACTAGTAAGAAAACGGGATGATGTCTTTGAGCCCCCGTGTCATTGGGCCCCCGTGTCACTGGGCCCCCGTCTCTTTGGGCCCCCGTCTCTTTGGGCCCCCATTTTCAGTTACCATGTAGACGTTTTTCAAGCTAAGAAACTTTTGTGAGCCTGGCAGGTATGAAATGTGCAAGCTCCAGAAGGATGAATTTTGAGTGCATGGTCCATTATTAATGCAAAACAGGAAGAAAATAGCAGGAGTCGAACTGACCCGCGTTTGAACTTCAGGCACGATCAAGAAGGCAGTCTGGGCGCCGGTACTCGTGCGCGATCGGGGATCTAGCCTATGCCGTTCTAAGAATAGTTTTACTGACTTATTCGGACTTTTGCACGTGATCGTGCCTGAAGTTCAAACGTGGGTCAGTTCTATGATTGGCGAAAGCAGACAAAATTCAGTCGCAACAGACAAAAATTTTCGCGAAAAATACGTTTTTTTTCGCGACAAAACCGCTTCAATCCTTCCGCGAATAAAAAAAAACAAACAAACAAACAAAAAACCTGTCGCACTTTTTCTGCAGAAGTTGGTGTCCGTTTTTTGGCCGAAAAAAACAACAAAAAAAACAACAACAAAAAAACCCCAAAACTAGCCAACTCAGTTAGGTTTTCGCGAAAAAACGCCGTCATTTTTTGTGTGATAAAAACACCGCCCTGTTTTTTCGCGAAAAAACTGACGGGTGCTTTTTCGCGAAAAAAAACTGCTTTTACTTTTTTCGCGGAAAAACCTTTTTTGCAGAAATACTTTTTTTCTGGAGCTTGCACATTTCATACCGGCCAGGGTCACAAAAGTTTCTTAGCTTGAGAAACGTCTACATAGTAACTGAAAAATGGGGGCCCAAAGAGACGGGAGCCAAAGAGACGGGGGCCCAATGACACGGGGGCCCAATGACACGGGGGCCCAATGACACGGGGGCTCAAAGACATCTAGCCTGTACGTGTGTTTGTATGTTGTGTGCAGAAACACTTTCTTCGCCTTTTATGCTGTTGCATGGTTCGGTGTTCCTCGACAAAGTTCCTTTTTAAACTATCATTTCTTTCGCGGAGATAGCCAAATCCTAAAATCCTACTACAGTCAAACACGCTTAAGCCGAACTCGCCCGGGGAATGGAAAATCGTTTCGCTTATCCGATTTTCTGCATATCCGAGTTCCGATAAGCCAAACCTTTCCCGAGAAATCACCCTGCAGTTCGGCTTAACCGAGTTTTTTCAGGATAAGTTGTAAAATCACTTGGAATGTTTGTAAAAAGTTTTTGTTTTTGTTTTTTAAAAAAGATATCTTAGCTTCCCTTTGCAACTGAAACATCGAATTGTTAATTTTGCGAAAGTTTGTAGACGTGTATGCTGCTTTTCTATGGGCAAATGTATACTATATGTATATGCAAATGTGTATAATGGCAACGGTCTGAGAGAGACAGGGTCGAGCTTATTGATTCATGAGACTAGTAACACAGACAAAACTCTCTCTCTCTCTCTCTCTCTCTCTCTCTCTCTCTGTGTCTCTCTGTGCGCGCGCGTGTGTGTGTGTGTGTGTGTGTGTGTGTGTGTGTGTGTGTGTGTGTTTAAATGAATAAGATCAAAACAGTGACAAGTTATAAGTGCTTTCTTCAGTGGGGCTTTGTTAAAAAAACAAATAACCAAACTATAAAACTAAATGGTGAACACACACACACACACACACACACACACACACACACACACACACACACACACACACACAAATGCGGTCGCATTACTGTACGCACAAATCAATGTACGCTCCACTCCGTTCCTGCACTCCACCACCACCACCCCTCACCTCCACCCCTCCCCCACCCTCACACACACACACACACACACACACACACACACACACACACACACACACACACATGTGCGCGCTTCAATACGCACAAGCCAATGCTCCATCCCCCCCCCCGCCCCCTCCCCCTCACACACACACACACACACACACACACACACACACACACACACACTGGGAGACTGGACTGCATGTTACACACTCCCTCCCCTACACACGCCAAAAGAAACAATCGTGCACGCACAAATCTAAGCCCGAGCTCACATCCTTTCGACTAGCCCATAAACCACGCCCATCGCAAATCTCCCAAGGTTACCTTTCGACCTGCCCCTCCCCTGTGCCCCTACCTCGGTCATCCCATCTCTAACCCTGAACCCACCACCTAATTCACGCACGTAAACTTAGATCTACCACTTGTTCTGTCCAAACAATGGCGCCTGCAAAACATGTGGCACGCGTCATCAGTTTCCCGCATACTGAAAAACAGGTGACGTGTTCGTTTCCGTAGGATAATTATAGCCGTGACGAAATATGTTCATGAGTTATCTTCCCGACGTGTTTTTCAGGCAAAAAAATAAAAAAAGTAAGTGTTTAAAGTTCGGCTTATCTGTCAGAACCACGTTTGAGATATCCGTGTTTGAGTTAGCTATTTTTTGACAGAGTTTGGCTTATCCGAATTAGAAATAGTCTTACAGAGAGGGGGGTCTGGCGGGGAATTGGTTTTGGTTTCTGTTATCCGAGTTTTTTTACTTAAGTGTGTTTCGTTTAGGCGAGTGCGGCTGTAGTTACCCTTTCGAATTCTCTGACTCTGTGTGTGTGTGTGTGTGTGTGTGTGTGTGTGTGTGTGTGTGTGTTTTAAAAACATTCAAATTCAAAACATTTATTGTAGATAGTTGACACTAACCTTCCAAGACAACCTGTAAAGAAAAGTAACAACAACAACAACAACATTAATAAATGGAAGGCTATAGGCCTGCTGCTGTCCAAAACGCTTTCATTGCCCCGTCAACTTGAGCATAGTTTCACGTCTACTGCGACTGTTAGGTTGACTGATTTCACAGTTGTTTCTAGATCCGCCTAGTCGTGAATTTATAATTCACTATAATTCACGTTGCAGCACCAAGAAGTTGTCGTGTGGGTGACTTCCAGTGTAGCAATGGGAAGTGTATCCACTCAATGTGGCGGTGTCATGGATACGATTACTGTGGGGACAACTCTGACGAAGACGGATGCCGTGAGTACTCTCCGTCACTCTCTCTGTCTCTTTCTGTATTGTTGTGTCTGTCTTATTGCCTGTCTGTCTGTATTTTTTTTTTTTTAATTAAAGGAGGGGGTGACAACAGCGGAACAGATTTCTCGTTATTTCATGATGCGAGTCACTTCAGGATGATGTTCACTGTAGCTCCACGCAAGTCGCACTAACTAAGATGTGCGGGACTGGGTGTGGTTCGTTTTCCGATCGGAAAATATCCTGGACTGTGTCGATAGTAGTTGTGTACAGTCATATTCATTATGTCAGTGGGACTGTGCTCTCCTTGTGCGGGAATGGTAGCGTTAGTGGCACGTACAGGGTGATTCGTGTCGACCATCGACGTATAGATCTAGATCTATACGTCTGTGGTGTCGACTCTACTTACCCGACACGCTCAATCCATGCAGGCACGTCGTCTGCTGTCCATAGTGGGTTGTGCCCCTTTCACTATGATAGAAATGGGAGACCCATCGCCGTGATTTGCTGATTCCTCTACAGGTTGAAACAGAACATTTATCGTGAACATTATTTTAGAGCATTTTTAATTCCAATATGACGATATATGACATTTTTATTTCCGGTACACTTTTTTTTTATAGGGAAAACTACCTTTCGGTTTTAGAGATTATATTGGAAGTCACGACATCACTTGATCCTTGACTCGCTTAATTTAATCTGTGGGATCATTCGGTACAAGGACCTAAGTGTCATCGATTGGATAGGCACCTATGTCATTTTACCATATGACGGAAGAGGTTTTGATGACGATTGCACTACTTGCATGTGCGCCAGCAGCCAGTCAGCTGTCGACAGTTCTCTGAATTTTGCAATACTCTGTGATATTCTGGCGAGTGACGCTGTCAACCCTGTCTATATATCTATTGCAGCACCAAGTGAGTGTCCTAGCGATCATCACCAGTGTAACAATGGGAAGTGCGTGCTGGTATGGAGGGACAGGTGTGATGGACAAGACGACTGTGGTGACAACTCTGACGAGGACGGATGTCGTGAGTACGCTCTCTCTCTCTCTCTCTCAGCTGTGCCTGACTTCATGTGACTAGTGTGGTGGAGTTTTTCTGAGTGTGGAAACCGACGAGCGTTTAGTGTGCGATAGTGACTTCGTGTGTTGTTCTTCATCACGCATTACTGTCGAGTTGACTCTATATTGTTGCTGATTTATTTCCTCTTTTTAAGTTGTTTCTCTATAGAGAAACAACTTTATGAGACGGGGCAGATTTTGCTACGCGCAGCA
Source organism: Batillaria attramentaria (assembly GCA_018292915.2). Lineage (NCBI taxonomy): Eukaryota > Metazoa > Mollusca > Gastropoda > Batillariidae > Batillaria > Batillaria attramentaria. Next base: position 839,539 of record JACVVK020000204.1, read on the forward strand.
GCAAGTTTCAGTGATACAAAACAAGACTGTGACGTTTCTCCACACAATACTTACTTTCACGCACACAGTGACGTAACGAAATCTGCGTCATAGACACCTTACGTGCACTCTATGCTGCTGCGTTCTTTTTGGCGGGAGTTGTGAGACGTGTGTGTGTCTGTGTGTGTGTGTGTGTGTGTGTGTGTGTGTGGACGGATGTAATGATGGCTATCTCCTAAACCACCTCGTTGGAGGCCCTTTTACTTTGAGATAAAATGGGAATTCACCTTCTCCAGACCTACCTTTCACGATTTTTAGCCTACTGCATTTTCAGAAGAGTTATCGCCGATTTTAAAAAATCGGTCATGTTACGAATTTTTTCGCAAAAAATGTTCAAATGGCTTCATTTTCTGAAATTGGGAAGATCATCCAATTATACTGCCTGTTTTCGTAGCACAGCTCTGTAGCTCTGACAGGTTTTGTGTAAGAAAAATATTTCCGAGGTAGGGGTGGTTTGCATATAAGGCCAAATATCTATGAAAAGACTCCTTCAAATTACTCATCATTCCGGTATTTTTGTCACTTGTGCCAACTGCACATATGACATGAACTACTGCACTATTATAGCTTTAGTATTAAGAATAGCAGAGCTTTTAGATAAACACATTTTTCATGTTTCTGCGAGAAAGCGCCGGTCAAAAAAGTTCCAATTTTGCAATTTCGTAAGTACAATCCAAGGCACTTAAGTCCACTTTTCATCAGCTCTCTAGATCTTCCAGATTTTATGTAAAAATTAATTCAGTCACGGAAGTCACAAAAGCAACAAGGAAATCACAAGATATGTAGAAGTATCATCTGTCAGACGAGCAGCGTGAGGCTGACGTCAAATGTTTGGTTCACAGACAAAATCTGCAAGTATCGTCACTGCTTCCGACATTTCATCAACCCTCTGGATCTTCCAGATTTCATGTGAAAAATAATTCAGTCGGAGCAGTCACAAAGCCAAAAGGGAAATCACAAGACATGAACAAGCATCCTCAGACGATCTCAGTGCTAGAGGCTGACGTCAAAAGTTTACTTCACGAAATTGACGTCATCTCTCTCTCTCTGTATGACGACCTGCCTGAGGCTGACGTCAAATGTTTAGTTCACGGAACTGACGTATCTCTCTCTCTCTCTCTCTCTCTCTGGAAAGCCAGGGTGGCCGAATGGTAGAGCGTTGGACTTTCAATGCTCGGGTCGAGAGTTCGAATCCCGGCTTGGGCCAAATATTTGTACTGGCCTTTTTCTCGTTGCCCCGTCTTTGATATCACCCTTATGTGGTGGAAAAGGACGTTAAACTCCTAAACACCCACCCACCCACCCTGTCTCTCTGCCTCTCTCTCTCTCTCTCCCTTCTTCCCCCACCCGGCCCCACCCCCAGTCACGTGGCTAATCGGTCGAGGTCGTAGAGGATCTAGTGTCATCGGTAGAACTTGGAGAGGGGAGAACCGGCAACAATAACAACAAAACAGACAAAATAAAATGAAGTTTGGAGAAACAACTTTGTAGGACGGGGCCGTTCCTCCTTGTTATACTTTCACTATCGTATTATTGTATTACATTTGAGTTTCCTAGTTCATTGATACTTTCACAGTAACTTGGGAATATTAGTACGTAACAGTAGTAGTTGAGATTGTCTTCTTTTTTACCTTGTTCAGTTCTACTGCACCTCACCTTATAGTTTTTTTTTTTTTTTTCTTTCTTTCGTAACTCAAATAATTATATCCAACTTTTTGGCATGACTAATTCTGTGTAAAAGGTTCCTTTAGTACTAACGTGATGGATCCGAAGCAACAAAACCTGCGCATGTGACATTTAAATGTGTACCATCTTTTTAACAAGATATCCGACATTAATTTTTGTTTTTCTTAAGACGCCGTATCTCTTCCATGTATTTGGCATTTCTGAAACGAGACAGAACGCTAGTATGTGTGATGATGCTATCAGTTTACCCAGGTGTTTTTATGTTTATGTTTATGCGGGGCGGTCATTGGTCTAGTGGTAAAAACTTCGCCACCAATTCGAGAGGTCAGGTTCGAGTGCCACTCGGGACAAAGAATTTTTCCTTCTTGAAGGTGGCACCGTTCATTCGGGCCGAGCGTCCGGGGCTCTATCCGGGTACTCCGACTTCCTCCCCCTCTGCTTTGGAAATGTTTCGCGCACAAAATTTGATTATAAATTTAATTTTAAATTTTGAAACTTAAATAGCGGAGATGACCTTTGGCACCACGTGACTGCACTATGTTTATGTCAAATGTGTGAGAGAATGCACGTGATTCACATGAGTGTGCATGTTGGGTTCAGTTCGCGGCGCTTTGAGCTAACGGTTTTGTCGCTGTATCTGGACACTGTGTGAACTCTGCAACTGTGACACAGTTCTGTAAAAAAAATTTCGCACTTCGGAAAGCTTTTTGTTGGGAGCTTAGATCTTTAAGGCATCGCTGTATCACTACACCGCTGTATAAGGCCATCGCTGTATCAACACACCGCCGTGTTAGGCCATCGCTGTATCAACACACCGCCGTGTTAGGCCATCGCCGAATCAATACACCGCTGTGGCGCTAAGGCCACCACTGTAATTGTAATGATTTTTATTGTCAGTTTTGTCTGAGCAGACAGTGCAATTTCCCTTCGAGGAACGAATAAAGTGATATCTCATCAACACTCCGCTGTGCTAAGGCACTGCTATATCAACACACCGCTGTGCTAAGGCACTGCTGTATCAACACTCCGCTGTGCTAAGGCACTGCTATATCAACACACCGCTGTGCTAAGGCACTGCTTTATCAGCACACCGCTGTGCTAAGGCACTGCTGTATCAACACACCGCTGTGCTAAGGCACTGCTGTATCAACACACCGCTGTGCTAAGGCACTGCTATATCAACACACCGCTCTGCTTAGGCACTGCTGTATCAACACACCGCTGTGCTTAGGCACTG
>JACVVK020000204.1:845000-1015000 GCA_018292915.2 Batillaria attramentaria
TGGCACCCCAGGCTCATTATCTATGTATAGTAGGAGCGATTTTGAGATCTAAAGTGTGTTCACCAGCACTTTCATCAGGTACGGCTTACGCCAAAAGTATAAAAGCGACAACCTCCAAAATTCACTCAGTTGAGAGTCCGTATTCATGCTATCTATGTCCCAAAAATGGAGTGGTTTAGGTAAATATTACGCCTTTAAACGCCAGAAAGCCACTTTTTCTGAAAAGTGCGATAACTCGCAAATCATGTGTGCAATCGTACCTGGATCGGGCCTTCTATTCAACAATCTTGATTCATTTAGAAACCCCAAATTTGAAATCGATCGGTTCAGTATTTTCGGAGAAATAGGCATCTGAACTGGGTTCACATGCAATGTCAACTCAGGCTCGGTTTACATGAAAACTATAAGAGCGACCATTTTCTAGTAGTGAATCTATTCAGAGTCCGTATTCAAGCTATCTACTGCCAAAAAAATTGAGTGATTTAAATAAATATTACGCCTGTAAACGAAAGACAACCAACTTGTCTCAAAAGGGCGATAACTCCCAAATCACTTAAGCAATCATCACACGCTTGAATCGTCTAATGTAACATTTTGATAAATTTGGATACCCCAAATTTGAAGCCATTCGGTTAAGTATCTTCGAAGAAACGGGCCCGGACACAATTCACACACACACACACACACACACACACACACACACACACACACACACACATCCACACAGACGGCACTCAGTGAGGAGGAGAAGCGCGTTCGGAACAGCATACATGCCAGCATCGATGACGCAGGTTTTCTTACGTCATTGTCAGAGTTACACTTGCATAATCGTCTCTGCGGGAGATCGGCAGTGACGTGCGTTTGTACCACAGATGCTTGCCTATGAACGTGGAAATTTTAGCCCGTCCTATTATGTTGTTTCCATTACTATGGAAACAACATTAAAAAAAAAACGTGACACCAGCTTGCTCTCAGACAATGCAACAATGTCATCAAGGCTCATTAGTTTACTTCTCATGCCAAGTACATTTAGTTCCATACATCCTGACATGTGCATACACCATCATCACCACTAACACCCTTACGTGTACATACACCATCATCACGACTAACATCCTTACGTGTACATACACCATCATCACCACTAACATCCTTACGTGTACATACACCATCACCACTAACATCCTTACGTGTACATACACCATCATCACGACTAACATCCTTACGTGTACATGCACCATCATCAACCTTACGTGTACATACACCATCATCAGCACTAACATCCTTTCGTGTACATACACCATCATCACCACTAACATCCTTACGTGTACATGCACCATCATCGGGGCAGGTCCGCTATTGCGCGGGTCCGCTATTGCGCGGGTCCTCTATTGCGCGGGTCCTCTATTGCGCGGGTCCGCTATTGCGCGGGTCCTCTATTGCGCGGGGCCGCTATTGCGCGGGGCCTCTATTGCGCGGGGCCGCTATTGCGCGGTGACTATTTGTCATTCAACCAGTCTCTCAGCACAGTGTAACAGAAATTCCCAAAGCCAAGAGACGCAGCCTACAGAATACTGTGCTGACAATCATTCAAACGTGTTCAAGTCGGTTTTTTTTTTTTTTTTTTAAATCTCTCAAATGTTTTTTTCCCTTGACTACTTTAGTTAAAACTACCTAATTTGCAACCCAAAATGGGGTTGGGGTTAGGGTTAGTTATATGGCAAATACTGACGATTTTCCAAGGAACCCACTTTTTTGTGAAACCCACTTTTTCAATGGAAATTTCTCATATTTATAGGGACGTGTGTGTGTGTGTGTGTGTGTGTGTGTGTGTTGTATTGTATTGTTTTGAATCAATGGGTGTGTGTTGGGGGGGGGGGGGAGGAGGGAGGGTGCCACAGGAAAGCCCTGTGATTATGCTTTTCTAATGTGGAAGTTTTTAATAAGCACTATATAAGCATTAATTCACTCATATTTGTACAGAATGGGCTGGGTGATTCACTTGATGAATGTATGTTGACAAACTCAGACATGCTATATTGTGGCTCGTGATTAGGCATTGTTTTTGACATGTCACATTTACAGACTCCTGCAGATGTTTTATGTGATATGAACCTGACATTTTCAAAGGTCAAAATATTGCTCTTATTTTCATCTGTTATAAGGTATGTCATAAATTATACTTTGGTAGCTCGGGAAAAATATCTCAGATCATGTGCTGTGACTCTCACGAGCACCGAAGTGATACAAAACAAAATTTCAAATTTATCTATAAATGTTACTTTGGTCATTTAATAAAGAGTTTATGATGTATTTTATTATAAAGAAGTAGACAAACAATGAAAACACCCATTTGTCAGATTTTTACCAGTACAATGTACCGACAAGCCATCCATAATACCACGGGCACATTCACCGTATATAAGCATTTTGATATATACTTCATTTGTGTTTGTTTTAAATGATAATAAACCATTGGCAAGTGGCATAATAATTGATTTAAGTAGTACACGAATCTGTTATGATTTAGACCAGCTGTTTGTTAATATCACGTAAGACGCCGAAACGCGAAAGCGCGCCTTTAAGTTAAGGGCTGTAACTCTGGTGCATCCCTATGGATTCTTGGGAACATTTTTGAAATACAATCAGGACATCCTAGGAAGACATTTGGCACCATCGTAGTACATTCCGGGGGGGGGGGGGGGGGGGAGGGCGTCACCTTGGCAACTATTCCGCTTCTTATATAGATAATATGTTCGAGGTCGCGCAATAGCGGACCCGCGCAATAGTGGCCCCGCGCAATAACGGACCCGCGCAATAGCGGACCCGCGCAATAACGGACCCGCGCAATAGCGGGCCGACCCCCCATCATCATCCTAGCATCCTTACGTGTACACACACCATCATCACCCTAACATCCTTACGTGTACATACACCATCATCACCACTAACATCCTTACGTGTACATACACCATCATCACGACTAACATCCTTACGTGTACATACACCATCATCAGCACTAACATCCTTACGTGTACATACACCATCATCACCACTAACATCCTTACGTGTACATACACCATCATCACCACTAACATCCGTACGTGTACATACACCATCATCACCACTAACATCCTTACGTGTACATGCATCATCATCACCACTAACATCCTTACGTGTACATGCACCATTATCACCACTAACATCCTTACGTGTACATACACCATCATCACCACGAACATCCTTACGTGTACATACACCATCACGACTAACATCCTTACGTGTACATACACCATCATCACCACTAACATCCTTACGTGTACATACACCATCATCAGCACTAACATCCTTACGTGTACATACACCATCATCACCGGTGATGATGGTGTATGCTCATGTCAGGATGTTTGGAACTAAATGTATTTGGCATGAGAAGTAAACTACGTGTACATACACCATCATCACCCTAACATCCTAACGTGTACATACACCTTCACCACTAACATCCTTACGTGTACGTACACCATCATCACCACTAACATCCTTACGTGTACATGCACCATCACTGCCACTAACATCCTTACGTGTACATACACCATCATCACCACTAACTTCCTTACGTGTACATACACCATCATCACCACTAACATCCTTACGTGTACATACACCATCATCACGACTAACATCCTTACGTGTACATACACCATCATCACCACTAACATCCTTACGTGTACATACACCATCATCACCACTAACTTCCTTACGTGTACATACACCATCATCACCCTAACATCCTAACGTGTACATACACCTTCACCACTAACATCCTTACGTGTACATACACCATCATCACCACTAACATCCTTACGTGTACATGCACCATCACCACTAACATCCTTACGTGTACATACACCATCATCACCACTAACTTCCTTACGTGTACATACACCATCATCACCACTAACATCCTTACGTGTACATACACCATCATCAGCACTAACATCCTTACGTGTACATGCACCATCACCACTAACATCCTTACGTGTACATATCGTTTCCTTAGGATAATTATAGCCGTGACGAAATATGTTCATAAGTTATCTTCCCGACGTGTTTTTCGAGCAAAAAAAAAATAATAATAATAAAAAGTCTCTCCGACAGTGTTTAGAGTTTGGCTTATCTGTCAAAACCACGTTTGAGATATCCGTGTTTGAGTTAGCTATTTTTTGACAGAGTTTGGTTTATCCGAATTAGAAATAGTCTTACAAAGAGGGGGGTCTGGCGGGGAATTGGTTTTGGTTTCTGTTATCCGAGTTTTTATGTTGTTTCCATAGTAATGGGAACAACATCATAGGACGGGCTAAATTTTCCACGTTCATGGGCAAGCATCTGTGGTACAAACGCACGTCACTGCCGATCTCCCGCAGAGACGATTTTGCGAGTGTAACTCTGACAATGACGTAAGCAAACATGCGTCATCGATGCTGACATGTACGGTCCACCGAACGCGCTTCTCCTCCTCAGTGAGTGCCGTCTGTGTGTGTGTGTGTGTGTGTGTGTGTGTGTGTGAATTGTGTCCAGGCCCGTTTCTTCGAAAATACTCAACCGAATGGCTTCAAATTTGGGGTATCCAAATATATCAAAATGTTACATTAGACGATTCAAGCGTGTGATGATTGCTTAAGTGATTTGGGAGTTATCGCCCTTTTGAGACAAGTTGGTTGTCTTTCGTGTACAGGCGTAATATTTATTTAAATCACTCAATTTTTTGGCAGTAGATAGCTTGAATACGGACTCTGAACAGAGTCACTACTAGAAAAAGGTCGCTCTTATAGTTTTTATGTAAACCGAGCCTGAGTTGACATTGCATGTGAACCCAGTTCAGATGCCTATTTCTCCGAAAATACTGCACCGATCGATTTCAAATTTGGGGTTTCTGAATGAATCAAGATTGTTGAATAGAAGGCCCGATCCAGGTACAATTGCACACATGATTTGCGAGTTATCGCCCTTTTCAGAAAAAAGTGGCTTTCTGGCGTTTAAAGGCGTAATATTTACCTAAACCACTCCATTTTTTGGACATAGATAGCATGAATACGGACTCTCAACTAAGTGAATTTTGGAGGTTGTCGCTTTTATACTTTTGGCGTAAGCCGTACCTGATGAAAGTCCTGGTAAACACACTTTAGATCTCAAAATTGCTCCTACTATACATAGATAATGAGCCTGGGGTGCCATAAAAAATATACAAAAAAATTAGAAAAATTCACTGCAGCCGTTATCGTCAGTTGACCCAAAAATTTGTACTCACAGCACATTTCCTCTACAAGCCACACGCCTCACAAACATCGAAGAAAAGACGTAAAGTAAGTGCGTCATGTTTGATTGACGTGATGCTGTTTTTTCTTGGGGGTGTCTCGCCACTTTCTTTCCGAATTCCTCTGTTTGGAGACGTGGTGTATTTTACTTCTACTATGTCGCCATCTTCGTGCAATCGCAGAGAAGACACGGGATACAACAGAATACAACTCCAATACTTTATGAACAGAATATGCACGGAGAACAAATTCATGAAAGAAGAAGAACCCAGAACGCTGTGCAGGGCTGCTTACGTACTGAACAGGTCAGATCTAGAACATTTCTCAACTTACTTTCCAAGGTGACGTAATCTACTGACGTTACTGCGACAGCATGTTCTGGGATGGTCTAGAAATTATTTTGCATCGAAATGCAGTATCTTTTCGCGATCTCTACAACTTGACATGTGGAAAGCGGGAATTTCAGTGGGTTTCGTTTTTGCCACTGACTCACACTCAGAAGCATAATGCAAAGATCTTGGAAACATAAAGATAGTTCACTTACCTCCCTTTGAGGGACAACGCGTAAGAGTTGTCTGCGCGCATTAGCGCGCATCCCGCAGATCTACGCAGTAATGGCAGTATGGCAGAAAGCCAGAAACCACGCAAAAATTCGGGCGTGCAATGGTGTGCAGCGACGAATTGCTGTCAGAAGCGAACACCAGGAACGGGAAAACCTTTCTGTAGATTTCCCCCTTGAAAAATATGTGTTTTAGGCATATGGAAAACATAAGTACTCTCAAAGTTCCGGAGGACGAACGAAAGATCTAGTTTGGCTTTCACTGCTGTACGTAGGCTACGCAGTGCATTTCGTTCGATGTGTTCAAGTAAAACTAGTACGGAACACAGAAAGATCGAATGTGCGAGAGATTCAAAGATGGACGCATCCGCTGAATACTTCCTGCTAACTCAGCATTAATCATATCTGCGACCGACGATCCAGCAGATTCTATGTTGTGATATGGTTTTACAATGGTTAGAATGAAGTTCAGCCGGATGATTTTGTTCTGTGTGTGTGTGTGTGTGTGTGTGTGTGTGTGTGTGTATCAGTGCAACGTGCCGGTAGCACAGTTCAAGTCAACGTTATTTGTAAAGTTTTTAAAAAAAAAAAAACACCACCGCCAACAAAACAACAAAAACAACACCAAAACCTGATGTCTGCGCCTGCCACGTGTGTTTACTGCTGTTTGTTTACACTGCATGCAAACCTCTTGATTTTTAAGAAAAGAGTTCTGTACATACCTACAGATTTCCCCCCAACAGTATGTGAACTGGAACAAGTGCCGATGAACGTACCTGCCGCCGTATGAATGACAACTCTGTGTGTGTGTGTGTGTGTGTGTGTTCTGAATTTAGATGCAGGTAGACGCTAGCACACTTTAAGTCACCGTGATTTGTAAAGTTGTCAGGGGAAAAAAATACGCTGTATCTGCGTCAGCCGCGTGTGTTTACTGTTTGTTCACACTGCATGCACACGTACCACTTGAGGTCTTTTTTTTTTTTTTTTGACAAGAAAGCGAAAAAAAAAAAAGTTTGTTTTTCAACAGGAATACCAAAAGAAGTATTTCCTCGTTTATATTTGTCTGGTATTTGAACAATTCGGCGCAGAACACAATTGCATGCCCGGCTTTTGTGATCGCTTTCCACTTTCCGCCATGCTGTCACTATAGGGGCCAGATCTAGGATGCGCGCTAATGCGGGCAGACAACTCTTCGCGTTGTCCCGCTATATGTCTCTCTTACGACACTCTCTGGGGCACCGAGTCTTTCAGTGGAAAGTGCCTCTGTGCACAGTGGGGAAATGGCGCTCACTGCGCTACCGTGATGGGCCTTAAATTGTCTCGGTGCTCTCAAACACAAGGTCGCGCACTATGTCATCCTTGACCAGCTTTGAACCCAGAGGGATCCTCAATGGCGCAAGTGATGGCAGGCTGTCTTCAGAGTGAAAGTAGGCGTGTTTCTGAATCAGAGACATACATAACATGTCTCTGCCTGAATGGACAGATCTATTATTACATTCAGTCCTAGAGCACGGGTGTGTATGCTTTTGTAATCGTCTCTTATTCCACCACAAGGCAGGTACGTGATCGTCTGCACCGTGCAATGATACTTGCCTGTAGAGTGCCACACCTTGGTCTGTCAGAGTGCAACCCCCTTGCCGTTTACTCATATCCTGTTGGATCAGTGTACCACGTAAACAGTGCCATCAAAGCGCAACAATAATTGTCCGCTGGCAAAGATTTTGCCCAAACGAAAAGTGGTCGGATATTCAAGACTTCGTTTCAAATCGAATCATATGACACACAAGTCTTCGCTTTTCTAAAAAAATTTCGCCATTTTTGAAAATGGCGCTGGGTGTAAGCAGTCACATTTTCACGCCCCGCCGAAAAGGGACTGCACTCTGGAGTCTACTCTTACGAGGGCAGGAGTGACGCGTCTTTCTGATTCCAAGGTCTTTGCATAATGTGTGTGTGTGTGTGTGTAGGGGGGGGGGGGGTGCGTGCGTGCGCGCCCAAGCGCGCTTCTAAGGCGAGAGAGAGAGAGAGAGAGAGGGTCTCTTCTCCGATACCAGTAAGCAATCGTCTGTCAGTCAGGTCTGCGGGAAGTAACTCTGTCAAAGGGGAACGACTTTATTACAAGAATTCATTCACCCATGTAGAACCTCGCATACGCCAAAAAGTTGTGACGTCAACCAGCTAGGCGAGCTCACACGACCTCATGTGTTTGGTTTTTGCAAGTGCATAGAGGCACGATAAGGGTTTTCAGTACTTTCTTTATGTCAGCATGCTTGATGTCAGAGAGCTTGCGTTCCGGCGTGTGCGCGCGGGCTGCATACATGACACAACGACTACGACTGTGACTACAGCATGTCATTGAATGGAAACAACATATTGGGCTGGTGGCCATCTTGTTTGCTTAAGCGTGTTTCGTTTAGGCGAGTGCGGCTGTATTTCATTTTTGGGTGACCCAGAAAGTACTTTCGATTGCATGTCATGTGAAATGTTTGTGTTTTTGTTGGGAGGGGGTGGGGGTGTTGTTTGTTTAATAAATTTCACTCATTTTTAAGTTGTTTCTCTATAGAGAAACAACTTTATGAGACGGGGCAGATTTTGCTACGCGCAGCAGCAAGTTTCAGTGATACAAAACAAGACTGTAACGTTTCTCCACACAATACTTACTTTCACACACACAGTGACGTAACGAAATCTGCGTCATAGACACCTTACGTGCACACTATGCTGCTGCGTTCTTTTTGGCGGGAATGACGTGTGTGTGTCTGTGTGTGTGGACGGATGTAATGATGGCTATCTGCTAAACCACCTCGCCGGATGGCTTTTTACTTTGAGATAAAATGGGCAGTCATATTCTCCAGAGCTACCTTTCACGATTTTTATCCTGCCGCATTTTGAGAACAGTTATTGCCGATTTTAAAAAATCGGTCATGTTACGAATTTTTTCGAAAAAAATGTTCAAATGGCTTCATTTTCTGAAATGGGGAAGATCATCCAATTATACTGCCTGTTTTCGTAGCACAGCTCTGTAGCTCTGACAGGTTTTGTGTAAGAAAAATATTTCCGAGGTAGGGGTGGTTTGCATATAAGGCCAAATATCTATGAAAAGACTCCTTCAAATTACTCATCATTCCGGTATTTTTGTCACTTGTGACAACTGCACATATGACATGAACTATTGCACTATTATAGCATTAGTATTAAGAATAACAGAGCTTTTAGATAAACACATTTTTTCACGTTTCTGCGAGAAGCGCCGGTCAAAAAAGTTCCAATTTTGCAATTTCGTAAGTGCAATCCAAGGCACTTTAAGTCCACGTTTCATCAGCTCTCTAGATCTTCCAGATTTTATGTCAAAATTAATTCAGTCCCGGAAGTCACAAAAGCAACAAGGAAATCACAAGATATGTAGAAGTATCATCTGTCAGACGAGCAGCGTGAGGCTGACGGCAAATGTTTGGTTCACAGACAAAATCTGCAAGTATCGTCACTGCTTCCGACATTTCATCAGCCCTCTACATCTTCCAGATTTCATGTGAAAAATAATTCAGTCGGAGAAGTAACAAAGCCAATAGGGAAATCACAGGACATAAAGAAGCATCCTCAGACGATCTCAGTGCTAGAGGCTGACGCCAAAAGTTTAGTTCACGGAATTGACGTCATCTCTCTCTCTCTCTGTATGACGACCTGCCTGAGGCTGACGTCAAATGTTTAGTTCACGGAACTGACGTCTCTCTCTCTCTCTCTCTCTCTCTCTCTCTCTGGGGAGCCAGGGTGGCCGAATGGTAGCGCGTTGGACTTTCAATGCTTGGGCCGAGAGTTCGAATCCCGGCCGCTGGGGCCAAATATTTGTGCTGGCCTTTTTCTCGTTGCCCCGTCTTTGATATCACCCTTATGTGGTGGAAAAGAGCGTTAAACTCCTAAACACCCACCTACCCACCCTCTCCCTCTGCCTCTCTCTCTCCCTTCTTCCCACACCCGGCCCCACCCCCAGTCACGTGGCTAATCGGTCGAGGTCGTAGAGGATCTGGTGTCATCGGTAGAACTTGGAGAGGGGAGAACCGGCAACAATAACAACAAAACAGACAAAATAAAATGAAGTTTGGAGAAACAATTTTGTAGGACGGGGCCGTTCCTCCTTGTTTATTTCCTCGCTTGCTTTGCGGATTGACGGCGGAATGTCTAGACATGAATCTCCCCTCTCCCCCCCCCCCCCCCACACACACAGAGTTTCAAAATTGTTGTAAGTGATGTATGGCAAAGTCATACGGTAGCAGTATATTTATGGAATGTAGCGGCGTAATGGGGTAGCAAGTCAGTGCTGTGTACCAGATTATTGTGTAGCAAGTGGGGTGTAGCAGTGTAGCAAGTGGGGTGTAGTGGTGTAGCAAGTGGGGTGTAGCAGTGTAGCAAGTGGGGTGTAGTGGTGTAGCAAGTGGGGTGTAGCAGTGTAGCAAGTGGGGTGTTGTGGTGTAGCAAGTGGGGTGTAGTGGTGTAGCAAGTGGGATGTAGCAGAGTATCGGTGTAGCAAGTGGGGTGTAGTGGTGTAGCAAGTGGGGTGTAGTGGTGTAGCAAGTGGGGTGTAGCAGTGTAGCAAGTGGGGTGTTGTGGTGTAGCAAGTGGGTGTAGTGGTATAGCAAGTGGGGTGTAGCAGAGTATCGGTGTAGCAAGTGGGGTGTAGTGGTGTAGTAAGTGGGGTGTAGTGGTGTAGCAAGTGGGGTGTAGTGGTGTAGCAAGTGGGGTGTAGTGGTGTAGCAAGTGGGGTGTAGTGGTGTAGCAAGTGGGGTGTAGTGGTGTAGCAAGTGGGGTGTAGTGGTGCAGCAAGTGGGGTGTAGTGGTGTAGGAAGTGGGGTGAGCAGTGTTTCAAGTGGGGTGTAGTGGTGTAGCAAGTTGGGTGTAGCAGTGTAGCAAGTGGGGTGTAGTGGTGTAGCAAGTGGGGCGTAGTGGTGTAGCAAGTGGGGTGTAGTGGTGTAGTAAGTGGGGTGTAGCAGTGTAGCTAGTGGGTTGTAGTGGTGTAGCAAGTGGGGTGTAGTGGTGTAGCAAGTGGGGTGTAGCAGTGTAGCAAGTGGGGTGTAGTGGTGTAGCAAGTGGGGTGTAGTGGTGTAGCAAGTGGGTGTAGTGGTGTAGCAAGTGGGGTGTAGTGGTGTAGCTAGTGGGGTGTAGCAGTGTAGCAAGTGGAGTGTAGCAGTGTAGCAAGTGGGGTGTAGTGGTGTAGCAAGTGGGTGTAGTGGTGTAGCAAGTGGGGTGTAGTGGTGTAGCTAGTGGGGTGTAGCAGTGTAGCAAGTGGGGTGTAGTGGTGTAGCAAGTGGGGTGTATTGGTGTAGCTAGTGGGGTGTAGTGGTGTAGCAAGTGGGGTGTAGTGGTGTAGCAAGTGGGGTGTATTGGTGTAGCAAGTGGGGTGTAGTGGTGTAGCAAGTGGGGTGTAGTGGTGTAGCAAGTGGGTGTAGTGGTGTAGCAAGTGGGGTGTAGTGGTGTAGCAAGTGGGGTGTAGCAGTGTAGCAAGTGGGGTGTAGCAGTGTAGCAAGTGGGGTGTAGTGGTGTAGCAAGTGGGGTGTAGTGGTGTAGCAAGTGGAGTGTAGCAAGTGGGGTGTAGCGGTGTAGCAAGTGGGGTGTAGTGGTGTAGTAAGTAGGGTGTAGTGGTGTAGCAAGTGGGGTGTAGCATTGTAGCAAGTGGGGTGTAGCAGTGTAGCAAGTGGAGTGTTGTGGTGTAGCAAGTGGGGTGTAGCAGTGTAGTAAGTAGGGTGTAGTGGTGTAGCAAGTGGGGTGTAGCAGTGTAGCAAGTGGGGTGTTGTGGTGTAGCAAGTGGGGTGTAGTGGTGTAGCAAGTGGGGTGTAGCTGTGTAGCAAGTGGTGTGTAGTGGTGTAGCAAGTGGGGTGTAGCTGTGTAGCAAGTGGGGTGTAGTGGTGTAGCATGTGGGGTGTAGCTGTGTAGCAAGTGGGGTGTAGTGGTGTAGCAAGTGGGGTGTTGTGGTGTAGCAAGTGGGGTGTAGTGGTGTAGCAAGTGGGGTGTAGTGGTGTAGCATGTGGGGTGTAGCTGTGTAGCAAGTGGGGTGTAGTGGTGTAGCAAGTGGGGTGTAGTGGTGTAGCAAGTGGGGTGTAGTGGTGTAGCAAGTGGGGTGAGCAGTGTATCAAGTGGGGTGTAGTGGTGTAGCAAGTGGGGTGTAGCAAGTGGGGTGTAGTGGTGTAGTAAGTGGGGTGTAGCAGTGTAGCAAGTGGGGTGTAGTGGTGTAGCAAGTGGGGTGTAGCAGTGTAGCAAGTGGGGTGTTGTGGTGTAGCAAGTGGGGTGTAGTGGTGTAGCATGTGGGGTGTAGCTGTGTAGCAAGTGGGGTGTAGTGGTGTAGCAAGTGGGGTGTAGTGGTGTAGCAAGTGGGGTGTAGTGGTGTAGCAAGTGGGGTGTAGTGGTGTAGCAAGTGGGGTGTAGCAGTGTAGCAAGTGGGGTGTAGTGGTGTAGCAAGTGGGGTGTTGCTACAACATTATCTCAGGTTCTGCTCCCCCTATCTCTCCGCTCTCATTCAGCTCTACACACCATCCCGCAACCTCCGTTCTTCCTCTGACACCCGTCTTGTCCGTATCCCCATCCCTCGGAAAAAGTTTCAGGGCCAGCGTGCGTTTTCGTACATTGGTCCTGTAATTTGGAACGGCCTCCCCTCTCCCATCCGTCATTCTCAGACGCTGGCAGTTTTTAAGTCTCAACTAACAAGATGGCCACCAGCCCAATATGTTGTTTCCATTCAATGACATGCTGTAGTCACAGTCGTAGTCGTTGTGTCATGTATGCAGCCCGCGCGCACACGCCGGAACGCAAGCTCTCTGACATTAAGCATGCTGACATAAAGAAAGTACTGAAAACCCTTATCGTGCCTCTATGCACTTGCAAAAACCCAAACACATGAGGTCGTGTGAGCTCGCCTAGCTGGTTGACGTCACAACTTGTTGGCGTATGCGAGGTTCTACATGGGTGAATGAATTCTTGTAATAAAGTCGTTCCCCTTTGACAGAGTTACTTCCCGCAGACCTGACTGACAGACGATTGCTTACTGGTATCGGAGAAGAGACCCTCTCTCTCTCTCTCTCTCGCCTTAGACGCGCGCTTGCGCGCGCACGCACGCACCCCCCCCCCCCCTACACACACACACACACACACATTATGCAAAGACCTTGGAATCAGAAAGACGCGTCACTCCTGCCCTCGTAAGAGAGACATATAGCGGGACAACGCGAAGAGTTGTCTGCCCGCATTAGCGCGCATCCTAGATCTGGCCCCTATAGTGACAGCATGGCGGAAAGTGGAAAGCGATCACAAAAGCCGGGCATGCAATTGTGTTCTGCGCCGAATTGTTCAAATAACAGACAAATATAAACGAGGAAATACTTCTTTTGGTATTCCTGTTGAAAAACATTTTTTTTTTTTTGCTTTTTTGTCAAAAAAAAAAAAGACCTCAAGTGGTACGTGTGCATGCAGTGTAAACAAACAGTAAACACACGCGGCTGACGCAGATACAGCGTAATTTTTATGTTGTTTCCATAGTAATGGAAACAACATAATAGGACGGGCTAAAATTTCCACGTTCATAGGCAAGCATCTGTGGTACAAACGCACGTCACTGCCGATCTCCCGCAGAGACGATTTTGCAAGTGTAACTCTGACAATGACGTAAGAAAACTTGCGTCATCGATGCTGACGCGTATGGTGTTCCGAACGCACTTCTCCTCCTCAGTGAGTGCCGTCTGTGCGGATGTGTGTGCGTGTGTGCGTGCGTGTGTGCGTGTGTGCGTGTGTGAATTGTGTCCAGGCCCGTTTCTTCGAAAATACTCAACCGAATGGCTTCAAATTTGGGGTATCCAAATATATCAAAATGTTACATTAGACGATTCAAGCGTGTGATGATTGCTTAAGTGATTTGGGAGTTATCGCCCTTTTGAGACAAGTTGGTTGTCTTTCGTGTACAGGCGTAATATTTATTTAAATCACTCAATTTTTTGGCAGTAGATAGCTTGAATACGGACTCTGAACAGAGTCACTACTAGAAAATGGTCGCTCTTATAGTTTTCATGTAAACCGAGCCTGAGTTGACATTGCATGTGAACCCAGTTCAGATGCCTATTTCTCCGAAAATACTGAACCGATCGATTTCAAATTTGGGGTTTCTAAATGAATCAAGATTGTTGAATAGAAGGCCCGATCCAGGGTACGATTGCACACATGATTTGCGAGTTATCGCCCTTTTCAAAAAAAGTGGCTTTCTGGCGTTTAAAGGCGTAATATTTACCTAAACCACTCCATTTTTGGGACATAGATAGCGTGAGTACGGACTCTCAACTGAGTGAATTTTGGAGGTTGTCGCTTTTATACTTTTGGCGTAAGCCGTACCTGATGAAAGTGCTGGTGAACACACTTTAGATCTCAAAATCGCTCCTACTATACATAGATAATGAGCCTGGGGTGCCATAAAAAATATACAAAAAAAATTAGAAAAATTCACTGCAGCCGTTGTCGTCAGTTGACTCGAAAATTTGTACTCGAAGCACATTTCCTTTACACAAGCCACACGCCTCACAAACATCGCAGAAAAGGCACACGCGCACTGACGCAAAACTGTATCAGCGTCAGTTTGCCGACGTCATGTTTGATTGACGTGGGGGTGTGTCGTCACTTTTCGGAAGTTCTCTATTTGTAGACGGGGAAAGCGGGAGTTTCATTGATGTAGTGAGCTTTGTTTTTCCCACTGACTCTCACTCAATAGCATAGTAGAGTGAGAGAACACCACATAGGTCTCAATGGAGCACATGCACAAACGCGGCTCGCGCAAGTCTGCGTGCGTGCGTGCGTGCGTGCGTGCGCGCGTGCGCGCGCGCGTATGTCTGTGTGTGTCTGTGTGCGCGCGCGCGCAGCAGACATAACACATAGTGAAAAAACGTTCGCCGCGCAGACTTGTCTGTTAAACACATTGAGCCGGTATAAATTCGATCTTTACACTGCGCAGCAGCAACACTTCAATTTTCATGGGGCTGCTTTCATTGCAAGAATTGTATCCGAGTCAAAGTTATTACGTCAAATGTATTATGCGTCATCCCAATGAGGAAAACGTCATAGATTTCAAAGAAAACAACTTGACGTCTTCCAAAACCAAGATTGGTCTGACAAGCCCGGTCAGTTGTTTCCATTCAGAGAGAGAGAGAGAGAGAGAGAGTGTGTGTGTGTGTGTGTGTGTGTGTGTGTGTGTGTGTGTGTGTGTGTGTGTGTCCTCCCGAATACATGGCATTACAAAAGAACGACCGTGACGACAGCAGGTGATTAAATGGAAACAACATATTGGGCTGGTCAGTGGCCATCTTGTTTTTCCCCTGACAACTTTACAAATCACGGTGACTTAAATTGTGCTAGCGTCTACCTGCATCTAAATTCAGAACACACACACACACACACACACACACACACACACACACACACACACAGAGTTGTCACTCATACGGCGGCAGGTACGTTCATCGGCACTTGTTCCAGTTCACATACTGTTGGGGGGAAATCTGTAGGCATGTACAGAACTCTTTTCTTAAAAATCAAGAGGTTTGCATGCAGTGTAAACAAACAGCAGTAAACACACGTGGCAGGCGCAGACATCAGGTTTTGGTGTTGTTTTTGTTGTTTTGTTGGCGGTGGTGTTTTTTTTTTTTTAAACTTTACAAATAACGTTGACTTGAACTGTGCTAGCGGCACGTTGCACTGATACACACACACACACACACACACACACACACACACACAGAACAAAATCATCCGGCTGAACTTCATTCTAACCATTGTAAAATCATATCACAACATAGAATCTGCTGGATCGTCGGTCGCAGATATGATTAATGCTGAGTTAGCAGGAAGTATTCAGCGGATGCGTCCATCTTTGGATCTCTCGCACATTCGATCTTTCTGTGTTCCGTACTAGTTTTACTTGAACACATCGAACGAAATGCACTGCGTAGCCTACGTACAGCAGTGAAAGCCAAACTAGATCTTTCGTTCGTCCTCCGGAACTTTGAGAGTACTGTCTTATGTTTTCCATAGGCCTAAAACACATGCGAAATATATGGGGGGAGACCACCTGTCAGTCGCTGACATCTTCGTTTTTGCCGTTTATTTTGTTAAAATGTTTTACGGCGGCTAGTGTAGGGTTGGGTCAAACAAACAGACTTTTTACAAGCATGCGGTTTCTATACTAAATTTACGCCAGTCACACGTCGTGGATGCGGCGATTTTGGTTTTCACGTGTGATGCTATGTGTTATGTTTGGGAGAAAACATAATCTTGGCTCCAACTTCGATACCGATCTTGGCTCCAACTTCGATATCGTAGGCATACCTACCTCTATTTTACAAGGGCCATTACTGCGTAGATCTGCGGGATGCGCGCTAATGCGCGCAGACAACTCTTACGCGTTGTCCCTCAAAGGGAGGTAAGTGAACTATCTTTATGTTTCCAAGATCTTTGCATTATGCTTCTGAGTGTGAGTCAGTGGCAAAAACGAAACCCACTGAAATTCCCGCTTTCCACATGTCAAGTTGTAGAGATCGCGAAAAGATACTGCATTTCGATGCAAAATAATTTCTAGACCATCCCAGAACATGCTGTCGCAGTAACGTCAGTAGATTACGTCACCTTGGAAAGATATCGAACCTTCCAGTAAGTTGAGAAATGTTCTAGATCTGACCTGTTCAGTACGTAAGCAGCCCTGCACAGCGTTCTGGGTTCTTCTTCTTTCATGAATTTGTTCTCCGTGCATATTCTGTTCATAAAGTATTGTTGTATTCTGTTGTATCCCGTGTCTTCTCTGCGATTGCACGAAGATGGCGACATAGTAGAAGTAAAATACACCACGTCTCCAAACAGAGGAATTCGGAAAGAAAGTGGCGAGACACCCCCAAGAAAAAACAGCATCACGTCAATCAAACATGACGCACTTACTTTACGTCAGTGCGCGTGCGTCTCTTCTTCGATGTTTGTGAGGCGTGTGGCTTGTAGAGGAAATGTGCTGTGAGTACAAATTTTCGGGTCAACTGACGATAACGGCTGCAGTGAATTTTTCTAATTTTTTTTTTTTTTTTTTTATGGCACCCCAGGCTCATTATCTATGTATAGTAGGAGCGATTTTGAGATCTAAAGTGTGTTCACCAGCACTTTCATCAGGTACGGCTTACGCCAAAAGTATAAAAGCGACAACCTCCAAAATTCACTTAGTTGAGAGTCCGTATTTATGCTATCTATGTCAAAAAAATGGAGTGGTGTAGGTAAATATTACGCCTTTAAACGCCAGAAAGCCACTTTTTCTGAAAAGGGCGATAACTCGCAAATCATGTGTGCAATCGTACCTGGATCGGGCCTTCTATTCAACAATCTTGATTCATTTAGAAACCCCAAATTTGAAATCGATCGGTTCAGTATTTTCGGAGAAATAGGCATCTGAACTGGGTTCACATGCAATGTCAACTCAGGCTCGGTTTACATGAAAACTATAAGAGCGACCTTTTTCTAGTAGTGACTCTGTTCAGAGTCCGTATTCAAGCTATCTACTGCCAAAAAAATTGAGTGATTTAAATAAATATTACGCCTGTACACGAAAGACAACCAACTTGTCTCAAAAGGGCGATAACTCCCAAATCACTTAAGCAGTCATCACACGCTTGAATCGTCTAATGTAACATTTTGATATATTTGGATACCCCAAATTTGAAGCCAATCGGTTGAGTATTTTCGAAGAAACGGGCCTGGACACAATTCACACACACACACACACACACACACACACACACACACACACGCACATCCACACAGACGGCACTCACTGAGGAGGAGAAGTGCGTTCGGAACACCATACGCGTCAGCATCGATGACGCAAGTTTTCTTACGTCATTGTCAGAGTTACACTTGCAAAATCGTCTCTGCGGGAGATCGGCAGTGACGTGCGTTTGTACCACAGATGCTTGCCTATGAACGTGGAAATTTTAGCCCGTCCTATTATGTTGTTTCCATTACTATGGAAACAACATAAAAACACATCTATTCTCCATGCAGTAGAACCAACCCCCCCCCCCCCCCCCCCCATGCCCCTCCCCTCTCCATCTCCGCATGCCACCTGCAAAAAGTCAGTGTGTGTGTGTGTGTGTGTGTGTGTGTGTGTGTGTGTGTGTGTTGCACGTTATATACGTTGTTTTTATGTTTATGTACGCGCCCTGAGCTCTTGCGAGATGGGGCGCCACAAATACCCTTTATTATTATTATTATTATTAGTGGTTTAGCAAGTGGGGTGTAGTAGTGTAGCAAGTGGGGTGTAGTAGTGTAGCAAGTGGGGTGTAGCAGAGTATCGGTGTAGCAAGTGGGGTGTAGTGGTGTAGCAAGTGGGGTGTAGTGGTGTAGCAAGTGGGGTGTAGTGGTGTAGCAAGTGGGGTGTAGCAGAGTATCGGTGTAGCAAGTGGGGTGTAGTGGTGTAGCAAGTGGGGTGTAGCAGAGTATCGGTGTTGCAAGTGGGGTGTAGTGGTTTAGCAAGTGGGGTGTGGCAGAGTATCGGTGTAGCAAGTGGAGTGTAGTGGTGTAGCAAGTGGTGTGTAGTGGTGTAGCAAGTGGGGTGTAGCAGAGTATCGGTGTAGTACCTGGGGTGTAGTGGTGTAGCAAGTGGGGTGTAGCAGAGTATCGGTGTAGCAAGTGGGGTGTAGTGGTGTAGCAAGTGGGGTGTAGCAGAGTATCGGTGTAGTAACTAGGGTGTAGTGGTGTAGTAAGTGGGGTGTAGTGGTGTAGCAAGTGGGATGTAGTGGTGTAGCAAGTGGGTGGGGTGTTTGGGGTTTAACGTCCTTTCCCACCACATACGGGTGATATCAAAGACGGGGCAACGATGAAAAAGCCAGCACAAATATTTCGCCCCAGCCGGGATACGAACTCGCGACCCGAGCATTAGAAGTCCAACGCTCTACCATTCGGCCACCCCGGCTCCCCATGTAGCAAGTGGGGCGTAGCAGTGTAGCAAGTTGGGTGTAGTGGTGTAGCAAGTGGGGTGTAGTGGTGTAGCAAGTGGGATGTAGTGGTGTAGCAGGTGGGGTGTAGCGGTGTAGTAAGTGGGATGTAGTGGTGTAGTAAGTGGGGTGTAGTGGTGTAGCAAGTGGGGTGTAGTGGTGTAGCAAGTGGGGTGTAGTGGTGTAGCAAGTGGGGTGTAGTGGTGTAGTAAGTGGGGTGTAGTGGTGTAGCATGTGTGGTGTTGTAAGTGAGATGTAGTGGTGTAGTAAGTGGGGTGTAGTGGTGTAGTAAGTGGGATGTAGTGGTGTAGTAAGTGGGGTGTAGTGGTGTAGCAAGTGGGGTGTAGTGGTGTAGCAAGTGGGGTGTAGTGGTGTAGCAAGTGGGGTGTAGCGGTGTAGCAAGTGGGGTGTTGTGGTGTAGCAAGTGGGTGTAGTGGTATAGCAAGTGGGGTGTAGCAGAGTATCGGTGTAGCAAGTGGGGTGTAGTGGTGTAGTAAGTGGGGTGTAGTGGTGTAGCAAGTGGGGTGTAGTGGTGTAGTAAGTGGGGTGTAGTGGTGTAGCAAGTGGGGTGTAGTGGTGTAGCAAGTGGAGTGTAGTGGTGTAGTAAGTGGGATGTAGCAGTGCAGCAAGTGGGGTGTAGTGGTGTAGCAAGTGGGGTGTAGTGGTGTAGTAAGTGGCGTGTAGCAACACATTTTGTAGTCTCCCACATAGGGTGATATCAAAGACGGGGCAACGATGAAAAAGCCAGTTCAAATATTTGGTCCCAGCCGGGATCGAACTCACGACCCGATCATTAGATGTCCAACGCTCTACCATTCGACCACCCCGGTTCCCCCGGTATGTATGTGAAGGCAAGTCACTGCTCTGTCAAATCACCGCTGTAACAACGACCACATATGTCTATCTCTATTTCTAGATCTCTCTTTTTCTTGCGCGCACGCGCGTGCGTGCGTGCGTGTGTGTGTGTGTGTGTGTGTGTGTGTGTGTGTGTGTGTGTGTCGTATACACATACATCTTGTTTCCAAATCTCATTTTGCAAGTAGAATAATTAGCAGTTATTCCCCATCAAGCTGTGGGATACCGACGAGTATTTTGATCCAAGACGCAAATCAACCCTGAGCTTTAGCGAAGGGTTGATTGCGTCTTGGATCAAAATACGAGTCGGTATCCCACAGCTTGATGGGGTGTAAATGCTTTATCATCCTTTTTTGGGCCAATTTATGGTATATTTTGAACGTTTATCCTAGTAAAAACTGACAGTCGACAGCGGCTGCACATACCAGACGAACGAGTTTGTGCGTCGGCAGAGCACTGCGCCGACAGAATAAAGTGCGCCTTTTTATGCTGTCAAGACGGTGTCAATTCACTCATGAACTCAAATCCAAACAAAACCACAAGTTTTAAACTTCCACTAAAGACGCAAACAAACATGCTGACGCTTTCAAGGAAATGTAAATTTGGGAGGTGAATGCGAAACCGATCAAAACTGAACAGCTCTGTTCACGCTTTGTACGATTAGGGTGCGTTCAAGCGGGGGTTCTTTCTGTTGCGATTTTCACGAAATCTGAATCTTTGTGAGTGTTTATTCTAATATTTGTAGTACATATACACCGATTAAAGTGACCTTCCCCCCAGCAGCTACATTTTATAACTGCATGCATGACTCAAACGATTCAAGAAGTTTCTGTTCAATCGGAGATCTATCTAGATCACGAATCCGCTGCCATTCTCTGCGCCGATAGCACACGGCCAAATCAGTAAACAGCATACATGCCGGCGAGACGCCAGCCTCGATTGAACTTTTTAGAACGAATTTTGATAAGTGTTGGTTAAAACTGTCCGAAATTTGAGTAAGGATTGCTTGCTATGTACAGGCTACTGTTGTTTTGTACTTGTACAACGAGTTTATGAAGTTGGAAACACCGATATGCCGAGTCAAAATGTTCCATCGTCGATGGTGTTGACATCGGGAGCGAGTTCTCCCTGAGGAGTAGTAATACATGTACTTGCTCATCGATGACGACGGGTTTTTTTTTTTGCCAAAAAGGTTGTATCTCTGTTCTTTCTTTCTGAAAGAAAGAACCTTTTTGCAGGTAAGCATGCCTGATTGTCATGTGATGTCGTGCTCTGTGTCACATGATTTCTCAAGTACTAGTACAATACGGACACTTATTACACAGGAGAGATCAAAGAAAAAGATGCCGCCATGGATGATAATTAGCACTGTCTTCTGTTGTATTGTTTTCACTTTGTATGGTAGTATGGTAACGGCAAACTTGCGAACGGTCATTTTGCGCCAATACCTTCTACCGTGGGTAAATAAAGTATATTGTCATTGGCATTGTCTCTCTCGGTGTCACCGTTAGGGAGGGATACAGAGAACGAAAGGGCAAAAACACCAACACTTAGGAAGAAAGACAGAGCTCCGCAATGGGAGGCCAGCAAATTAAAAAATAGACTTATTTACACACACATAGATTTATGTACAATTGACATAGTAGTCACATCCACTCACACTCTCGCACACCAGCCTGTCCCTTCCCGCGCCGTCTTGCCCACTGTCGCCGAGAGTCCCACTACACCGACGGCGACCTCTAACCATAGGCTTGACTCACGCCCCTTGGTGACGGCCATCATCACACTAACATCCTTACGTGTACATACACCATCACCACCACTAACATCCTTACGTGTACAAGCACCATCACCACCACTAACATCCTTACGTGTACATGCACCATCATCACCCTAACATCCTTACGTGTATATGCACCATCATCACCACTAACTTCCTTACGTGTACATACACCATCACCACCACTATCATCCTTACGTGTACATACACCATCACCACTAACATCCTTACGTGTACATGCACGATCATCACCACTAACATCCTTACGTGTACATACACCATCATCACCACTAACATCCTTACGTGTACATGCACCATCATCACCACTAACATCCTTACGTGTACATACACCATCACCACCACTATCATCCTTACGTGTACAAGCACCATCATAACCACTAACATCCTTACGTGTACATGTGGACAATATCGGGGACAGACTCTCAACGTTCCTTCACTCGCACATCAAGCACACCCTCAAATACCCTCACTCAAGAAGACACGAAACGGGACGTTCACAATCTCTCATACCGCATTTATTGACAAAAAAAACCCTACTCCCGTTCCTAAACACAGTCACGCCCAATCACTCACGCAACCACGCACCCCCTCCCACCTTTCCCCCTACCCTGGTTCTCATTCACGCATCAGACATACACTCACCCGCATACACCCCTCTCCAAGCACTCTTACTGTAACAATCTAAACTAAACTAAACTAAACTATACAACGGCGACTCTAGTCGCTGGGGAAAACGAACAAACAAATGGACAAATATAAATATATGGTAACAACACAAATGACGGCCTTCCGATGTCAAAGCACAGTCCACTGGTAACCAGCTGGTCCTAAGTTCACGCCCGTACGTAACAGCCTCCTCTACCCACCTCGCGTACCCAGAGCCAACACCCCAACACACTCACGACCCGAAGCTGGAGCTCCAGTGAGGCGTCGACTGAGCGGAACCGTCTGAGTGAGCAAGGGGTCCGGTGCTGAGCTGTGGTCCTGTCCGTACGCCGGGGCAGCGCAATTCGCAGGGTGAGGGAACAGCCCTGGTCTCCTTGAGTTCAAGTAACGCTGACTTTGGGCAGCGCGGAGACCCTCAGAGCGTGAAGCCACCGAGACACGGTCCAGGAGCCGCGGACTTCGAGCAGCACGGAGACCCTCGGAGCATGGAGTTGCCCGCAGACAAAATGATACGGTCCTGAAGACAAGGACGACTGTATAAGTACACGTAGATGAACGGGTAGTGTGGGGGTTGGTACGTAGAACTAGGTACAAAGGTAGGTACGAGGGAGGCAAACGGGCTCAGAGCTGACTGTGAACACTCACTACTGGAGAACATGACCATAGGCGAAAACGGTCATACTATAATTTATGGTAACAGGTATATTCTGTCAAATAAACAGGGACAAACTAAACCCAGAAATAGAAGTACCCACCCGATAAATGGCAATAAACACAAAAAACGATTTCTTATATAACTTAAACTAGAACACTGAATCACAAACGCATTCACTCAGCACGAGAGCAGACGCACATAGCAACGTGACCCTCCCCACCCGTGACCGAGGACACCCGTCTGAGCGAGAAGCGTTTACTCGAAAAATAACGTGACCCAGCGTCTACCAAAACAAGAATGTACTGCTAACGAAACAATAACCCAAAAAAAAAAAAAAAACCCAAAACAAAACCAAACAAACAAAAAAACAACTAGAATATAACCAACATAACTATATATATAACTTACGAGCCTACACTGCGAGGGTAGAAGCCCCAGACGAACTAAATACATATATCTTCATGTTAAAGTACATACCAAAACGACCGGTGCGTATAACAGAAGGCTTGGACAATCACGAAAGACAACGGAGACGCCAGGAGAAACCTAGCCGCGGCGAAATACCCTCACCGCACGACCCGCAACGAAGTGGGACAAACACAGTCAAGGTTAGACTGCAAAAGTGGCTGGCTATAGTCCGACGTAGAGACGTCCAAAAAATTTTCAGAGCAAGCTCCCGTAACAACACAAACATACAGTTAAATACCGAAAACGCAGAAGTGAACTCTGATTCAGTTCTACGGCTCACGCGTTCACCGAGCGCACGGGGAAAAAAAAAGGGATAACGCGGATCCACACCAAACACGCATGAACGAACCCCCCTTCCCCACTCTTTAACTACACTGAAAACGAAGATACACACACACATTCACCCCTCACTTTCCACACACTGGACGTGCACGCACTCCTACTGCAGCAACCCACGTGCTAAACGTCATACAAAAAGGGGGAGAACGGTAGAAACGGGATAAACTAGAGTTCAGGAGTTGGAATTCTGAAACAACCCCCCACTCTAAACATATTCACCCCCCAACCTCCGTGATAATACACCATCATCACCCTAACATCCTTACGTGTACAAGCACCATCATCACCACTATCATCCTTACGTGTACATGCACCATCACCACTAACATCCTTACGTGTACACACACCATCATCACCACTAACATCCTTACGTGTACATGCATCATCATCACCACTAACATCCTTACGTGTACATACACCATCATCACCACTAACATCCTTACGTGTACATGCATCATCATCACCACTAACATCCTTACGTGTACATGCACCATCATCACGACTAACATCCTTACGTGTACATACACCATCATCACCACTAACATCCTTACGTGTACATACACCATCATCACCACTAACATCCTTACGTGTACATGCACCATCATCACCACTAACTTCCTTACGTGTACATACACCATCATCACCACTAACATCCTTACGTGTACATACACCATCATCACCACTAACATCCTTACGTGTACATGCATCATCATCACCACTAACATCCTTACGTGTACATACACCATCATCACCACTAACATCCTTACGTGTACATGCACCATCATCACCACTAACATCCTTACGTGTACATACACCATCATCACCACTAACATCCTTACATGTACATGAACCATCGCCACCACTAACATCCTTACGTGTACACCATCATCACCCTAACATCCTTACGTGTACATGCACCATCATCACCACTAACATCCTTACGTGTACATGCACCATCACCACCACTAACATCCTTACGTGTACATACACCATCACCACCACTAACTTCCTTACGTGTACATACGCCATCACCACCACTAACATCCTTACGTGTACATGCACCATCATCACCACTAACATCCTTACGTATGTTACGGGGGGGGGGGGGTGTCAGGGGTATACATGTCGAACATCACACTACACCACCGGGGTTCTCTCTGACCATGCAGTCTGTCAACCAGTGAAACGAGGCAGCGTGTTTACTTGGTACTGGGCTCTTTATTGCGCTGTACAATTATGTCTCCGTACTGGGACACTTACGCATGTATGTAGTACAGGTATACGGGTAGTTAGGTAGGTAGTTATGTAGCATGTAGCAGTAGTAGTACACCCTGAAACAGCAATAAAGCTAAAATTAGGACTATCAAAGAGAAATATTAACTCCTAAGACACTATATATCCTCTGTTACTTGTAGCACCGGCTGTGCGCCATCAGACTAGGAAGTCACTCCAGCTTGATACCGGCCGAGCGCCGCCGCTTCGTCTGCTGCTGTCCTGACGAAGGCCCACCGCAGACCGCTGTCGCATAGAGAACATTCGTTGTAATACAAGTGTTGATAACATTACACACGTCGTATAGTATGCATTCCGGCATTCAGTTTACTCCCGAGCCACAGTAAAAATACAACTGTTATAATACTACTTTCTGGCGATTCTACCAACAAGTCTTTCCAAGACAATATCCTAACACTTCCCCCAACAAGGGCGAACTGGAGCTACTGGTGACAGTACGAAAAAAAAAAAAAAAAACAATCCCTCTGGAGTCTAGGGCTGTCATGCCTTACCCCCTAAAACCCCCTGAATGTATAGCTAGAGGTGTATATCACGTGTCAATACAAACTAGCGGTCACGTGATAAACATTACACTAACGGACCAATGGCAATAGCGTAACACAGAATTCACAACACACACTCCTCGCACAAATCATGACAAACACACTAAACATTGGCATCATGCACGCGGTACTCTGTCCGTGACACCATGCATCTAGAACGTCAGCTTAACTGAACAGCGAAGTGGCCCCCTCTTGGCTTGCACGTGGCAAAGCGCTACACGCACTGAAAAAAATATACAAATCAAATAAGTGCAGTGGGAAATTATGTCCGACTCGCAGGTCGTGACAGTCGCTCGGAAATTTCGTGCAAATCGCTTCGTTATGACTTGTTTATGGAAGGTGTTATATAACGCGCCCAGGTTCGGCGGGCAGGTACTCCATTATTCTGGACTCTTCTTAAGTTTTAAAATGGTAAGAAGGTGATTCACGTTCTGATTTTTGATTGGTTCTTTTATAATAGTGGTTCAGAATGTGCTAAATGCTGTGTCTGTGTATAAGACCCTGAGATGTGTGTGTGTGTGTGTGTGTGTGTGTGTGTGTGTGTGTGTGTGTGTGTGTGCACGAGAGAAGCTTGTATGTGCGAAGCTTGAAAGTGGCTACTTCACGACAGGATTGAGCGTTCAAACTAAGCACTTTCAGTTCTTTTTGACGCCGACATTTTCGCTTGTAGCGCTTGCGGGGCAGGCCAACGCCTATGTCCAAAGAACGCAGGCGTGTCGTTAGATCTGCTGTCAGGCGTGACGGCAACACATTGAGAAGTTCAGCGCGATTGTACTATATGGAAGGAAGAGAAGCACGCTCACCTCGAAAACTGCCAACACTGTCACTGGTCCTGGGCACGTGCGGCCAAGCGAATGACCGCGATGGCGAACTCACTGTGGTAAGCCTTGCTGAAATTACGATGGCCAGCAGAAGAAAACGAAAATGCCCACCATAAGAGAGAGTCCAGCACCATGGTGTTGTGGTACAAAATTTATCCACCGACACTCAGTCAATCACACACAAAAACGCACAAACGTTGCAGCTCAAGATCGCTGCAGCCGGCTCGGCGAGTGACCCCTGACCCCCTCAGTCCCGTGTGTCTCAGATTTCATCAGACTCCTTGACACTTGTTGGATCCACAGTCCCTCTCAAGCCCTCTGTCAAATATCTCGGTGTAACTGTAGACCAAACTCTGTCCATGGAAAGCCACATCGGTGCCGTGTGTCGTTCGACTTTCTTTTCGCTCAGGAAAATCGCTTCCATTCGTTCCCTCTTGTCTGAATCCTCCACTGCCCGACTCATCAATGCTACTGTTACATCTAGATTAGACTTTTGTAATTCTGTCCTTGTTGGCCTGCCAGCTGATCAAATCAACCGCCTTCAGCGTGTACAGAACAGTGCAGCGCGTCTTATTCTCAAAAAGCGTAAACGTGACCATGTTACACCTCTTCTAAAGGAATTACACTGGCTACCTGTTCGATACCGTATCATGTCTAAAATAGCAACACTAGCCTACCGTCATTTCGACAAATCCCTCCCGCAGTACCTCACAGAGAAGCTCACTACGTATGAAACATCCCGTTCACTTCGCTCATCTTCTGAGAAACTATTAAAAATACCCCGTGTGAAAACTTATGGCCAACGTTCCTTCAGTTACTCTGCTCCCCAAATCTGGAACCCTCTGCCCGTCTCACTTAGGAATCTCCCTACTCTGTCACAGTTCAAGGCACACCTTAAAACCTATCTGTTTCGGCAAGCTTTCAACTAAATTTTTTACTGTATCCTCCCCTGTATCCCACGTCCGCCGTGTGTGTGTGTGTGGGTGTGGGTGTAGCGCGCACTCAGTGCTCCGGCTGAGCAGACTTTCTGCGCCATACAAGAACAATTTATTTTTATTATTATTATTAAGCTTGAAAGTGCTGTGTAACACGAGAGAAGTGCAGTAATAAATTCCACACTGTAATAACTTTTCTACGCGCTCACGAGTCTTTGTGTGAGTGAAAGAGACCTTAAGCAATCTACAGGAACTCGCTACGTGAGGAGTGTTCGCCTGTGTGCGTCATCGTATTCCCTCGATTAGCCGAAGGACTCTCCAAACATTCTCCACACGTAACAATGTATAGTTACAACTTCATTTGACTCAATGGGAAATGTTTTCCAAACAGTTGAAGAAGATTTTGTAGGGAAAAATATGGACTAGCATTTCAGCTAAGAATTAATGTGAAATGATTTTGAAACATCGCTTATTTCGCAAACATTCCTCAATTAGCTATCAATTAGCGCCTTTAGTTGATGGATAGTGAAGAGAATAGTCCAAAGAAACAACTACAGCATGATTCTCTGTGTTTGTTGTGAGTGCTCCTAGTGCACACACGAGATACTCAGGACCAGAAATGTTGTGACTGTTCCGCGATACGTGGTGGATAGGATGTGAAACTCCGATTTTCCAAGATTTATTTTCGCCGGTATCAGGGGTCAACCTCAATATTCGAGAACATGCCGCCACCAGTTTTGATCGTGGTGTGAGGTTTTATTGTGCACATGTAGACAGACAGTAGACTAGTTGTTGTTTAATGTAGAGATAGAAGAGAAGGACAGTGAGGAAGATAAAGGGAGAAGAAGGGGGAGAGCGACAGGAAGGGCTGGTTTGGCTGGCGCACCTGACCAAATACCCGCAGGATTGTAAATACTGGTTATGTTTTACCCATGCGGTGGTAACCTAGCCAGTGTTAAAACGCTTACTTTTCAAATGATAATGATACTTGAAATGATAGTGATAAAAATGAGGATTTGCCTGGCGCCCAACCTCCTGCTGGAACTGTGGACATCTCACAATAGCAGAATACCAATACATACACATAACCTACACATTCAATACACGTTACACACACAGGTCAAGGTCTTGACTCGAGGTCAAGGTCTTGACTCGAGGTCAAGGTCATTAAAGCTGTCTGTTGTGAATTTCAATATACCGTTTTCGAAGAAACAACAAATACTAGAGGCGACAAACTTAGCGTAATGATAGTCATTGATGAGATCTCATTTGAATGACCTTCACCCAAGGTCAAGGCCATACAAACAGTTTTGGGGAAAACTGTAATGTTACCAGGACCTAAGAAACACCAGAGACACCTTACTTTTCTTGATGATAGTAATTGATCAGATTTTTTACAAACATACTCTTTTGAATGACCTTGACAATTGTCACAAGGGAGCCATGGAGGCAGTTGCCTCTCTAGTTGTCGCTGGTTATGCGCCACTGTGTAATAAAAAGAGTCTATTTTTCTTTGTAAGCATGGAATGTTGTGAATGGTCGTGATACAGCGGTCTATGGTGAACTGCTTGATCAGTTGGATTCACGCTTAAAACGTTGCCGTGGCCCCTTCTGCTGCCACACGTTCTCCCCCCCCCCCCCACCCACCCCACACACACACACATCTGCAGTCTTTATGAATCCTGCAAGAAGTGCTGCGGAAAATTCCAGTTTTCATCAGTAGTGTAACTGTATGTAGTCGTGCGGTTTTCGGTCTACGTGGATTTTCTCTCACCCACTAGCTTCACGTTCCCTTACCAACTAACGCTCTACCCGCGAGCGGACGCTCCTCTGGTCAGTATCAGCTGTGTGATAGGGGAGACAACCGAGTTTTTATGTTGTTTCCATAGTAATGGAAACAACATAATAGGACGGGCTAAAATTTCCACGTTCATAGGCAAGCATCTGTGGTACAAACGCACGTCACTGCCGATCTCCCGCAGAGACGATTTTGCAAGTGTAACTCTGACAATGACGTAAGAAAACTTGCGTCATCGATGCTGACGCGTATGGTGTTCCGAACGCACTTCTCCTCCTCAGTGAGTGCCGTCTGTGTGGATGTGCGTGTGTGTGTGTGTGTGTGTGTGTGTGTGTGAAATGTGTCCGGGCCCGTTTCTTCGAAAATACTCAACCGAATGGCTTCAAATTTGGGGTATCCATATATATCAAAATGTTACATTAGACGATTCAAGCGTGTGATGACTGCTTAAGTGATTTGGGAGTTATCGCCCTTTTGAGACAAGTTGGTTGTCTTTCGTGTACAGGCGTAATGTTTATTTAAATCACTCAATTTTTTGGCAGTAGATAGCTTGAATACGGACTCTGAACAGAGTCACTACTAAAAAATGGTCGCTCTTATAGTTTTCATGTAAACCGAGCCTGAGTTCACATTGCATGTGAACCCAGTTCAGATGCCTATTTCTCCGAAAATACTGAACCGATCGATTTCAAATTTGGGGTTTCTAAATGAATCAAGATTGTTGAATAGAAGGCCCGATCCAGGTACGATTGCACACATGATTTGCGAGTTATCGCCCTTTTCAGAATAAGTGGCTTTCTGGCGTTTAAAGGCGTAATATTTACCTAAACCACTCCATTTTTTGGACATAGATAGCATGAATACGGACTCTCAACTAAGTGAATTTTGGAGGTTGTCGCTTTTATACTTTTGGCGTAAGCCGTACCTGATGAAAGTGCTGGTGAACACACTTTAGATCTCAAAATCGCTCCTACTATACATAGATAATGAGCCTGGGGTACTTACTTACTTAGGCCCTTGGCTCCACGTGGAGCATAGGCCATCGACAACCCTTCGCCATCGCACTCTGTTCTGGGCTAGTCTTGCCACTCCAGTCCAGTTGGTCCCCTGCTTACATAGCTCTGCCTCAGTGTCCCGCCTCCAGCTGTTGCGAGGCCGGCCTCTCTTCCTTTTCCCCTGCGGGTTCCATGTCAGGGCTTGGCGTGTGGTGCTGGATGCTGGCTTCCTGAGGGTGTGTCCAATCCAGCCCCACTTCCTCCGCAGGATCTGCTTGGCCACTGGTTCCTGCCCCGCTCGCTCCCACAGCTCTTCATTCCGGATCTTCTCTGGCCATCGGATGTTGAAGATGCGCCTCAGACAGGTGTTGAGAAATGTCTGGATCTTCTGCTGCATCGTCTTCGTTGTCCTCCATGTTTCGCATCCGTAGAGCAGAACTGACTTCACGTTGGAGTTGAAGATGCGAAGTTTGGTTCTTATGCTGACAACTTTGGATGCCCAGACGTTCTTCAGCATGACCATTGCTGCCCTTGCCTTGCCGATTCTGGCTGTGACGTCTCGGTCTGTGCCTCCCTGTCCATCAACCACACTCCCCAGGTAGACAAAAGACTCCACCTCCCTGATGGGCTCTCCACCGACTGTGACTGGTGTGTTGGCAGTGGTGTTGATCTTCATCAGCTCGGTTTTCTTCCTGTTGATCTTGAGCCCTGTTCCGGCTGATGTGGTTTCCAGGCACGTAGTCTTGTCCTGCATCTGGCTGTGGCTGTGAGACAGGAGCGCCAGGTCGTCCGCGAAGTCGAGGTCATCCAGCTGCGTCCAGAGTGTCCACTGTATCCCGTTTTTCCTGCCTGCTGTAGTGGTCTTCATGATCCAGTCGATGACCAGGAGGAAGAGAAACGGGGACAACAGGCATCCCTGGCGGACTCCGGTCTTCACCTCGAAGCTTTCTGACAACTGGCCGGCATGGGCAATCCTGCAGCTCATGTCTTGGTAGGTGCACTGGATCAGGGAGATGATCTTCCCGGGAACTCCATAGTGCCTTAGCAGCTTCCACAGCGCCTCTCTGTCTACACTGTCCAAGGCCTTCTCATAGTCTATGAAGTTGATGTAGAGGGGGGAGTTCCACTCCAGTGACTGCTCCACAATGATGCGTAGGCTGGCAATCTGGTCAGCGCAGGACCTGTTCCTGCGAAAGCCTGCCTGCTGGTCTCGGAGCATGGGGTCGACTGCCTCTCTCATCCTCTCCAGTAGAATTCTGTTGAGAACCTTGCCTGGCACTGACAGGAGCATGATCCCTCGGTAGTTGCTGCAGTCCCTGAGGTCCCCTTTCTTTGGCAGCTTGATGACGATCCCTTCTTTCCACTGGGCTGGCACCTCTTCCTTCTCCCAGATCTTGCTGAACAGGCTGTGCAGCATGTTGACGGCTGTCTCTGTGTCTGCTTTAAGGGCTTCTGCTGGTATCTCGTCTGGCCCTGCAGCTTTCCCATTTGTCAGTGTCATGATGGCTTTCCTGATCTCCGCCTTAGAGGGCTTGTCGCAGTTGATGGGTAGTTCTGTCTCAGCTGGTGGGATGTCTGGTGGTGTTTCAGGGATGGGGCGATTTAACAGCTCCCTGAAGTGTTCTGCCCATCGCTTCAGCTGTTCCTCAGTTGTTGTCAGTGGGTGCCCGTTCTTGTCCTTCACTGGTTTGTCTGTCTGCTGAAATTTGCCCGCGAGCTTCTTGGTCACCTGGTACAGGTCTTTTAGATTCCCTTGTCGGGCTGCTTCCTCTGCTTGACTGGCCAGGTTGTCGATGTAGTCCCTCTTGTCCTTCCTGGTGCTCCTCTTCACTTCTCTGTCAGCTGCTGTGTATTCCTCTTGTGCCTTTGCCTTAGCTCTTCTTGTTCGGCTCGTGTTCAGTGCAGTTTTCTTCTCTTTCCTAACTTCCAGCTTCTGGATGGTATCAGCAGAGATCCATTCCTTATGTTGGGTCTTTCTCTTGCCAAGGACCTCTTCGCATGTGTCGTGCCAGAGTTTCTTGCTGTGTTCCCACTGTGTCTCGATGTCCATTTCACTGTCTTCTATCAGGTCTTGCAGTGGCTGGAACCTGTTGGAAAGGCTGATCCGGAATGCTGCTTGTGTGTCTGTGTTCCTGAGAAGTCCAACGTTGTACCTGGTCCGTGTGCTGTTGGCGTTGGTGTGCCTCTTAAGCCGAAGTCTCAATGTTGTTGCAAGAAGGTGGTGGTCTGATGATACATCGGCACCCCTCATCACGCGCACATCCCGCCACGATCTCCTGAACTTCCGGCTGATGCAGATGTGATCAATCTGGTTCTCCGTGACATGGTCCGGCGATCTCCATGTGGCCTTGTGGATGCGCTTGTGTGGGAAGATGCTGCCTCCTATCACTAGCTGGTTCAGGGCACAAAAGTCTGCAAAGCGCTCGCCATTTTCGTTCATCTGTCCCAGTCCGTGTGTTCCCATGGTGTCCTCATAGCCTGTGTTGTCTGATCCAATCTTGGCGTTGAAGTCTCCCATCAGTATGGTCATGTCCTTGGCTCCTCCTCTATCTATCACTGTCTGCAGTTGTTGGTAGAAGTCATCTTTTTTCTCCTCTTCCGCATCATTGGTGGGAGCGTAGCACTGGATGATGTTCAGCTTGATGTCTTTTTTCTTGGTGATGAATTTGGCTGTGATGATGCGGGAGTTGACAGGTTCCCAGCCGATGAGTGCCCGCTGTGCCTCCGGTGCCAGCATCAGGGCCACGCCCTCAGTGTGGGGGGCTCCATCCTCTGTGTGTCCAGAGTACAGCAATTGCTCTCCCGATGAAAATCTCAGCTGTCCTGTCTGTAGCCACCTTGTCTCACTCAGTCCCAGTACTCCTATCTTGTAGTTCTTCATCTCTCTTGCTACTTGTATGGTCCTTCCTACTTCATACATTGTCCTGATGTTCCATGTGGCTACTCTCGTTGTTGTCCTGGGTGTTAGAAGGGGGGTCGGCCTTGCAGCTTCCTTTCGGCTTTCACTGCAATGCGTCATAGGTCTCCGGGATGGAGACCCTTCCTCGCCCAGGTGAATGTCTCGGTTTGTTGCTGTCGATGCTTCAGTAACTTAGTGTTTTTTACAGGTAGGGCTGTTAACCCTACGCAAACCCGTTTAGCCTCTTGGAGAGGTGGTCCACATTCGTCTGACCTCTACCCTTCGACCTGTCCAGCTTGGGTGACCCTGCCAGGAGCATGTGCTCCTGCTGGCATAGTTCTCTGGGTCATTGAGGTACACAAGCCACTACCCCACGACAAGGGTTGGACCATGTAGGGCTGGGGTGCCATAAAAAATATACAAAAAAATTAGAAAAATTCACTGCAGCCGTTATCGTCAGTTGACTCGAAAATTTGTACTCACAGCACATTTCCTCTGCAAGCCACACGCCTCACAAACATCGAAGAAGAG
This sequence comes from Batillaria attramentaria, assembly GCA_018292915.2. NCBI lineage: Eukaryota > Metazoa > Mollusca > Gastropoda > Batillariidae > Batillaria > Batillaria attramentaria. The sequence goes on from JACVVK020000204.1 coordinate 878,462, forward strand.
ACGCACGCGCACTGACGTAAAGTAAGTGCGTCATGTTTGATTGACGTGATGCTGTTTTTTCTTGGGGGTGTCTCGCCACTTTCTTTCGGAATTCCTCTGTTTGGAGACGTGGTGTTGTATTTTACTTATGCTGTGTCGCCATCATCGTGCACTCGCAGAGATGATACGGGATACAACAGACTACAACTCCAATACTTTATGAACAGAATATGCGCGGAGAACAAATTCATGAAAGAAGAAGAATCCAGAACGCTGTGCAGGGCTGCTTACGTACTGAACAGGTCAGATCTAGAACATTCCTCAACTTACTGGAAGGCTCGAAATCTCTCCAAGGTGACGTAATCTACTGACGTTACTGCACCAGCATGTTCTGGGATGGTCTAGAAATTATTTTGCATCGAAATGCAGTATCTTTTCGCAAGAGTCTCTACAACTTGACATGTGGAAAGCGGGAATTTCAGTGGGTTTCGTTTTTACCACTGACTCACACTCAGAAGCATAATGCAAAGATCTTGGAAACATAAAGATAGTTCACTTACCTCCCTTTGAGGGACAACGCGTAAGAGTTGTCTGCGCGCATTAGCGCGCATCCCGCAGATCTACGCAGTTGTTTGACCCAACCCTACACTAGCCGCCGTAAAACATTTTAAGGAAATAAACAAAAACCAAGATGTCAGCGACTGACAGGTGGTCTCCCCCCATATATTTCGCATGTGTTTTAGGCCTATTGAAAACATAAGTACTCTCAAAGTTCCGGAGGACGAACGAAAGGTCTAGTTTGGCTTTCACTGCTGTACGTAGGCTACGCAGTGCATTTCGTTCGATGTGTTCAAGTAAAACTAGTACGGAACACAGAATGATCGAATGTGCGAGAGATCCAAAGATGGACGCATCCGCTGAATACTTCCTGCTAACTCAGCATTAATCATATCTGCGACCGACGATCCAGCAGATTCTATGTTGTGATATGGTTTTACAATGGTTAGAATGAAGTTCAGCCGGATGATTTTGTTCTCTCTCTCTCTCTCTGTGTGTGTGTGTGTGTGTGTGTGTGTGTGTGTGTGTTCTGAATTTAGATGCAGGTAGACGCTAGCACAATTTAAGTCACCGTGATTTGTAAAGTTGTCAGGGAAAAAAATTACGCTGTATCTGCGTCAGCCGCGTGTGTTTACTGTTAGTTTACACTGCATGCACACGTACCACTTGAGGTCTTTTTTTTTTTTTGACAAGAAAGCGAAAAAAAATGTTTGTTTTTCAACAGGAATACCAAAAGAAGTATTTCCCCGTTTATATTTGTCTGTTATTTGAACAATTCGGCGCAGAACACAATTGCATGCTTTTGCGATCGCTTTCCACTTTCCGCCATGCTGTCACTATAGGGGCCAGATCTAGGATGCGCGCTAATGCGGGCAGACAACTCTTCGCGTTGTCCCGCTAGACTCCAGAGTGCAGTCCCTTTTCGGCGGGGCGTGAAAATGTGACTGCTTACACCCAGCGCCATTTTTAAAAATGGCGAATTTTTTTTAGAAAAGCAGAGACTTGTGTGTCATATGATTCGATTTGAAACGAAGTCTTGAATATCCGACCACTTTTCGTTTGGGCAAAATCTTTGCCAGCGGACAATTATTGTTGCGCTTTGATGGCACTGTTTACGTGGTACACTGATCCAACAGGATGTGAGTAAACGGCAAGGGGGTTGCACTCTGACAGGCAAAGGTGTTGCACTCTACAGGCAAGTATTATTGCACGGTGCAGACGATCACGTACCTGCCTTGTGGTGGAATAAGAGACGATTACTAAAGCATACACACCCGTGCTCTAGGACTGAATGTAATAATAGATCTGTCCATTCAGACAGAGACATGTTATGTATGTCTCTGATTCAGAAACACGCCTACTTTCACTCTGAAGACAGCCTGGCATCACTTGCGCCACTGAGGATCCCTCTGGGTTCAAAGCTGGTCAAGGATGACATAGTGCGCGACCTTGTGTTTGAGAGCACCGAGACAATTTAGGCCCGTCACGGTAGCGCAGTGAGCGCCATTTCCCCACTGTGCACAGAGGTACTTTCCACTGAAAGACTCTGTGCCCCAGAGAGTGTTGTCCCGCTATATGTCTCTCTTACGAGGGCAGGAGTGACGCGTCTTTCTGATTCCAAGGTCTTTGCATAATGTGTGTGTGTGTGTGTGTAGGGGGGGGGGGGTGCGCGCGCAAGCGCGCGTCTAAGGCGAGAGAGAGAGAGAGAGGGTCTCTTCTCCGATACCAGTAAGCAATCGTCTGTCAGTCAGGTCTGCGGGAAGTAACTCTGTCAAAGGGGAACGACTTTATTACAAGAATTCATTCACCCATGTAGAACCTCGCATACGCCAACAGGTTGTGACGTCAACCAGCTAGGCGAGCTCACACGACCTCATGTGTTTGGGTTTTTGCAAGTGCATAGAGGCACGATAAGGGTTTTCAGTACTTTCTTTATGTCAGCATGCTTGATGTCAGAGAGCTTGCGTTCCGGCGTGTGCGCGCGGGCTGCATACATGACACAACGACTACGACTGTGACTACAGCAGGTCATTGAATGGAAACAACATATTGGGCTGGTGGCCATCTTGTTCTGAGATAGCCCGATGAATAGCCCCAGTGGATTGCTCACACATTGCCATACTACTATTTTACGGGTACCAGCAACTGCGCACGACTTTCATCTAGTCAGTAGTTGTTGAACATAAGTTTCGTGTTTTTTATTTTTTATTTTATTTTATTTATTTATTTATTTTTGTTTTTCGCCCGCTTTGGATCAAGAAATTGAGCTGCGAAACAAACAAGAAACAGTATTTTGGTGCAATGCGTCGATCATTCTGGGCCGATTTGACGAGTTTAGTCAAATGGCAGTTTTCTTCAGCATTGCCAAGTCGTACTCTCAAGATGATGACGAGGGCGAGTATTCAAAACAATGCGTAACTTGACCGTGTTATGGGATAGCCAGTCAGTACTAAGCCCCTTTCTGTCCAGCAAGGCAATTTAACTACTCATTTTGCTGGTGTAACGGAAATGAATAATACATAATGCTAAATATAGGAAATGGGTGCACGTAGCCTTCGATAGCTATACCAGTTTGTTTCAGGATGGTGAGATACCTTCTTGGCCTGTCGTGTTGTTTATCTGTCTAGTGTGGCCACCTACATCGGTGCATGGTGCATGGTTACACTTGGAAAAGGATAATTATACGGCACCTTGAGATATGACTAAATAATCCATTAGTAATTCTGATAAAGAGACTACTGTCCTGCTGTCCTCAGTGCCTTACAGATCGTCCACAGAAAGACTACACAATGTAGTCGCTAAAGCTCAGGGTTGATTTACGTCTTGTATCATACTCGTCGGTATACAACAGCTTGATGGGGAATAACAGCTAATTACTGTACACGTAAAAAAATAAATAAATAAAATATTTTTTTTAAAAACCGACACGTATCGACACGTCTAAATACAAGTGTGACTGTTCGCGACGGAGTCAGTGTAAGCAGAGTTTTGTTTTTTTTGCAAGAACAGAGTAACTATTATTACTGTACTCGTAAATAATAATAATAATAATGTGGCATCGACACTTCTAAATACATATGTGATTGTGTTGCCAACGGAATGGGAATCATCCAGTAAGTGAAAGTTTACATTTCTCATTTCAGCTCCACGTAACTGCACTAGTGATGAGTTCCCGTGTAACAACGGCTACGAGTGTATCCAGTCACGGGAGCGGTGTGATGGAGACGATGACTGTGGGGACAACTCTGATGAAGCTGGATGTGGTGAGTACTGTTAAAGAAATCAAATCTCATTTGAAATATTAATTAGCTCTCTCTATGTACCTGCCTGTCTCTCGTATCTTTGCGCATCTTTTTTTTTTTTTCTTTTTTTTTCTTTTTTTTTTCTCTTTTTTTTTTTTTGGAACCTCAGTTGCATGCAGGCCGCTCAAAACCTTTTTATTTATTTATTTTGTTTTCATTTTTTTTTTTTTTTTTTTTCATTGGTTCCCCAGTGATTTTAAATTAATGTTTTGAAATTAGTGCATGGACAGATGTCTTAAGTGAGCTTCATTTTCGAACAAGCTTATTATGTTTGTTGGTGTACCGTACCTGTATTTACTTATACACATTTTGCCAATTAAAATTACATGATTAAGAAACTGACATCTCTCCTTAGAGATGCCGCCCTTGTCCGTTATCCCAAATAGTACATGTACAGAATTCAAAACAATACAGCGCCCAAATTTACAATTAATAATATTTTCAATGTGTTTCCATAATACCTTCACACGCTTACATTCAAAGAAAAAATGCTCAATATAGTCAACCTGGTCTGGACAAAATGGACAGTTTTTACTTTCAGTTATTCCTATCTTATACAAAAGGATATTAGTAGGATAAATATTGTGCAAAATTTTCCATTGTAACTCACGTAATCTTGTTTCTTTTGTAGTCTGATATGCTAGTTTCCAATGGGCTTGGTTAATATCGATGTTAAACTTGTAACGCCAAAAGCGAATAACACAGGGTGGGCTGTAACGTTTCTGTACAATCTGTTTACGAATGTTTTTGGCTGAGGTAATCTTTTCTCCATTGAGACAAAGAGCCATTTGCTTTTCTGTTTGCATTTGTACATAGTCTGGGTTTTCTTTTAAGAACTTTGTAACGGCGGAAGATACTACTATATATTCTAAACATAAGCTAGGTGATGGACCAATTAGCTGTTCAATTTGTAACAGAGACATCATACCATTTGCCAGTAGTAAGTCATTTACATAGGTAATACCTTTCTTGGCCCACCTTCTAAAGTAAATAGGTTTCGACTGATACAATATACGATCATTGTTCCATATGCACATCATATTAAATTCAGTACTTGTCCTTGGAGTTGTGTTGTGCGTTAACCAGGATCGTATTACTGAGGTCCAGAAAGTTGATTTCACAAACTCAAGCCCTTTAAATCTGGAATACTCAATGGGATTATTAAAACACGCTAAATTTACCCCAAAATTGCTCAACCATATATTCGGAATCTGTGTCCATGTAGTGTCTGGATTTGTGTTGGAGAGATTTATCATCCAATTGCAGAGAAATGATTGCTGCATGATGCACATGTCGATCATTTTTATACCTCCCTTTTCTGTTTCGCTGTTTATTACCACTCTTTTAACTTTTTCAAATGCTTTTTTGTTACAGTTCATTTTTCTCCATAGACATCTGTATAAGATAGTATTTATTTCTTTCAAAGCGCCGTCAGGAATACGTATTGCTTGCATTACATGTATGAACTGAGATATGAGATAGCTTTTGATAATGCATAATTTTGCTAAAAGTCCCAAGTTCCTTTTTTCCCAGCTTGAAATAATCTGCTTAATTTTTATCATTCGTTCCTTCCAATTGAGTTCAATTTCGGAAGCACAGCAGTTGCTGCTAAAGTATATACCCAAGATTTTAATCTGTTTCACCCACGTAAGTCCCAATTCACCAGCATTCCCACCTCCACCATCATTCCCACCACCACCAAGCCACATGGCTTCCGTTTTATGTCTGTTTAAACTTAATCCTGAAAATACTGAAAATATTTCTAGTGTTTGTAAGACACTCTGTATGTCCTGTATGTCTCGCAGGAACATAGTAACGTCATCTGCATACAGCAGGGTCTTTATTATACGTTGTGTATCGAAAGCTAGACCTTTGACATTTTCACTTTGCCTAAACCGTATTGCCAGAAGTTCTATGCCGATAGTGAAGGCAAGACATGAAAATGGGCAACCCTGTCTAATTCCAGATTTAATTTCGAAGTCGTCAGACAGCCATCCGTTGTAACCAATACAGCTTCTTGTTTGATTAAATAATGTATAGACCCAATGTATGAAGTTTTCACCAAAACCAAATTTTCTAAAAGCATACAGCATGTATTTTTTGGAGATATTGTCAAAAGCTTTTTGGAAATCCAGCGCTAGTAAAATACCAGTCTTTTTTTTAATCTTACAGTATTCTATCACATCATCAATAGTTCGTATAGTAGTTGATACATTTCTTCCTTTGATGTACCCAACCTGATCTCCATGTACCAACTTGTCAATAACTTTACACACTCTACTAGCAAGACATTTTGCCAAGATTTTATAATCTGTATTAGTTAATGAAATTGGTCTCCAATTTGAAAGCTTGTTTTTCGGAAGATTTTTACCTTTGTGTATCAGTGTCAGAACTGCAGATGTTTGGGTGTATGACAAGGATCCATTTTGGAAGGATTCGTTAAAAGACTGGACGATAACGTTTCTGAGTTTTGACCAAAAGAACTTAAGGAATTCTGTGGTGAGTCCATCTAAGCCTGGGGAAGAACCATTTTTTAACATTTTTAAAGCCTGTGAGGCTTCTATAACTGTTATCAAACCCTCACAATTGTTCATTTCCTCTTCTGATAAGCATGGGACATTACAGTCTTTTATAAATGCATCAACCTCGTTTTCAATCGGAGCGTCAGACGTATCTCGATTGTACAGAGTTTCAAAATAACGTTTTTGTTCTGTTAAAATGTCTAATTGGTCCGTCAAAAAAGTTCCATTTTCCGTCTCAATGCTAGAAAATAATTTTGCATTTGCACGAGATTTTTCTAGATTTAAGAAATATTTTGTGTTTTTTTCCCCCTCCTCAATCCATTTTACTTTGGATCTGGTCTGAGCACTCTTTAGACGTTCATGTTCCAAAAGATCTAATGAAAATTTCAGATTTTCCCGACTTTGTAGCAAAAGGACGTTTTGGGGTTCTTTCGCTAAACGGGTCTCACATTCATTAAGTTTTGCTGATAACTCAACATATCTATTCTTTTTGTGGATTGCACGATTTTTGCTATATTCAATTGATTCAGTTTTAATTTTTAATTTCAGCATCTCCCATTTTTGTTCTGCTTTTTCGTAGATTTCACAATTGAGAAAAGTGTCAATAACTAGATTCATTTTATCAATAAATTTTTTCTCTCTGAGTAAGGAGTTATTGAACTTCCAGTAGCCTGGACCTCTTTTTATTTTATCAAATCGTAAACAGAGAAAAATTCCCCTATGGTCCGACGTAAGTACAGAGAAAAAATTAATCTCCGATGCTTTGACCAAAGCTGCGTCATTTACGAATATGTAGTCCAATCTCCGGGCGACGAAATTGTCATTAGTTTTTCTCGACCAGGTGTACTCCCGGGTGTCTGGGTTATTTACTCTCCATAGATCAGTGAGTTCGCACTCATTTTTAAAACTATTGAAATCATTTACCACGGCCGAGGGATGTTTCTCTCCACTTATTATGTCGAGATCATTGTTCATGACTGCATTAAAATCGCCACATACAATAATGCGTTCATAGTTGCAATTTTGTATTGTTCTTGTTAAGAAGTGAAAAAAATCTCTATTGTCTTTTTGACTGGGTGCATATACATTAAACACACAGGTTTCTTCGTTTTCAACTCTCACGTTGATTGCCAAGATCCTGGAATCAGTAACATGAGAGTACCATTCAAACGGAAAGTGCTTTCTTATCAATATTACTTGTCCTTTGCTGTGTGTAGAGCCAACAGAATACACTAACTCCCCTCCCCATTCATTCTTCCATGCATCTGCTACATTCTGGGTAATATAAGTTTCTTGTAAGCATATTATATCATACTTTTTTTCCTTGAAAAGTCTAAATAGCTTTTTTCGTTTCACTCTATTTCGTAGTCCACGTACATTCAACGAAATTATTTGAAGGATGTCCATTTAAAGTAAATAAAGTAAATAATTACATCACAAATCAATCGGAATGTCCGGGGGACGGGCTTGGGTCGTCAGGAAGTCAAGTGATAATTGGGCAAGATCACTTCACGGAGTCGTCGTCGTCGTAGTCATCGTGATCGTTTGCAAGAGCGGTAAGTCGGTCAGAGATGCGTCGCTGAGCGTGCAGGGCCTGACGTGAATGCTTGTGACTCTCTGGGCTGCTTTTGTCTGTCGGTCGGCGGCGTTTCGCGGACTCCGAACGGCTACGCGGCGGGACGATACCGAGCGATGAGGAGATGCTACTCTGTCGCAGCTTCGCACGCGCGGACCCTCGGGCGTCACTGTTTAAAGCTGTATTTTCGACAGCCGCATTAGACGTGTCCACCGCCCCTGACCCCTGACCTACACCCTCTACGTCGGGCCTCTCGCTGCCTGCTTCTGTCTGCTGCAGCACTGGCGAAATGATGTCCGTGCGTGTAGCAAACTCACATGCTGGGTCACCTCGCTTGTGTCCACTCTCTCTGCATGCTCGGCACACAACCTTGTTCGTGCACCCTGATACATGGTGCCCTTCTTCCAAACACTTTGAGCAAACCAATTTGCGCTTTGCTTGCTCTTTGTGGTAAACGGATGCCGAGAAGAAGCTGACAGTCATAGTCTTTTCAAGGGGGGGTTGTTGGCACTGTTATGAAAACAAACCTTCGTCCTGTTAGAAACCGGGTGAGCTTGTTGTCGTTGTCCCTCGCTCTCTCATGTTTTATTTCTGACCTCAACTCACACCCTATAGCAGAGAGAGAATGTTCAATCTCCGAGTCGGCTACAGAAATGGGCAACCTGTCTATGTACACTTTTGTGGAGGGTTTTTCTTCTCCGGTGTTGTCTCGGAGTGTGTAAGGGTTATTTTCACGTACCTGCAGAGTTACGTTCCGTAACCGTATGCCTTTGATTAGAAGCTCGTTCCTTGCCTCACGGGTGGTAGGGTAGATTCTCCACAAACCTCTAATCTCTTGTGCGCCGACGACTGTGCCCACACCGGCGGTACGCTCTGCGGCTAGACACATTTCCAAGACTGTAGGACGCTGCTCCATCGCATCTGGAATATCTCGCCTTTTCAGGAAAACAGGCAGTGCTGTAGACATCTTGCTTTACTGGTCTTTGCGCATCTTCTTCTCCCTACTCTCCCTTCGCCATGTAGTCCATTTATTTCACATTGTTGTATAGTTCAGTTGTGTTTATTTTGAGGTAAACACAACAAATACAAACAAACATACTGCTCTACTTCGTGTCACTGCTGGAGCGGTGTGGAGATGTCGAGCCTAACCCCGGCCCTATGGATGAAAACACTCTATCGGACTTCCTACAGAGAATGGAGAAAACTATGCAGGACCAAATCAAGCAACAAGGTGAGAACTTTGAGAAACTCAGTAGGAAAATTGATGATAGTCAGCGTTGGATTGAGGGGAAAATAGCTCAACTACAGAGTGACTTGAGTGGGGTGAAAGACAGACAGAACAGGAATGCCAGTGTAGTGATATTGACCAACTGAAGCGGGCAGATGTGGAGATAAATTAAAGAATTGCCACATTAGAGAAAGAGGTGGACAGTCTGGAGGGGTTCTCCGGGAGAAACAACCTTAAGTTTATTGGCATTCGTGAGTCGGCCAAGCAAAACGACACGGCCTGTGCACAGACGTTAGTCGACGTGTTGAACCAGCACTCCACTCGGCGCACGTGGACCATTGATGACGTAGAACGAACACACCGAGTGGGGCCCCGTAAGGGGAACAGCCAGCAGCCACGCCCCCTTATTGTCCGCTTCAGTCGCTGGCCGGACAAGATGGCAGTGGTACAGGGCGCAGACCTGAAGCAGAACCTGAAAGACAGCGGGATAAAGGTAGCAGCCGACCTGACCAAGCGACAGAGAGCCGAGATCGAGCGGGTCAGGAGCGAGGGCAAGTTTGGCTACTATAAGAACGGCCGTCTGCATGTCGAGGACAGACGCACCCCCTGGTACGAGCAAGACCCCAGGGAGCGGCCAGACCAGCGCCCATCCCTAGACGAAGAGGACGAGCGAGATGCGGGGGACCGGCAGCAGCAGGGTGCGATGTTGGCAAGCAGCCACAGCAACGACGACAGAGATGACGACGACCATAGCAGCCAACCGCCACGACACCTTAGAGACGCCCCCTCGCCGACCTAGGGATTCCCCTCACGCTGCACGTGGAGCTTGGGACGGACACGGCCAGGAGGACGGGGCACAACACCGAGACGCCAGCAGAACAGGTGGGGGCCGTGACAGGCGTGACACACGTCGTGACCGATCGCGTGACATGGCACAGCCCCTGATGTCAGGTGTTCCAGCGAACACCGGTTCTCACCCGCTCCGGGCGGAGGGGGGGGGGGATGGGGGGGGGGGGGGGCGTGCCAGCAGCTGGGGGGTGGGGGGTGGCCACGACCCTCGTGACGCGGCAGACTGAAACCAGTAAGCTGTCTATGTTGGAACATAGAAGGCCTTGTACAGAGACTCTGCGAGACGGATTTTGTTGAATTCATTACTTCATTTGATATTTGCTGTTTGACAGAAACATTTACAAGTCTGCAGTTTAACTTTTCTATTCACGTTAGCTCCCTAAATGTGTTTCACGCACCAGCTACTAAACTGTCATATGAGGGCAGGCGATCAGGTGGGGTGATTCTACTCGTGCGGAAAACTGTGTCAGGCTTCGTTACCAGGGTGAATGTTGACCTGGACAATACTGTATGTGTGAGAATTGGGTGGGAGTTGACGGGTGACACACAGGACTTGATGTTATTGTGCAGCTACGTGCCGCCAGCCGAATCGCCTTATTACAAAGATAAGCTTTGCAAGTGTAACATCCCTCTTTTAGAACAGATTGTGTTAGACGTTCTCGATACAGACGGAGACTGCCATATCCCAGTGTTTGGAGATGTAAAATAGTTGCCGGCAGTATTTGGAGTCAGATGAAGTAATTGACGTTATACGTAGATGAAAATACCAGGAACTCACAAGATAAGGTCGCTAATAATTTTGTGCGCCAGCTGATTGACATGTGTGCAACTGTGGGACTGTGGCTGTTGACTGGCGGCTGTGATGAAAGTTCCGGGGACTTTACGTTCATGTCACCTACCGGAAATAGTGTGGTAGACTACTTGTAATTTTGACCTGATATCGAAATGAGATTCTGCAGCGGGTGGAATCACCTCACATGCCTGTGGTGTTACACATGACATACATGCTTAGGACTGAGGCTGGAATTGGGGAGAAACAGCGTATTGAAAACTTTGTTTGAGACCCAGAGATGGGAAAGGAATACAAAGCTAGGATAGTGTCGGAGGAGGGGCGAAGAATACTGGCTGATACGTGTGACAGTATTGATATCTCTCCTGATATTGCCATGGACCGTTTTGTGGACTATGTTCTTTATTCAGCCGATTGTGTGAAGAAACAGGTCCGTGTTGGTGGGGGGGGGGGGGGGGCGGGGTGGTCGAATGGTAGAGCGTTGGACTTCTAATGCTCGGGTCGTGAGTTCGATCCCGGCTGGGGCCAAATATTTGTGCTGGCTCTTTCATCGTTGCCCCGTCTCTTTGATATCACCCTATGTGGTGGAAAAGGACGTTAAACCCCCAACCCCCCCCCCCCCCCGTGTTGGTGGTCCCGCCCGCAGCTCGGGTGCCGTGTGGTATGACAGAGTATGCGCTGAACGGAAAAAAAGAATCTTGAAAACGGCTTCGGCTCTATAGCTGATCACGTTCTGCTGTAGACAAAGAAGCCTACTGTCAAGCTAGGCGTGAATACAAAACTGTTGGTTGACAAAAAGAGAAACCACAACCGTTCCACGTGCACGCTATTACTCGCAAACAAAAATAACGGCGGGGTGTTTTGGGAGCATGTTAAGAGGGCGGGTAGAAAGAAAACGGAACAGCCAAAAATACAAATAGGCGAGTGGGAGACGCATTTCCGCACAGCGCTGGGTGGCGAGCGGGAACCCCGGGGTGACAGGGCTCCCCCGACTGATGACGTAGAAGTAGAAGAGCCTGATTTAGACCAGCCCATCGCTGAAGATGAAGTGAGAACAGCCTTACGAAAGCTGAAGGCGGGGAAAGCAGCGGGCTTAGATTCGGTGTTGGCAGAATATTTGAAACAAGCAGGAGACACAATCGTACCATTCCTAACTAAGTCTTAAGTAATAATCTGTTTGAAAACCGGTACTTTCCCACAGGATGGGGCAGGTCGATAATAGTGCCCATATACAAGAAAGGGGATGCGGGTAACCCGGAAAATTACAGAGGTGTCTCGCTCTTGAGCATTATTAGCAAGGTGTTTACTAGCATAGTGAATAGGAGGGTGTACAAGTGGGCCGAAAGGGAAGGGAAATTGACCGAAGAACAAGCAGGCTTTAGGAAAGGGTATTCCACCGTCGATCATTTGTTTACGCTAATTTCGATCATTCAGAGATGTTTTTCCCGAAATCAGAAGCTGTATGTAGCCCTGATCGATTGCCGCCGTGCTTACGATTCGGTCGACCGAAAAATGTTGTGGGTGGTGCTGAATAAGATAAAAATGTCCTCGAAAATGGTCGGGATGTTAAAAGCTATGTACGCCTCAGTTCAGTCAAGCGTGTGTTAGGGCTGGGTTTGAGTACTCAGATTTCTTCGATTGCCCGCTTGTCAGGGTTGTTTAGCGAGTCCCTTAATTTTCTCCCTGCTAATTAACGAAGTGGCATGTTAGGTGAATAAGAATGGCCGACACGGTATACAGCTCATTGCGGGTCTCCAGGAGATATTCTCCATGTTATTTGCAGATGACGTGGCACTTCTTTCCTCGAGTCCCATTGGGCTGTGGAATCAAATATTAAACTTACAGCAATCATCAGGAAAAAAAGAAAAAAAAAAAACTTGGCCTAGAAGTCAGTCTGGAGAAGACAAAAATTATGATTTTTAGGAAGGGAGGGCATTTAGCTGCAAACGAGAAGTGGTATATCGGGGAAACCGAAATCGGTTGTCAATAGTGTGTGCTTCATCCACAACCATCTGGTCACGTATTCACCGGAGCTTGTAGGGGCCGCCGGCCTAGCAATAAACTCTCTCTCTCTCTCTCTCTCTCTCTCTCTCTCTCTCTCTCTCTCTCTATGACTTAAGTGTGTTGAAGGAGAGACTGAACACAAACATTGACAATACTGAGGTCTTCAAGCAAGCAGACAGAGATACCAGGAAACGCATTAGTGATCTTGAAAAAGAAATTGACAGTCAGAGGCCTTTTCGAGAAGAAACAATTTGAATTTTTTGAGACATTTGTGAGTCAACAAATGAGGACTGCTCTGCTTGTGCACAGAAGATCGTAGATGTTCTGAACGAGTACTCAGTTCGACGGACCTGGTCCACAAACGACGTAGAGCGTGCGCACCGGGTGGGCAAGGACAAGAACAAACACCCCCGCCCCCTTATTGTACGCTTCAGTCGGTGGGGAGACAAAATGGCGGTGGTGCAAGATGCAGATGAAGCAGCTTTTATAATTGTTTAGCAATACCTTTGAATATAAGTTGCATAATGTAAAAAAAAGATCCCAATGGCTGCTACATAATTATGGATATAGAATTCTTAAATAAAAGAGTCACATTAGTCAACTTGTATGGCCCAAGCAGTGGAGATACCCCTGACTTTTTTTTAGTACTGTTCATAATCAAATCGAACAAATTGGGAATGATTTCATTCTGGTCGGTGGTGACTGGAATTGTGCATTGAATATGAAACTGGATGCCCGTAAATATACAAGTGTGTCAAGTCGCCCAAGAACTCGTGCGAAACTAATGGATATGATGAATAAACTTGATCTTATTGATATATACAGGGAATTGTACCCAGATAAGCGTCAGTATTCATGGCGTCGTTTTAATACTATCAAGCAGGGTCGTCTTGACTACTTTCTAATTTCACAAGGACTGCTTCCTGAAGCAAATGGATCGTTCATTAGTCCGGGCCACAGATCAGATCATTCTGTTGTTATTATAGCCCTTAAAAAAGAACAGTTTAAAAGGGACAAACAGTTCTGGAAATTTAATAACTCACTTTTAAGAGATAAAGAGTATGTTGAACAAATAAAAGAATTAATTAATGAGGTGAAAAAGCAGTATGCAGTGCCAGTCTACAGCCATGATAGTATCCATAAGATCACATCAGATAATCTTCAGTTGACAATTTCTGATCAGCTGTTCTTTGAAACACTTCTTATGGAAATACGTGGGAAAACAAAGAATATTAGCAATGTTGGGGGTGAATATGCAAATGTTATTATGACTAGAATCCACAATCCATTCTGGCAAGATGTTTTTAAGCATTACAAGAAGTTGTGTAATAAGTGTATTGTACGCAATGTGGATGACTTCCTTGCTGAATATGTACATTATAATTCTAATATCATTAGAGATAAACATGTGGTCTTTGTCAAAGAATGGGTGGATGCAAATATTATTCAAATCAAGGATCTGGTGAACGATGGCGGTGAATTTTTAACCTACAACAGTTTTAGAGAGAAGTATGCCACGGTCACTGACTTCTTGACTTACCAAGGGGTTGTCCAGGCGATAAAACAATACCAGACAAAACTGGGGTTTAGTAGACTTTCTTCTAATAATATGTTGGACAGTGTAACTTGGAGATGTATCCACAGAGGAAGCCAGGCAGTAAAAGCCTCCCTTTACCAAGAGGCAGCCTTACCTACAGCAGCTGTCAAATGGAACAACAGTTTTGAAGGTTTAAATTGGAAATCTATTTACTCTAGATGTTTCATACAACAAAGTATGTTCAAATGAGATGGTTTCAGGTAACGCTCCTACACAGGATTCTTCCCACAGGGAGGTAGTTGTACATGTGTAACTTGGTTGACTCCCCCTTGTGCACTTTCTGTAGACAGGAAACTGAAACTATTGAGCATTAATTTGTTTTGGCATTGTGATATTGTTCAACGATTTTGGAATCAACTTCTTACTGTATTGCTCTCTAAATGTGCTCATTGTGACAGACTTGTATTCGAAAAGGAGTTAGTCCTCTTTGGAGAGGCACAATACATTGTAACAGATAAACCACTGGACTCTATTATACTCTTGTCAAAATTTTTTATTTACAAGTGCAAGTTACAAGGTACAATTCCCAATGTCCAGGCCTTCCTACACCAAATGAAACGTAGATATGAAGAATCAGTTTCGTTTTCGCTGGGTAAAAAATTTGGATTTCTTCAACTTTGGAACCCTTATAAGGCTGTTTTTATGAAACCGTAAACTACAGTATAATGGCACGTTAGGAGAAGGGAAACAACTCTTGCGGTCATTACAAAATTATATTCAAGCGAGTTGCTTCCCTTCAATCCGATCCCGTACATGTACTTTACAGAGACGGTACAACTGCACACCGTGTGGGTATGGGTGTGTGTCTAATGTGGTTTTTAAGTTGTTTCTCTATAGAGAAACAACTTTATGAGACGGGGCAGATTTTGCTACGCGCAGCAGCAAGTTTCAGTGATACAAAACAAGACTGTGACGTTTCTCCACACAGTACTTACTTTCACGCACACAGTGACGTAACGAAATATGCGTCATAGACACTCGACGTGCACACTATGCTGCTGCGTTCTTTTTGGCGGGAGTTGTGAGACGTGTGTGTGTCTGTGTGTGTGTGTGTGTGTGTGTGTGGACGGATGTAATGATGGCTATCTCCTAAACCACCTCGTTGGAGGCCTTTTTACTTTGAGATAAAATGGGAATTCACCTTCTCCAGACCTACCTTTCACGAATTTTATCCTGCGGCATTTTCAAAGGAGTTATCCCCGATTTTAAAAAATCGGTCATGTTACG
The DNA here is from genome assembly GCA_018292915.2 of Batillaria attramentaria. NCBI lineage: Eukaryota > Metazoa > Mollusca > Gastropoda > Batillariidae > Batillaria > Batillaria attramentaria. The sequence continues at coordinate 894,094 of JACVVK020000204.1, forward strand.
AATTTTTTCGAAAAAAATGTTCGAATGGCTTCATTTTTTTAAATTGCGAAGATCATCCAACTATACTGCCTGTTTTCGTAGCACAGCTCTGTAGCTCTGACAGGTTTTGTGTAAGAAAAATATTTCCGAGGTAGGGGTGGTTTGCATATAAGGCCAAATATCTATGAAAAGACTCCTTCAAATTACTCATCATTCCGGTAATTTTGTCACTTGTGCCAACTGCACATATGACGTGAACTACTGCACTATTATAGCTTTAGTATTAAGAATAACAGAGCTTTTAGATAAACACATTTTTTCATGTTTCTGCGAGAAGCGCCGGTCAAAAAATGTCCAGTTTTGCAATTTCTTAAGTACAATCCAAGGCACTTAAGTCCACGTTTCATCAGCTCTCTAGATCTTCCAGATTTTATGTCAAAATTAATTCAGTCACGGAAGTCACAAAAGCAACAAGGAAATCACAAGATATGAAGAAGTATCATCTGTCAGACGAGCAGCGTGAGGCTGACGTCAAATGTTTGGTTCACAGACAAAATCTGCAAGTATCGTCACTGCTTCCGACATTTCATCAGCCCTCTAGATCTTCCAGATTTCATGTGAAAAATAATTCAGTCGGAGAAGTCACAAAGCCAACAGGGAAATCACAAGACATGAACAAGCATGCTCAGACGATTTCAGTGCTAGAGGCTGACGTCAAAAGTTTAGTTCACGGAATTGACGTCATCTCTCTCTCTCTGTATGACGACCTGCCTGAGGCTGACGTCAAATGTTTAGTTCACGGAACTGACCTCTCTCTCTCTCTCTCTCTGGGGAGCCAGAGTGGCCGAACGGTAGTGCGTTGGACTTTCAATGCTTAGGCAGAGAGTTCGAATCCCGGCCGCTGGGGCCAAATATTTGTGCTGGCCTTTTTCTCGTAGCCCCGTCCTTGATATCACCCTTATGTGGTGGAAAAGGACGTTAAACTCCTAAACACCCACCCACTCACCCTCTCTCTCTCTCTCTCTGCCTCTCTCTCTCTTCTTCCCCCACCCGGTCCCACCCCAAGTCACGTGGCTAGTAGGTCGAGGTCTGAGAGGATCTAGTGTCATTGGTAGAACTTGGAGAGGGGAGAACCGGCAACAATAACAACAAAACAGACAAAATCAAATGAAGTTTGGAGAAACAACTTTGTAGGACGGGGCCGTTCCTCCTTGTTTGTGTTGTTGTTGTTTGTTTGTTTGTTTGTTTTTTGGTTTGTTTGTAGTTGTTTGTTTTGTTTTTCTTTGTACAAAATCTTTTGACCAGGTTTTTTTTCTTTCTTTCACGTAATATGTGAACGTATCTGTATGTCACATAAAGTATATGTATTTATGTACATGTAAAAAAAAAAAAGACAAATTTAAAAAAAAAAAAAAGACAAGTGCGAAAAAAAAAGATGACATTGGTATAGGACAAATGGTTCATAAACACACACACACACACACACACACACACACACACACACACACACACACACACCTTTTCTCCATGCAGTAGCACCAACCAACCCATGCCCCTCCCCTCCCCGTTCTCTATCTCTGCATGCCACCTGCAAAAAATCTGTGTGTGTGTGTGTGTGTGTGTGTGTGTGTGTGTGTGTGTGTGTGTGTATGTGTGTGTGTGTGTGTGTGTGTGTGTGTGTTGTACATTATATACGTTGTTTTTATGTTATGTGTAGTTTATGTACGCGCCCTGAGCTCTTGTGAGATGGGGCGCCACAAATACCCTTTATTATTATTATCTTATTATTATTAGTGACAGCTCACGACTCTACACATATATTTCCCCTCACGGGAACAGTGCTGTAGACTATTTCTTGTGTACGTATGATCCTGTGCCTCAGTGTTGGGTTGAAGTAGCCTGGGTGCCGCGCGCGGAATCGCCACACATGCCTGTTCTTCTACAAGTCGCAAGTCTCGCGCGGGTGGCGTCTTGCGATTTCAGTTGGTCAAAAATCGTACGACGGCCGTACGGGTCTCAGGTTGTCCGCACAGTTATCGTACGAAGATCGTACGCCTTCGTACGACGTTCGTGCGATGTTGACGATGTTTGCACGGGGCTGGGCCGCTATTGCGCTGGTCCGCTAGTGCGCGGGGCCGTTAGTGCGCGGGGCCGCTAGTGCGCGGGGCCGCTATTGCGCGGGAATGAAATGTTCGGTTATGATTGTTCTGTTTTGTTGCCTTATGCGCGAGGATTGCAATGTAATTACCTTAATGAAATAAAAGCAGATTGTCTATTCAACAGTCTTTGTCTTTGTAGTGATGCAAAGCAAATGTGAAGTAGTATCATTATATGGAAAATATTGACGATTTTCCAAGGAACCCACTGTTTTTGTGAAACCCATTTTTTCAAATGGAAATTTCTCGTATTTATAGGGACGTGTGTGTGTGTGTGTGTGTGTGTGTGTGTGTGTGTGTGTGTGTGTGTGTTGGATCAATGGGTTGATGGGGGGGGGGGGGGCACAGGAAAGCCCTGTGATCATGCTTTTTTTAATGTGGAAGTTTTAAAGCATTAAATCACTCATATTTGCGTAGGATGGGCTGGGTGATTCACTTGATGAATGTATGTTGACAAATTCAGACATGCTATATTCTGGCTCGTGATTAGGCACTATACACACTGTGTTTGACATGTCACATTTACGGACTCCTGCAGATTTTTCATGTGATATGAACCTGACATTTTCGAAGATCAAAATATTGCTCTTATTTTCATCTGTCATAATGTATGTCATATACTTTTGTAGCTCGAGGAAAATATCTCAGATCATGTGCCGTGACTCACGAGCACCAAAGTGATACAAAACAAATTTCAAATTTATATACATGTATAAATGTCATTTCTGTTTGTTTAAATGATAATAAACCATTGGCAAGTGGCATAAAATTGATTGAAGTAGTACAAGAATCTGTTTATGATTTAGACCAGCTGTTTGTGAATATCACGTAAGTCGTCGAAGTGTGAAAGCGCGCCTTTAAGTTAAGGGCTGTAATTCTGGTGCATCCCTATGGATTCTTGGGAACATTTTTGAAATACAATCAGGACATCCTAGGAAGACATCTGGCACCATCGTAGTACATTCCCGGGGTGGGGTGGGGGGGGGGTGCACGGTAGGCCCCGTCACCTTGGCAAGTATTCCTTCTTATAGATGATATGGCCGCGCAATAGCGGCCCCGCGCAATAGCGGACCCGCGCACTAGCGGACCCGGACCCGCGCACTAGCGGCCCCGCGCACTAACGGACCCGCGCAATAGCGGGCCGACCCCGTTTGCACGGGCTGTACGAGTGTCGTGCGTGCGCCGTACTGCTATCGTAAGTGCTCAGTACGCGTGGTGTCAGTGCGTCGGTCGTTCGACGGCCATGGCCGATGCGCCGCGTTTTTCAAGCATATAGGGACCAGCCTACATATATACACGTAGTTTGTTTATGGAAAGAAGACATCAGAGAATTTGGATATTATTAACAGAGAATTTGACAAACCCATGGACACGTATACAACAGACACTGACACAGCACTGCAACATTTCTACATTGCACACCAACATCCCCCGGGCCCGCACCTGGTCTTGCGTCAGCTTTGCGGAGCACTAACGGAGCACGTGCGTGCATCGTGGGAACATCGTACTACCGACTTGCGGTCTGTGATCACGTCAGTACGGCCGTCGTGCGGTCCTGATGGGGAGCACGCAAGACAACCGTGCGTCACTTGTGCGTTCATCGTGCGGCCGCCGTGCGGACGTCGTGACCTATTTTACTCGCCCGGAGAGGTCAAGGTCGTACAATGCACTTGCGGCAATCGTGTGTTGGCCGTGCGACTAACGCAAGTGTGTAAAACATCGCAGGTAATCGTAGAGTTTGTTGATCATGTCGAAAACCGACCGCAGCGCTCTGCGGCCTCATTGCGGCCCGGAAATTTCGCAGGACGCCCGTGCGCCGTTCGCAAGATTTGCCACGATTTTTGGCCGTAGACCAGCTCGTAGGAGCCCGTACGGCCGGTTGTGACCGTAGCTTTAGACGGCCCTATATCGGAGCATGACGTTAGAGAGGCCTTACGTAAATTGAAATCAGGGAAAGCCGCCGGATTAGATGAAGTTCTGGCCGAATACCTTAAACACGCTGGAGATGCCATTGTTCCATTTTTAACAAAATACAGTACTTTAACCATCTGTACAAGCACCAACACTTCCCCACAGACTGGGGCCGTTCAGTCAGTGATTGTACCTATCCACAAAGGGGGGGGGGGGGGATATTAATAATCCTGCAAATAATCAAAGACATCTTTTCTTTTATGATAGTTTCCCAGACCATTTGCATTAAAACTTAAAATTTTAAATGACACGTGTAAGGGTTGGTATGCAAATGACTACTACAAGTTCGACACAATGTGACCACACGAACGATGACAACCCAACCCCCCCCCCCCCCCCCCCCCCCCCCGCGCAGCTCCCGACCAAAACATGAAACACAAGTCAAGCCACTGACCAGAGTCACTGTTGCCACACAGCTATACAAATACCGCATGCTGAACAATAAACAAAACTCAACCAACCAGTGTTGGGCACTACATATGGACATAAACATCGGACTCACACACATAACAAAAAAAAAAAAAAAAAAAAAACATGCTCATGCTCGACAAACTGGGGAGGACCAGGAAGGTTCATGGGGCAAAGTGTGAATGAAAAGGGAGGCTTTGTAAAAAAAAAGAAAAAAAAAGGGTGGGGTGGTGGGGGCCGGGGGGGGCAGCTGATCATAGAAGGTCAATGACCAAAGAACTCGCTGTTTAAAAAAAAAAAAAAAAAAAAAAGCAGCGGCTCAGCCGTGAGCGTGTCAATCAGTGTTGGCACTGAGACGACAGTCTGCAAAGGCTAGGAAAAAATAACTAGGTAACTAACTAAATGACAACGAAGTTTTCATTGGATAGAATGATTGTGAAAAACAACGTACCGTGTGGGGGACACAAAAGGCCGCGCTGGTCACGACTAATGGTACTCCATAACATCGTACACATTCTGCTCTCCACGCGTGCACACATACACTGAGATGTAAATGCCAACGGCCTTGACCGAGGTATAAATAGTGCGGTCATGTGACCGCCTGTGACCACTGACCACAACAAAACAAAAAAACAAGGTCTCGCACAATGCGAAAAGTTTATGAACACATTCACATGCAATATAGAGCTAGATTTATAGCAGACTGAGTTGTCTTATTGTGTTTATCTGGTTTGCCGATCATGACATTTCAAACACAGACGCCAATAACCTCAGTTCGTGTCCTGACTGAATGTGTCAACGAGTGGAGGAGCAGACGACAAAGTGATGTGGGGCGCCGTGCGCACGCATGACAACCCCGCAACTGGCCAACTGAACGCGGCCACACACATCGGCCACAGCAGTTACTGCGCTAATACCCATTGTATTACAGCAGTAAAGGTAGTTAAAGACAAGATACATGATTTCGTTCACCAGCGAGCAAACTAGGTCAAACAAAAGTGATAGCGGCCAGTGTCCTAGACCTGGGTCACAGGTCGCCCTAGTCATGTGACCGTCAGTGTGTAGTGTGTAGTGTTGCACAATGAACCCAAAACAGTACCACGCTACGCGTGACACACAACCGATATCGGATCAACACTGACATGAAAGGACAAAACAAGGCTGTCAGGTTATACGTATCGACATTGGTGCCGGTCGAGACATAACTTACCGGACATCAGAGGCACAACTAAAAAAAACAAACAAACGTACAGACCTGTAGGCCAAGACAGTCAAGTGTCATACTCTGCCGTTTCATGATCTCATTTGGGCGCTGAAGAAAGTGTCAATATCGGTGTCGATCTCCACTCGTACTTTCTTACCGTTTTTAAGCAAGGCAATGATTTTGCCATTAGACGGCCACGCTTTGTTGACGGTGGAGTGTTCTTGTACATGTTTCAGCAACTTAAAGTTTTTAAACGTCAGGTCCTCGGAGATCACAACCCCCGATCTGGCTAGCACTCTCCTGTTTTGGATGATGTTGTCTCGCACCCTCCTGCTGGCAAACTGAACAATGATGGCCCTCGGTCTGCTACTCACCCCGACGCCCCTCTCTGCTCCCTGGGCCCGTCCATCAGTCGCCTCCGACGCCTTGACTCTGTGGGCGACTTGTATGTCGTCAGGTTTCGTCTCCACACACACTTTTTCATTGAAAAGCTTCAAACACTTTTCAACACAGTTCTCGCCACTGCTCTCCTTCACACCGAAGATGCGCAGATTCCATCGCCTGGAGTACTGCTCCTGATCGTTGTTGTGTCTGCCCGCCTTTCGAGCCAGGTCCTGCACCTGTTGCTTCAGCTTTGTATTCTCTGCCTTCACTTTTTCTACTTCAGCTCTCACTGACTCTCTCTCCGTCTCTTTGCGCGGCGTTAAGCCCTAACTAACTAACTAACTAACTAACTAACTCTCTCCGTCTCTAAAGCCACCACCTTTTCTTCCAGTTTATTCAGTTTGTCAACTTGGTCAGTGCATGGAGATCGTCCTTAGTAGCAAGAGTATCTAGCTTTTGACAGATACCCGTCAGCACCTCCGTAGCATTGGTATCCATGTTTATCACTTCTGAGATCTCCCCCGCAGTTTCCTCAATTTCCTCCACGATGGGGTCCTCTGTAATGTCCTGTATCGTCTCCTCTCCCTCCAGAATCGTCTGACTAGTCTCTGTGTCCGTTCCGCTCTGACATCGCTTCTTTGGCGCCGGTTTCCCCACAGGTCTGGTGGACTGTCTTTCCGGACTTGTGTCACTCGAAGAGGTAGACGATGTTTTTCGTTTGAATCTCTGCAGGTACTGACGGACACTTGAGGACATACTATTGATGTCACACTGATAGTCACAGCTCACGTCACACCACTTTTGTTGAAGTTCGTGTTACTGTGCCATACACTTCCCATTGACTCGGACACACTGTTGTCACACGGGTGAACACTTCATGTGAATGAAACAAGTGTCATTTCAACGGCCCCACAACACTTTATAACGACACAAATCCTCCCCAGCGTCGCATGGATGATGGGCGGAAAGACTGTCTATCTCATGGTCCAAAGAAGTCCTTTGTTCCACGAAAATGAACAAGAAAGTAGCTGATTTTCACAGACAGCTAACGGACGCGTCCGTCCGCCATTCATGTTTTGTTTTTAGTGCTTTTTTGTAGTTTAACGGGTGTATTTTTTCCATTTTCACCACTTTTCGAATGCGTGGTCCCTGTCTTTACGCTCCTTAATCGGCAATAGAAAATTGTCTGTGTTTTGATGAGAACTTAAGCTATTATAGTCTTAAAGTACTTTTCACGCTCTTTTGAAGTTTGAAGCTATTGTCTTACGCCCGCTATCGTTAGTTTTCTGTGTGCTAACAAACACAGATTTCGCCGCTACGCGAGTATCTTGCCTCTTTTCTGCTGCGAGCGGCCGTTGCTTTCTTTGCGGGCCGCGCTGGGCGCATAAAGAGCCGCGAGCCACGGTTCGCTGCACGCTCACACTCTCGCTCTCAGCCCTGCCGCTTGTGATTGTGTTTGTTTTGTACCCTGCTTGTTGTTTTCCTGTTGTAATAAAACTCATGTCATAGCGACCGCTGTGTTTGCCTCCCTGCCTGCATCAACCGGACCCTCCCTGGGCACCCGGTTACAAAAGTTCTAACTGACTGACTGTCTAAACCAGGAGTACAAATTTACTTAACCGTTAATTTACATAACTGTTCCGACTAGTACTTTTAACTATCAGATCTCTTAAAATACATCAAACTCACAAGTATCTTCCTACAGTTCTCTGGTTAAAAGGGAATAAAATGAGACACAGTCACCGTTTATCTGAAGACTAATTCCATGTCCGAATTCCGTGGTTTCAAACACAGTTCACAATTAATCCAATACAAAATCCCAGTTTCTTCTCAATGCACATAGTTCCAAAGAGAAGAAGTATCCAGTAACAGGTCCAACACTGGTCGCAATATAACAAAAATTAATAACTCCGGAGGCTGAGCAGGAAGATGAGGACTATAGCGAGGGTACGAGGGTCTTTCTCTTCTCTTTTTTTTTAACCCCTCACTGACGTCTGCACTGCCAGTCGTTAGGAATAAGTAATGTTGGGCTTCACCTGCGAACTGGTTTATTGCGCCTAGGAGATAATAAGTTGCAATATTTGCTGTATATGCGCTATTTATCTTTGTTTTACGTGCTTTCTATGCTTTTTGGTAACCAGTAGTTCGATAAATTAGCATGAAGGTGCAGCGTCTCCTGCATGTCCTAGGTTTATACTGCCCCGTAGACCTGTTTGCATCACTTGTCCAACGTTACTCTTTTTCAAGTAGTGCAGACACACTCTGCGGCGAATTGGTCTTTGTGGATTGCGCGGCGTTAAGTCATAAAAACTCACTCACTCCTCCCTGACATCTCACCATCATTCTTTGTTACTATCGTTTCACACTAAAACTACCCCTCCCCTCCTGTTTCATTACTTTTTTTTATATGTCCCCCATCACGTGTGGTGGGGCGTTAAGTAACGGTTTGATTTGTCAGACAGTTCCATTGCACTTCGGAACTGTTTCGAGCAGTTCCGTCGCACCAGGGAACTGTTTGACTGCATAACTGAATCCAACAAGGATACATCAAATCAAATAAGACTCTTTATCGTGTATGGGATATCTAGCGTCACCATATAGATGTCAATGTAAGCAGAGTTTTTTTTTTTTTTTTTAGCAAGAACAGAGTAACTATTATTACTGTACTCGTAAATAATAATAATAATAATAATGTGGCATCGACACTTCTAAATACATATGTAATTGTGTTGCCAACGGAATGGGAATCATCCAGTAAGTGAAAGTTTACATTTCTCATTTCAGCTCCACGTAACTGCACTAGTGATGAGTTCCGGTGTAACAACGGCTACAAGTGTGTCCCGTCATGGTGGCGGTGTGATGGATACAATAGCTGTGGGGACAACTCTGATGAAGCTGGATGTGGTGAGTACTGTTAAAGAAATCAAGTCTCATTTGAAATATTAATTAGTTCTCTCTATGTACCTGCCTGTCTCTCGTATCTTTGCGCATCTTCTTCTCCCTACTCTCCCTTCGCCATGTAGTCCATTTATTTCACATTGTTGTATAGTTCAGTTGTGTTTATTTTGAGGTAAACACAACAAATACAAACAAACATACTGCTCTACTTCGTGTCACTGCTGGAGCGGTGTGGAGATGTCGAGCCTAACCCCGGCCCTATGGATGAAAACACTCTATCGGACTTCCTACAGAGAATGGAGAAAACTAAGCAGGACCAAATCAAGCAAGAAGGTGAGAACTTTGAGAAACTCAGTAGGAAAATTGATGATAGTCAGCGTCGGATTGAGGGGAAAATAGCTCAGCTACAGTGACGTGAGTGGGGTGAAAGACAGACAGAACAGGAATTCCAGTGATATTGACCAACTGAAGCGGGCAGATGTGGAGATAAATTAAAGAATTGCCGCATTAGAGAAAGAGGTGGACAGTCTGGAGGGGTTCTCCGGGAAAAACAACCTTAAGTTTATTGGCATTCGTGAGTCGACCAAGCAAAACTACACGGCCTGTGCACAGACGATAGTCGACGTGTTGAACCAGCACTCCACTCGGCGCACGTGGACCATTGACGACGTAGAACGAGCACACCGAGTGGGGCCCCGTAAGGGGAACAGTCAGCAGCCACGCCCCCTCATGGGGAAGATGGCAGTGGTGCAGGGCGCAGACCTGAAGCAGAACCTGAAAGACGGCGGGATAAAGGTAGCAGCCGACCTGACCAAGCGACAGAGAGCCGAGATCGAGCGGGTCAGGAGCGAGGGCAAGTTTGGCTACTATAAGAACGGCCGTCTGCATGTCGAGGACAGACGCACCCCCCGGGACGAGCAAGACCTCAGGGAGCGGCCAGACCAGCGCCCATCCCCAGACGAAGAGGACGAGCGAGATGCGGGGGACCGGCAGCAGCAGGGGGCGATGTTGGCAAGCAGCCACAGCAACGACGACAGAGATGACGACGACCATAGCAGCCAACCGACACCGTACCGCAACGACACCTTAGAGACGCCCCCTGGCCGACCTAGGGATTCCCCTCACGCTGCACGTGGAGCTCGGGACGGACACGGCCAGGAGGACGGGGCACAACACCGAGACGCCAGCAGAACAGGTGGGGGCCGTGACAGGCGTGACACACGTCGTGGCCGATCGCGTGACATGGCACAGCCCCAGCGAACACCGGTTCTCACCCGCTCCGGGCGGAGTGTGTGTGTGTGTGTGTGTGTGGGGGGGGGGGGGGGTTGGGATGGGGGGGGGGGCTGCCAGCAGCTAGGGGGGTGGCCCCGACCCTCGTGACGCGGACAGACTGAAACCAGTAAGCTGTCTATGTTGGAACATAGAAGGCCTTGTACAGACAATGACAATGACAAACCTTTATTTTTCAACGGTAGAAGATTTTGGCCATCGGCCAGTTTACAACCTTGCCGTTGCTAAACTACAGAAATTTAGTAAGGAAGCACACACACACACACACACACACACACACACACACACACACACACACACACACTATTATAATTATGATCATCATTATAAAACTGAATGATACATTGTAAAAAGATGTGTTTGATGACATGGATGCTGCATAATATTGGGGGCAAATAATTGTACGATGTACATGAGAAAATTAATGGTCTATTGTATATGTGAAAATAGGTAAATAAAAAGCCTTTCCTTAAAGGTGGTAATACAAATGCTCATTTGGCCGTCACATCTTTTTTAAATAAACAGCAGCCAGCATTTTCCATCGGAAGTACCCTCTGACGGTCCCATCTTTTCCAAACGTTCTGACTCGTTACGTTCTCTTTCCATTCCGGTGTAGCATCCGGTCCGGTCCCCCCTCTGAAGTAGTCCCCCGGGGGACCAATTCGTGGCAAAAACTGCTCTATAATGGTCCCCCCCTTAGACATCCAGCCTCGTTTTCGACTGGTCCCCCTGGGCGATTTTGGTCCCCCCTCGCATCCAAAGTAGGCCCCCTCTCGAACTGGTCCCCCTCTTTTCTAACCAATGTAGAGCTATGTCAGTATTTATTTTTAACTTTATTGTTACAAAACTTTATTGTCCCCAAAAGCACAGGGCCATAGGAACATTTTTTTTTCTTTTTTTTTCCCGATTTATGTGCTTGTTGTTATTTTTGTGTGTGTGAGATATATTTGTTTGGTTGTGTTCTTGTTTCTTTCAGTTGTTTTTTTTGCATTGGTTGTTTTTTGCTGTCCACATTTCCTGTCATTTTTTTAAAACTGGAAATAGCATTTAGAGAATAACATCAAAGACCAAGTATCTAATATTTTCTATACAACGCCATAGAAAAATATTTCTTCAAAATTAAGTAAGTGTCCATGACATGAAAACTAGTTGCCACCTTTGGCTTTCAGCGTACTTCAAGTAGACAGTCAAGACTGAGTACCAGTGTCTCAAATCATGACCCTTGAAACAACAAAAACAGCAGAAGACTAACAGTTCTGGTCTAAGGAGTGACACAAAAAACAGGAGCAAAGTGATGTCCAAGATTCATTATATAAATTACTCTGTCTGTTTTCAATGGGGCCGATTGCCAAACTGGCCCGTATTTCAGCCACCTAGGTTGTCGGCCTGGAGCCTCTCTTGTGAACACATACACGGGCGTGTCCAAGAGGGTGGCTGCAGCAAATATCTCAACCTCGGTGGCCCAAGTACGGAATGAATTGTCGTGTACTTATAATTATAGGCATGTTTGACACGAGTCACGTGACGTGTCAAGAAGCGTGGCGACCGTTTTCTCATCCCACAAAAAAAATAAATAAAAGAAAAGAGAAAACAAATCTAAACTTTTAAAAGTGATTTAACTTCGTAGATTTGCCGTTCTATGTAGCCTATACTTTTGTTTTTTAGTGGCGACCGTTTCCTCATCCCACAAAAAAAAAAGAAGAGAAAATAAAAAAAACAAAAGTATAGGCTACATAGAACGGCAAATCTACGAAGTTAAATCACTTTTAAAAGTTTAGATTTGACACTGTAACCTTGACCCAGTTCAAGATCATCTTGAATAACATCTCTGTACAAAAATGAAAATAATTATACATATAACGAAAGAGGTGTGTGTGTGTGTGTGTGTGCGCGTGTGTGTTTGCGTGCGTGCGTGCGTGAGTGAGTGTGCACGCGTGCGTGCGTGCGTGCATAATGTGTGTGTGTGTGTGTTTGAGAGATGGGGGGAGGAGAGAAAGTGTGGGGGGAGAGAGAGAGAGAGAGAGATCCAGAGTCACGTTTTCTACTGAGTTGACACACACTATAACAATAAAGTTAAAAATAAATACTGACATAGCTCTACATTGGTTAGAAAAGAGGGGGACCAGTTCGAGAGGGGGCCTACTTTGGATGCGAGGGGGGACCAAAATCGCCCAGGGGGACCAGTCGAAAACGAGGCTGGATGTCTAAGGGGGGACCATTATAGAGCAGTTTTTGCCACGAATTGGTCCCCCGGGGGACTGCTTCAGAGGGGGGACCGGACCGGATCCTACACCGGCCCACACTGACCAAATTCCTAAACACAAAACACACATCAAGAGATAGCTTAGACACTCAGCTACAAATACAAATGCTCATTTGGCCGTCACATCTTTCTTAAATACCCAGCAGCCACCATTTTACACCCAAAATACCGTCTGCCGGTAACACCTCTTTCAAACGGTCCGACGCATTCCTTTCTCCCTCCATTCTCGCCCATACAGACCAAATTCCGAAACACAAAACACGCGTCAGGAGATAGCATAGACACTCAGCTACAAATACAAATGCTCATTTGGTCGTCACATCTTTCCCAAATACCCAGCAGACACCATTTTAAGTCCGAAATACCGTCTGCAGCTAACATCTCTTTCAAACGGTGCGACTCATTACTTTATCCGTCCATTCCCGCCCAAACTAACCAAATTCCGAAGCACAAAACACACTTCATCAGATAGCTTAGACAATCAGCTACAAATACAAATGCTTATTTGGCCGTCGCATTTTTTTTTTAAATACCCAGCAACCACCATTTTAAGTCCGAAACACCGTCTGCCGGTAACATCTCTTTCAAACGGTCCGACTCATTCCTTTCTCCCTCCATTCTCGCCCATACAGACCAAATTCCGAAACACAAAACACACGTCAGGAGATAGCATAGACACTCAGCTACAAACACAAATGCTCATTTGGCCGTCACACAGACTCCATTCATTCAGCGCTTGACACAGGTTCTGGATTTTCTGTAACTGAATGGTTTAGGGAGTTGATTCCATAGAGCCGCAGCTTGAAAGGAAAGGGTTTCTGACGGAATGTTTTAGTTTTTACAGTGAGGGTGCAAAGAAAGTTAGTGCAGGAGCTACATAACTGCAGTGCTTTACCCAGTCTTTTGAATTGGCTCATAGTCATAGCGCCGCGGACTGAACCCAACACGCACGATCACGTGAATCACACGCATTCTGTCACATTACATTCACGTGTTTCGAAGGGCCAGTTTAGCAACTGGGCGAAGGGGCCGGGTGGGGGGGGGGGCGACCATGTGTTAAGGTTTTTACTACCATGCACCCACCGTTTGTGCAGAGCCTTTGCATACCTTTGTGTGATTATTATTATTATTGTTATTATTTGCTGCCCCAACTCTTTGCCAGTTCCAGTGGTGTTCCTCCCAGGTAATGGTTTGAATCCACTGAGGGCTCGAAAGGGCAATTTTTATTATGCATGATGATGAAGATGAGGATGATGGTAAGATGATGCTATGGAGGTCCGTGTGGTTTGAGACTGCGGGACAGGGCCGCATTCCACGCTTCCTGTCATAAATATCCCGGCATTAACCAGGCCCGGAAACTACGGCACCTGCGGTGCCGGCCGTGTAGTCATCCACATCACGACGTGGGAAGCATCCCTAAAGTCGCACCCGTGAAGTGGGTGAATCTCCGCTGTGTGGCAACAGCCTCCCCATTGGGCCGATAGCACACCCGCTCTGGGAAGGAGCCGACCTAGGTAGGAAAAATCCCGCTTGCCTCGGCTGGGACTCAAACCCGGGTCTCCCGGTCCATGGTCCGAAGTGCTAACCACTACACTACGGGGGCCGGTGAAAGTGCTTATTCTTATCTTTCAAACCGTACCCAACACGATTAGGAAACGTATGAGGAAGACCTCTTTCCCCAAAAAATCTAAAAATTGCTAAAATCGCCCGGTTGGCAATGGTTTGCATGCACACAGTGCCTGGGTCACGGGGGAATTACACCGTACACGACGGGAGGTCAAGGTCGGCAATGAGTTAAAAGTTTTTTTGTTGTTTTTTTGTTTCAGGTCTTTAAGAATATCTCACAGTGTAAATCCCTCCGCTTTTGGAGTTTTGTCATATTCACAGGCAATTTTATCTATTTCCAAATATTTTCAATATTTGTCCATATAGACTTAATGGTGTAGCTATTGTTCTGTATAAGACTCCAGATATGTGTAAAAGACCGTATTTAACTTTCGAATCCCGGTTCGGGCCAAATATAATATATTTGTGCTGGCCCTTTTCACCAGCATCAACATATCAACTGAACGGCATCTCAGCCTTTTGACCAACCCTGTGGCTTTGAATAAGGTCACTGAAAATGAATGGTCTTCAGACCGTGCTGATTTCGGGTGTGGTAAAGAGTAAGCAGTTACTAAAAGAGTGCCATCATTCACCCAAGACACCGCTTTCTTGGACTTTCACCGAAACTCTGTGGCTTTGGTCTTTGTGTGTGAGATCACTGGAAACTGTATGACGAAATGACAACTATGCCAGTTACAAGTATGAGATAATTATGAATTGCCTCGCATTTGTGACTTTTTGTCGGAACTGCAATCAGATTCTAAAGTATGCTGGAATTCTCAGGCCGGGTCGACTGGAAACCTCAGTGGCTGGACGCCTGGACCGGCTGGCCCCGGTTTTGTTTACACTACGCTGGGCAGTAGGGACCAAAAGTGCTAGTAAGAAATAGAAGGGCGGCCCTTTTTCAGTGTGCAGAATTCACAGCGATGTAAAGGTCAAGTCGACCTGTACCTTGTCAGTTTTATTCGAGCACGGCACTTTGGCTGATAATTAGTGGGAGCCGAAGCACCACTCAACTATCTCTGCAGACAAATGTACACTCACAGTCAGAATATATTATATGTAATAGACCTACTACCCATAAACGTATACTTTACTAGTACACATTGATCAGTCCTTACTGACTTGGTGATGACCGATCCACTGCCGGATTTGTCACTGACTGCCAGTCGAATCAGTGGTCATATTAATTTTATTTTGAATAAAATAGAATTGAATAGTACGTATAATGATATACTTTTACGCTTCAATATTATAGTATTATGTACAATGACGTACAGATGCGGTTACGGATGACAACATCGTCGCTGAGGGGGCCAGCACACGGCCCCCCGGGCTCTTCGCTGTTTATGGACAGTGTCTGGTCTTGCACAAAATTTTCTAACATAAAAAAGGCATGCATACACAGGAAGAGGACAACGGCAAATGCATGTTTTCAGCTGGAATCAGTTGTTGAAATTCAGTTCTAAGTCCAGTCAGCGGAGACTTGAAAAGTAAAAGATAGTACATGTATTTATATGGCCCAATTGAATAATATGACGTTCCGGTTTTATTTTGATGATAATATGAAGAACTTTGAAACAAAAATAGAAACGTCATATTATTTGCCATGTAATAAACATCCTTTTAATATGATCACAATTTATTTGGAAATATTAAGAACTTTAAAGTTATCTCATGCATAGAAATTTCACTAACATATTAAAAAAAAAACAAAAAAAATTAGATATCTGGGAGAGACAAAGAAAAAAAAAAAGGGGGGGGGTGGGGTAGGGGGGTTAATTAAAAAAAAAAAAAAAAACACCGCGACTAGGGATCGAACCCACGACGTTCGGATTTCCAATCTAGCGTTCTAACCAACTGAGCTATGGGGATAGGTGAAGAAACATAAATATGGACATACCAGTTCATGCATGTGATACTTGTGTGTGTGTGTGTGTGTGTGTGTGTGTGTGTGTGTGTGTGTGTGTGTGTGTGTGTGTTTGAAGTTTCTTGTTCCAGCTTTAAGTCTGTTCGATCATTTGGCTTTTTTGTTTAGTTGTTTGTTCTTCAAAACGGCAAGTTTGAAAATTGGTTGCAAGACCAAAACTTTTATCGTTTTCAAAACAAGTTGCGCGCCGTTTACAAGCGCAAGACTATTTATGGCTGGCATGGCTTTCCTCTCCGTAGGCGGCCAGCGCCAACGCCACGCTATTCGCGTTGCCACGCTATTGGCATTGCATAACATGACCTAATTCCGCACGCTGGACGCTTCGTCCTCTTGTCCGATGTGTCCAGCTCATTGCGCCAGCGTCGCTTTTGGAAGACAGACTTCAGTTCGCTCGGCAGCAGCGGATTTCCTCTGTTTTTACAAACTTGATCCCGCCACCTCCCCATTTACCCCACCTGGGTGCTATGCGCATTTCAGTTCTCACCCCTTTTTCGTTTACCCTGTCTTATAGAAGCTCACTTAGATATGCCTACCTCAGTGCCTGCGTACCACATGAAAGTGTGACTAATTTGCCTTTGATTTCAAATCTTTCCCGAGCGGACTTCCGTGTCACTTGTGTCGGGAATCTACTCTTGAGCTGTTTTCTGCGTAGTTACCGCCTTATGCTGGTTCCAAATAGTTTGATTTGACTTAATTGCTTGGCTTTTTCTTTGCTTTCAGTATCTCAGTGTAAGTAGCGCGAGGCGGGTTCAGCCCCCAAAACAGTAGTGGATTTCGCAATACTGCTTTTCTCAGTCCTTGAATCTTGGACTTGTATGTTTTATTAATCCTTTGCTGGGATTTTGCTTTTCCGTTTTGTCAAATAAATTCACTGAACGTGGACAACTCCGCCAATAGCCCGGGTCGTGTTTTAGTTACTGTAGGATTTGACTTGTGTTACCTCTACAGGGCGAACATGCAGTAGATTCTCTGGGACACAAAGTTTTCCCTGTCTCACGAATGCCAGACATAAATAAAGTTATTTCAATTTCATTTTCAATTTCGCTCTCTCTCTCTCTCTCTCTCTCTCTCTGGCCATGAACTTCTTTTCTGATGTACGGGCTGTGTGTGTGGCCGGGTTGATCTTCAGCTACCTATTCCCCATAAAAAAAATGCTCATACACATCTTTTAATGCGATACAACGTTGTGTACACTTTGCGCGAGCTCTGAACATTTCAATTCTACGACTGTTGTTACACTACTGGAGTATCATTGTGGTCACCGCGTCATTGAGTACGCTTCTGTTGACTCAGTGCCATCAATACAGGTGTGATGATAGATACCATAAAAAACAGCTCAGAACGATCTGTGAACACAAAAATGGTAACATTACCTCCTTTATTTACATGTAGGGTTTCGGTGGTGGAACAGATTCTGTCCAGGGAGATGGCAAAGTCTGCCATGTGCCATGGACTTCATAGGCGCTTATGCTCTTTTCCCAGAAATACAAAGCATTTGTTGATCCATACGTTCTCACAGCCTGTAAAGCTGCCCTGACCCAGGTCTCTTTCCATTCCTGCTCCAGCTTGACCGGCTTACATGCACTGCAGTAATACACAAGAGCTCGTGTGCCATTTTCACTGTTAATCTGCCTCTACGTCTGCTGTATATTATGCTGACACTGTCACGAAACAAGTACACCTCTCCCGTGAAAATGATACAAACATCCCGGACTGTGCAAGAGATCAAAGACAAAGTGTTACCGCCAGCCCTGTTTCCCGGCCTTCACAGATTTCCCATCCTTCTGCCAGTCTGCAGAGTCTTTACGTACGCCTGCAAAAAGTGCTGCCGCAAATTAGAATTTCATTAGTAGTGTATCTGTATGTAGTCGTGTGGTTCACGATCTTCGTGGATTTTCTTTCACCCACTAGCTTCACGTCCTCTGACCAACTTACGCGCTAGCCGGGAGCGGACGCTTCTCTGGTCAATATCATTTGTGTGATGGGGGAGGCAACCGAGTTTTTCCACTGTGATATCCCCAATGCCCCAGTGGATTGCTCACACCGGACCAAGATGCCATACTACTATTTTACGGGTACCAGCAACAGGGCACGAGTTTCATCTAGTCAATAGTTCCGTGGAAACTCGGAGACACAGCGATGACCATTGACGGTTAGCCCTTGTCAATCTTCTCGTACGGAAATTCCCTACAGTGGAAGTAATGAAAGAGAAAAACAACAAAAACATACTCTTTATTAACAATGCCCCGCTTGAGGTCAAAAGTCACCTAGACACTGAGCTGCAAAACAAACAGGAAACACAGTATTTTGGTGCAATGCGTCGACCATTCTGGCCCGATTTGACGAGTTTAGTAAAATGGCTTTTTTCAGTATTGCCAAGACGTACTGCCAAGATGATGACGAGGGCTAGTATTCAAAATGATGCGTAAAATGGCCATGTTATGGGACAGCCAGTCAGAACTAAACCTCTTTCTGCCCAGGTGAGTTTCTTGCAAAAAGTATACATCATGCTTTTGTTGCCTAAGAAAATGAAAAACATCTCTTCTTTTTGCACTATTATTTAACCCGTTCACATTCAGTGAACCAAACTTAAACTCAGCAACCTTATCTATAATGATTTAGTTGTTTATGACTGTACCAGTGCTTAAAACAAAGGTTGCTTGACAGCATGATTGCATGGGCCCAACACTTTATGATGATAAGAACAAGAAGATTTGCAGTCGGCAAAAACAAATAGATGGGACTGAGAAGGAATGAAATTGCATTCGGCATTTGGTTCTGAACTAGGAAAGCAAAGAGCGACATGAAATCAAAATACACTGGTTAAAAAAAAAAACATGTACACAGGCATGACAAAGAACAAATCAACAGAAAATGGACGCAGACAAGGAATTTTTATGCGAGCACTGCTCTGCCTTCGCCATTAACGGAGAATGAATAATAAAGACGAACCGTAAGGCACTGAATCTCGCTTGAAATCCCTCACACATCACACACAAGTACACGCTTTCGGCCATTTTGGCTTGACACACTTTAGTCACGTGACCTTTAGCCGGGGATTACATGTACTGTAAGTTGTTCAGGAGAGCCTTTGGGCGTAGTTTGTGTCTCGGTAAACATACAGAGCTGAGAAAGATTTCGGGTACACTTAGTAGCAGAAATTTTTGTCTACACCGTCTCTGTGCAACAGTCCCAAAAAGGCTATACGGTGTAGAGGTTATCCTTATCACGTGACAAGTCATGTGTTTGTGTTTATAAACAGACAACACGTGGACTGGTGTTTGGGCAGTCTGGTAAAGGGCTTGTCCGCCCCCTTTCCCCTCTCCTCTCTCTCTTTCTCGTTCGTCACCGGCAGCCTACTATAAGCTTGTGTAGTTACCATAGGAGTGTGTTGCTATCCCTCGACCCTCTCCGTCACGTCCCGTGAACTGGATTGCCAGTGAGAGTTATGGAAGAAAAAAGAAAAAAAAAGCCTGTCGTCTCAAGGCAAGAATTGTTCTTGAGTTTGGGCCTGTCGATTATCTCTTTGTCAGGGACGTGAGGGAGGAGGGAAGGAAAACAAACAACACCCACCTACCGGCCCCCGTAGTGTAGTGGTTAGCACTTCGGATCATGGACCGGGAGACCCGGGTTCGAATCCCAGCCGAGGCAAGCGGGATTTTTCCTACCTAGGTCGGCTCCTACCCAGAGCGGGTGTGCTATGGGCCCGATGGGGAGGCTGTTGCCACACAGCCGAGTTTCACCCACTTCACGGGTGCGACTTTGGGGGTGCTTCCCTTTGTATGACACATCTCAAGATGTGGATGATTACACGGCCGGCACCGCAGGTGCCGTAGTTCCCGGGCCTGGTTAATGCCGGGATATTTATGACAGGAAGCGTGGAATGCGGCCCTGTCCCGCAGTCCCAAACCACATGGACCTCCATAGCATCATCTTACTATCATCCTCATCTCCATCATCATGCATAATAAAAAAATTGTCCCAGCTTCCGAGTCCTCCGTGGGTTCCACCCATGACCTGGGAGGATCACCACTGGAGAGTTGGGGCAGCAAAAAAAAAAAAACCACCTTTACACACCGCTGTCTGCGGTGTGACTAAGCAGCCCGTTTGAGATCAGTTGCGCTGTTGTTCCGCCGGGGGCGGACCAGAGCGTCCCTTTCACTTTTTCTTCTACAGACTCCAGTCTCTGCATACAGCTCTGCAAGTCCGATTTCAGCTGGGCGTTCTCTTGTTGGAGATCGAACACCTCGCCCCTTAGTGCCTGTATGTCCGTAAGCTGCTTTTCTATAGAGTCCAACTTTCTCATAACATCTGCCAGACAGACTTTCGTGAGCATCGGAACCGGGTAGCTCGGCCATAGCAGTTGTAGCGTCTCTATTCAGCACTGCGAAGTGTGTTTTGATGGACATACGTCCAGCGTCCTTGTTCGGTTGAAATTTCCGAGCTTTTCGGGCTTTCCTCTGAAGCTCGGCCTTTCTCTCGCTGGAAACAGCACACTCAAAGCTGGAAGATTTATCGTGACTGGAGTCTGTACTGTTATCACACGCTTTACGCTTGGCTGCCCCCGCACGATTCATGGCGAACACAGACTACACGCTCACTGTATCCCATAACGACGGTCGGTTTTTACGAAGTTTTCTCGCCACACATACCAGTGTCCAGTGTTCATTCTCCGTCTGGCAGAAAAGCAGGGACCAAGCACCTACTTCATCATGTTAGGATAGTCCGGACATGAAAAAAATTGCTTGAAAATGTGAAAAAGTCACCAAAAAACGGAGAGCTCAAACACACACGTCCGCCATGGACCGGTTGAGCAGTGCTCTCTCTATCTATGATTTAAGTGTGTTGAAAGACAGATTGAACACAAACATTGACAATACTGAGGTCTTCAAACAAGCAGACAGAGATACCAGGAAACGCATTAGTGATCTTGAAAAAGAAATTGACAGTCAGAGGCCTTTTCGAGAAGAAACAATTGGAAGTTTTTAGACATTTGTGAGTCAACAAACGAGGACTACTCTGCTTGTGCACAGAAGATCGTAGATGTTCTGAACGAGTACTCAGTTCGACGGACCAGGGGCCGTGGTCACGACGCGTTCGTAACTTTTCCGCCACCGATTTACGCACGCGAGGGTCCGTAACTTACGATTTGTGATAAAATTGGGTGGTCATGACGTTTGCGCAGAGTTACGGCCGCTCGTAAACCCTTGCGTATTGTACACCACCTAGGAGGGTGTCGGAAAGGTGCCGTAGCCTTTGCGTAAATCTGAAAAATGGCGGCCCGCTTGAACTGCAAATGAGAAGAGCATTGCGACGGGAAAGGGTGTTCCGCGATCGTACTAACCCTTTTGACTTGTACGACGATGTGGACATGCTTCAAAGGTTTAGATTTAGGAGGAGAGACCTGCAGGAATTGTGCGATCTTCTGTAGGACGACTTGAGTGTAGACGGGGCGCGTTCAGTTCACTACGCACCCTGCAATGCAAAGGCCTGTGTGGCCAGCCGTACACACATCGTGGGTTTATTTGTTTCCTTTTTTGTGGGTTAACATTTGTTGTGTGTGTTTCGGACTAGTTCAGTGCTGAACGCACTCGGTCAGTCCTCACTGATCAGCCACCACCGTTTTGATCGTATCAGTGCCTGTCAATGCAGGTCTCATTCATTGTGTTGTGGACCCGAAATGTGAGGGTTCCGAATTCAGAGTTTTGCCGCTGGTCATGTTTATCTGCCGTAGCACCGGCGTCAGGTTAAATGCGTGGCATGTATGTGGAGAGTTTTGTTGATGTTGTTGTTATCCTCTCCTCTTTCGTTGTTCTTTGATTGAGGTTCATTCCGTTGGTTTTCTTGCCAGTGAGCCTGCTGCATACGGTTTGTACGTGCAGTAAATGCTTCTACTGGTTGTAGTCCGTCCAATGTTGAGATAGAGACTGCTAGGGAGCGGTCTATATGCGACGTGCATGCTCTCCTGATCACACTCTCCACATACATACCACGCATTTAACCTGACGCTACGGCAGATAAACATGACTCGATCAAAAACTCTGTAGTGAACGCGTAGTGAACACACCCCCTCTTCTCTTTCACTCTTCACGCTGCAAGGAGAATTTTGTGCAGGTCACGTGATGGTGTTTTCCGTGGGAATCCCGGGGGTCCCACACCTATCTAAAAATAACCCGTACGTGACACCGTTTCCAGTAAGTGCGCGTCGTGACCGGCCAACTAGCGGAAGAGATAGTTTTCACGTAGCCACATACGAACTTACGATCCGCAACCTATTTGCGCAAAGAAATTTGCGTTCGCGTCGTGACCACGGCTCCTGGTCCACAAACGACGTTGAGCGTGCGCACCGGGTGGGCAAGGACAAGAACAAACACCCCCGCCCCCTTATTGTACGCTTCAGTCGTGTCTCGTTACAGTTCCCAGCCTCTGATGTCCGATATGCTCCAGCGAACGCCGATCCAGACCCGGTCAGGGCGGGGTAGGGCCAAGGAAGTGGGCAGCAGCTAGGGGTGTGGCCCCGGCTCTCGTGATACTGACCACAGGAAACCAGCAACATTTGTATGTTGGAATGTGGAAGGTATCGGGCAAAACCTGAGTGAGCCTGATTTTGTTGACTTTATAACACATTTCGATTTTTGTTGTTTGGTGGAAACATTTGCTAGTTCTAGGTTTGATATCTCAGTGTACTTTAGTGACTTTCTTGTGTTTCATGTGCCTGCAAAGAAACTGTCGTACCAAGGTAGAGGATCGGGGGGAGTAGCATTACTAGTACGAAAAACTGTCACGCTATGTGTCTAAAATTGAGGTGAACATTAACACTATTGCCGTGAAAATAGCCGCTACTTTGCTTAGCAGTGTACAAGACATTAGTTTGGTGTGTACCTATATACCCCCTCCCGCATTCCCGTACTACAAAGACAAGGCAATGAACAGTAATATTCCAATTGTTGGGCAGTGGTTGTTGGATCTGCAAGATATACACAGAAACTGTCAGGTGATACTTTGTGGAGATTTTAATGCTCGCACTGGTCAGTGGCAAAACACAACTGACGATGATATGCTTGACGATTCAGTGTGGCGTGATCCGGAGACAGACGATGGTAGATGCTCCCAGAACACAGTAATTAATCAGTTTGGACGTTTGTTTATTGAACTCTGCTCAACAGTATCGCTGTGGGTGGTCAGTGACTGACAGTAGTGACTTTGAGCTTCGGCGCATTTCGTCCATTAGAAAGTACCTGACCACTGACTCTACAAAGACCTTAGTGACTTCACTCGTTCTCTCTCGCCTAGATTATTGTAACTCGCTCCTTGCCGGTCTTCCTCAAAATCAGTTAGACAAAATTCAAAAAGTAATGAACTGTGCCGCCCGTCTTATCTTCAAAACACCAAAACGCCAACATGTCCCTCCTCTCCTATCTGATCTGCACTGGCTGTCCATCCAAAACAGAATTCACTACAAACTTGCCACTCTCTGCTACATTATCTCAGGTTCTGCTCCCTCCTATCTGTCCGCTCTCATTCAGCTCTACACACCATCCCGCAACCTCCGTTCTTCCTCCGACACCCGTCTTCTCCGTATTCCCATCCGTCGGAAAAAGTTTCAAGGCCAGCGTGCGTTTTCATACATTGGTCCTGTAATCTGGAACGGCCTCCCCTCTCACATCCGTCATGCTCAGTATGTAAGTCTCACTTTAAAACACATCTTTTCTCCATGCAGTAGCAGCAACCAACCCATGCCCCTCCCCTCCCCGCTCTCTATCTCTGCATGCCACCTGCAAAAAATCTGTGTGTGTGTGTGTGTGTGTGTGTGTGTGTGTGTGTGTGTGTGTGTTGTACGTTATATACGTTGTTTTTATGTTATGTGTAGTTTATGTACGCGCCCTGAGCTCTTGTGAGATGGGGCGCCACAAATACCCTTTATTATTATTATCTTATTATTATTAGTGACAGCTCACGACTCTACACATATATTTCCCCTCACGGGAACAGTGCTGTAGGCTTTTTTTTTTTTTTTTTTTTGCTGCCCCAACTCTTTGCCAGCTCCAGTGGTGTTCCTCCCAGGTCATGGGTGGAACCCACGGAGGACTCGGAAGCTGGGACAATTTTATTATGCATGATGATGGAGATGAGGATGATAGTAATGGCCATGTCACACGAGAGGGCAAAAACACTTGAAAACATTTAGTGGAAAAGGTGAGGTCGGTTACCGTGCACTCCCCCGGCGACTCTATTAGACCAGTTTAAAAATGAACCTTGGGGTGTGCTGAGCACGTTAGATCATTGTTCCCCAAAATCGGCAGGGTTGCACCAAGAGTTACAGCCCTTTAAGTGAGGGTACTGTCCGCGCTCACTGACCACACGCACCATAATGCATTGACAAGCAGTGATTTCAATCACACAAAAGTTTCCCTTATATTTCACAATATAAATAAGAACATGTATGACTATGTTTATAAACGTCTCTTGTCTTCAATAAAACAAACAAAAACAAAGTACAGCTGGATACTGCTTCACAGTGTTGGTTGACGGAAGCCAAGTATTCCACCAGTGGGGAAAGTCTTGAATGGAGGGAGACAATGCCTTGTTCTCTTTCCTTGAGTCTAATGCATCATATTTGTGTGCATTTCTTTGTCTCCTATACCGTAAGTGGGGTATTCTGGTTATTTCAAACTTGACTGTGTCCTTCTGCAATGTGTCTTGGTGTCACAATATCAGATTTAACCTCCTACCCCCCAAATTGTCAAATTACAAGAAATCTCTCTTGTGGATTATCCCAAGCAATGTTTTGCCAGTAAAACTACTATCAATGAACACGTTTTCAGAGAAAGTGTTAATCTCTACCAGAACATGTGAAAAAACGTTAGGTAGAGTGCATCTAAAGCAGCCCTTAAAGGCAATATCGTTGTTTCAAATCGTGATAATATCAAACAGAACTGCTCTTTTCTGTTTTCTGAAATCAAATATGTTACATCTGTCGGCATTTCTTTGTCTCAGAGAACCCAGGCGGGGTATGTTGGCTATTACAAACCTGATTATTTGATGCTGCAATGTGTCTTAGCGTCACAGTAACCGATTTAAGCTCCCCACCCCCCAAAATGTTGAATTACAAGACATGTCTGTAATGGTAACCCCAAACGATGTTTTACCACTAGAACTACTACAAATCAACATGTCTTCAGAGAAAATAACATTATGCACCAGAATAAAATGAAAAAAGTCGGATATGGTGCATTAAAACTTGCGCATCATTGTTAATTGCGTGGTTTCAAGTCTTAATAGAATCAGGACATTTTTTGCCATTTTGTCGACAAGGTAAAGCTGGTAACCTGGAACCCGGCCCCAGCGACTCTATTAGACCGGTTTAAAAATCAACCTTACGGTGTGCTGAACACATTAGATCATTGTTCCCATAAATCCGTTAGCTTGCACCAACAGTTACAGCTCTTAACGCATATGACCCCCATACGCACTGAAGACAAGCAACAGACTGCAATTGACAGACACGTAATTTCAATCACTCAAAACAATTTGTCTTCTATTTGCCAATACAGATCAAACCATCCATGGCAGTGTTTATAAGCGTCTCTAGTCTGAAATAAAACAAACAGAAATGAAATACAGCCGGATACTGCTTCACAGTGTTGACTTCCGTAAGTCATGTTTTCCAATCTTGATAAAATTAAACACTGCCATGGATGGTTTGATCTGTATTGGCAAATAGAAGACAAATTGTTTTGAGTGATTGAAATTACGTGTCTGTCAATTGCAGTCTGTTGCTTGTCTTCAGTGCGTATGGGGGTCATATACGTTAAGAGCTGTAACTGTTGGTGCAAACTAACGGATTTATGGGAACAATGATCTAATGTGTTCAGCACACCCTAAGGTTGATTTTTAAACCGGTCTAATAGAGTCGCTGGGGCCGGGTTCCAGGTAACCAGCTTTACCTTGTCGACAAAATGGCAAAAAATGTCCTGATTCTATTAAGACTTGAAACCACGCAATTAACAATGATGCGCAAGTTTTAATGCGCCATATCCAACTTTTTTCATTTTTTTCTGGTGCATAATGTTATTTTCTCTGAAGACATGTTGATTTGTAGTAGTTCTAGTGGCAAAACATCGTTTGGGGTTACCATTACAGACATGTCTTGTAATTCAACATTTTGGGGGGTGGGGAGCTTAAATCGGTTGCTGTGACGCTAAGACACATTGCAGCATCAAATAATCAGGTTTGTAATAACCAACATACCCCGCCTGGGTTCTCTGAAGCAAAGAAATGCCGACAGATGTAACATATTTGATTTCAGAAAACAGAAAAGAGCAGTTCTGTTTGATTTTATCACGATTTGAAACAACGATATTGCCTTTAAGGGCTGCTTTAGATGCACTCTACCTACCATTTTTTCACATGTTCTGGTAGAGATTAACACTTTCTCTGAAAACGTGTTCATTGATAGTAGTTTTACTGGCAAAACATTGCTTGGGATAATCCACAAGAGAGATTTCTTGTAATTTGACAATTTGGGGGGTAGGAGGTTAAATCTGATATTGTGACACCAAGACACATTGCAGAAGGACACAGTCAAGTTTGAAATAACCAGAATACCCCACTTACGGTATAGGAGACAAAGAAATGCACACAAATATGATGCATTAGACTCAAGGAAAGAGAACAAGGCATTGTCTCCCTCCATTCAAGACTTTCCCACTGGTGGAATACTTGACTTGGCTTCCGTCAACCAACACTGTGAAGCAGTATCCAGCTGTATTTTGTTTTTGTTTGTTTTATTGAAGACAAGAAACGTTTATAAACATAATCATACATGGTCTTATTT
The DNA here is from genome assembly GCA_018292915.2 of Batillaria attramentaria. NCBI lineage: Eukaryota > Metazoa > Mollusca > Gastropoda > Batillariidae > Batillaria > Batillaria attramentaria. Next base: position 921,019 of record JACVVK020000204.1, read on the forward strand.
ATATTGTGAAATATAAGGGAAACTTTTGAGTGATTGAAATCACTGCTTGTCAATGCATTATGGTGCGTGTGGTCAGTGCGCGCGGACAGTAGTACCTCACTTAAAGGGCTGTAACTCTTGGTGCAACCCTGCCGATTTTGGGGAACAATGATCTAATGTGCTCAGCACACCCCAAGGTTCATTTTTAAACTAGTCTTATAGAGTCGCCGGGGGAGTGCACGGTAACCGACCTCACCTTTTCCACTAATTGTTTTCAGATGTTTCGCTGCGAAACAACGTGTTTTGTCGTGTGACATACTTCACAACAATGTTTTCAAAACATGTTTTGATCGTGGTTTCAGTTTTAGAGCCTGCCCTAAATCCGAAAACATGTTTTGTGTTTCAACCAATGAAAGCCGCCGTGCGGAGTGTCAAGTGACACCTTCCCGTATCCGCTCAGTCAACATGTCCGTAGCGGGACTCGTTTCGCCGGAATTTCACCGGCTCATCAGCCACCTTAGGTCAAGACAGAGCGGGAAGAATAGGTAAAACATGGAGGATGAGTGAAAGTGAGAATAAGCAAATATGTTTAGGGAAATACCTCACCTGGTGTTCTTGCTTCAAAAATGGCTGTGTTTGGCGGGCGTGTATACGTCAGATTTTCAGTGACGTGAGTTCGAAAGAAAATGACATCACAAAAGATCACTGTTCGATTTTCTGCATGTTTCGATATATTCTTTCGCAAAACATGTTTTCACGTGTTAGGCTAGTCTAATTAGGCTTTTTATATAGCGGAAGGTAGAACAAATTTGATCCTAACTTTTTATTACAGAAATCAGTAGAGCACAGGCCCCTAATGCTGTGGTGGTCTCCGTGAATTTGTTCTCCGTCCGCGTCACCGTTAAAAACGACCGTTTATCTTGCCATTTTCACTATATGAGCCCTGTAAATGGGCTTTTGAGGGTGTGCACAAAGTATGCGTGTTTGCGGGTACAGAAATGCGCAGAACTCCACTCTAAATACGGTTACTGTTAGACAAGACATGCATTGTTGACATACTGAAATTTTACCCCAATCAGAATGATGCTTCCTGGAAAATTGCGGCCATCAGTTTGGCCGTTGATTCAAAGGACCCTGTAAAACGGCAGTATTTGATGCTTGTGCACTTATCAGGTCACTGCAGGTGACATGTATCGCGGAAAACATTTACGAACATTTGAACAATTTAGTCAGGAAACGCACAACACCAAAGAAGCGTTTCCTGACTGAGGGTCCTTTGAATCAACGGCCAAACTGATGGCCGCAATTTTCCAGGAAGCATCATTCTGATTGGGGTAAAAATTTCAGTATGTCAACAATGCATGTCTTGTCTAACAGTAACCGTATTTAGAGTGGAGTTCTGCGCATTTCTGTACCCGCAAACACGCATACTTTGTGCACACCCTCAAAAGCCCATTTATAGGGCTCATATAGTGAAAATGGCAAGATAAACGGTCGTTTTTAACGGTGACGCGGACGAAGGAAACATTCACGGAGACCACCACAGCATTAGGGGCCTGTGTTCTACTAAAATCTGTAATAAAAAGTTAGGATCAAATTTGTTCTACCTTGTTCAGCAATTTTCCTAGCCTATGTGTCATGTATTGTTTCGGAAAGCATGTTTCGGGCGTTTTGCCTTTCAAAACATGTTTTATAAAACATGTTTTAGGAAAACATGTTTTCAGTGTGACATCGCCTTAAGTGATGCTATGGAGGTCCATGTGGTTTGGGACTGCGGGACAGGGCCGCATTCCACGCTTCCTGTCATAAATATCCCGGCATTAACCAGGCCCGGGAACTGCGGTGCCGGCCGTGTAATCATCCACATCATAAGACGTGTCATACCAAGGGAAGCACCCCCAAAGTCGCACCCGTGAAGTGGGTGAAGCTCGGCTGTGTGGCAACAGCCTCCCCATTGGGCCCATAGCACACCCGCTCTGGGTAGGAGCCGACCTAGGTAGGAAAAATCCCGCTTGCCTCGAACCCGGGTCTCCCGGTCCATGATCCAAAGTGCTAACCACTACACTACGGGGGCCGGTTGTAGACTATTTCTTGTGTACGTATGATCCTGTGTCTCAGTGTTGGGTTGAAATAGCCTGGGTGCCGCGCGCGGAATCGCCACACATGCCTGTTCTTCTACACGTGATGTGCCAGTACCATCAGTTAGAGCAAGTCCCGCGTAGACAGTTTATAGCAAAATTTGGATGGAACCCGAATAGGCAGCGATACTATAAAGATAGAATAAAATTATTTAAAAAATTCAGATGATGGGCAGAGAATGTTGGACATAATCAATTATTATGACAGTATTGATCTGTCCCCGGATATACCGTCAAACGTTTCACTGATTTTCTTTTATTCAGTCTCCGCCGAATGTATGAAGAGACACTGAGACAGGTATGTATTGGCGGCCCCGCTCGTAACACAGGTTCTATAATATGGTTTGACAAAGAGTGTCGAGGTTTGAAAAAGAAAGCGAGATAAGCCCTTATAACATACAGCCGCTCACACTCAGACGATGACAAAGAAACTTACTGTGAAGCCCGGCGCGAGTACAATGCTATGCTGGTAGAGAAGAAACGAAACCATAACCAGTCCACGTGCAGAGTTCTGCTGGACAATAGGAATAAAAATACGGTGTTCTGGAAACACGTGCGAAACTCAGCGCGAAGAAAGCGGGAACAACCCAGGGTAAAAATAGACTGTGACGAGTGGGAGACACATTTTCGCAACGTGCTGACTGGACATGCAGACAACCGGTCGCGAGTGCTCCCCAGACAACCCCACACTCTGAAACCTGTACAGAGGTACCTGAGTTAGACGGCCCTATATCGGAGCATGACGTTAGAGAGGCCTTACGTAAATTGAAATCAGGGAAAGCCGCCGGATTAGATGAAGTTCTGGCCGAATACCTTAAACACGCTGGAGATGCCATTGTTCCATTTTTAACAAAATACTTTAACCACCTGTACGAGCACCAACACTTCCCCACAGACTGGGGCCGTTCAGTGATTGTACCTATCCACAAAAGGGGGGATATTAATAATCCTGCAAATTACCGAGGGGTTTCCCTTCTCAGTGTGATAAGCAAGACTTTTACCTCTATTCTGAACAAAAGATTGTACAGATGGGCGGAAACTGAAGACAAAAATTAATATGTGAAGAGCAGGCTGGATTCCGCGAGGGATATTTGTAGCGCCCCGGGTGTGGGGTCGTCGTGGTTGTCGGGAACGCTACAGATTTAGTTTAGTGAGCTACTCTGACATGTGTGTTTAGGATGACTGAAGTGCGAAAGAGTATTGCATCATACTGTCGGGCCTACGTGCCACACACATCTACGCACACAGTTACTCATCAAACTTACACTATCTCTCGAAAGAAACAACTGACAAGAGAATAAAAATCAGAGTGTTCACTTATTCCAATGAAAGTTACATGCGGATCATATGAATCGTTAGAAGTAATAAGGCAACACAGATTCGGCTCAAAATATATGAGCGTGATGATTAATACTTGTCGGGCAACAAACTAGAGACTACTGACTAAACCTACACTACAAATATAACAAAAGAATGCGGAAAGAGACTAAGCTGCAAAATGTGGGACGGGACAGTACAGCTGAAGGTAGCGGGGAGTGGACAATTCCGTGAATGATATAAACCGAGAGCGCGGTCACTCTGTGAATGGAATTCCTTACTCTGCCTAGTGACCGTCTGTACTGAATGAACAGACAATACACACTCGGCCGCGTGTGTGCTGCGTGTTACACAAGAAGCTGGGAAACCTCCTTCTCTGACTGGGCATGAAACAAAGGAGCCTGACACTGGAGTATCTCTCACTATTGAGCAACGTTCTATCTCTCCGTCTAAACCAGGAGTATAACTGAACTTACATAACCGTTAATGAATTTACGTAACTGTTCTGATTAGTACTATTAACTATCAGATCTCTTAGAGTACTTCGAGCTATTACAAATATCTTCCTACTTTACATCAACAGTTCTCTGATTAAAAGGGAATAAAATGAGACACAGTCACCGTTTATCTGAAGACTAATTCCAAGTCCGAATTCAGTGGTTCCAAACACAGTTCGCAAATAATCCAATACAGAATCACAGTTTCTCCTCAGTTCACATAGTTCCTAATAGAAGAGGCATCCAGTAACAGGTCCAACACTGGTCACAAAATACTGACTCCAGAGACTCAGAGCTACGCCTGAACATAAAAAATGGAAAAGATTCGAGGCCGGGCTGGAGGGACGACACACAGTCTCTGGGACTCTCAGAAAGCGACTGAGGAAAACGCGGGAAACTCTCGCTATTATAAGGCTCTATCTTTAGTGCTTATACAAGAAATCACGCGCTCATCACGCGATCACGTGGTCAGCGCACGTGAAAACTGACCCTTCACTGTGGCTAGCTTGCCCCAATTTAAAAGTGCGCCTGTACTAAGAATGGCTGCTGTAATGAACACAAACATAGCGAAGTGTATTCAACAGTAGACCATATATTTACTCTAGTGTCTATAATACAAAGGGTGGGTGGGTGTTTGGGGGTTTAACGTCCTTTTCCACCACATAGGGTGATATCAAAGACGGGGCAACGATGAAAAAGCCAGCACAAATATTTGGCCCCAGCCAGGATCGAACTCACGACCCGAGCATTAGAAGTCCAACGCTCTACCATTCGTCCACCCCGGCTCCCCTATATAATACAAAGGTGCTTTGCCCGAAACAGGAAACTTTATGTCTGTTTCGTCGACTATCAGCGTGCTTACGATTCTGTAGACAGAACAATGCTTTGGTTTGTGTTAAATCAGATAAAGGTATCGTCCAAAATGACCCGGATGCTGAAAGCCATGTATGAGTCGGTAGGTGCATGTGTCAGATCAGGTTTCCAGTATTCCGATTTTTTCGACTGCCTCCGGGCGTCCGTCAAAGATGCTTGGCGAGTCCAGTTACCTTCTCTTTATTAATAAACGAAGTTGCAAATTGTGTAAATGAAAACGGCAAGCATGGCATACAACTGCTGCTAGGGTTCCAGGAATTGTTCTCCTTGCTGTTCGTAGATGACGTGTCTCTAATGTCAGCTACCCCTGTTAGGCTCCAGAACCAAATCTCAAACCTTGAACGTGCATCGAAAAACCTTGGTATAGAAGTTAGTCTTGAGAAAACAAAAGTAATGGTGTTCAGGAAGGGAGAGCATTTGTCAGCAAAAGAGAAGTGGTACATTGGTTCAACACAATTAGAAGTAGTAAACAGTTACAGGTTCCTTGGTTTCACGGTCTCTACCAAACTATCGTTCACAAATGCTCTCCTTGACTACGCCAAGAAAGGGAAAGACAAAGTCGCACAACTTTTAAAAACCACGTTTAGGTTAGGCAACCTCAACCCCTCTATATTCTTTAAACTTTTTGGCGCGCAGGTAGCGCCCACGCTATTATATTCAGCGGAGGTGTGGGGAATGACTGCCTTTGCCGTAATTGAGAAGGTTCACTTGTTCGCCATTGAAAGGTTCATGAGCGTCGATATCCGAACCCCGAATCATATGATGTACGGTGAGACTGGCAGACACCCCCTTCATGTTAATAGCACTGTTATTTATTTTTCAAGAAAGCATCATTCCGGGCCTGGCTTGCCTTATGTTTGAGCTTTTCACGTGAAAATCTGTTCTTTTTTTGCCCCCGCACGGAAGACTTATTAGTCAATTATTCAGATTGCTTGCTGGACATCGATACATATTATTTAGTAGCAAAACAGCTGTCGACTAGAGTATTCAAGCACACCCTACTTAAACCCCCCCCCCACCCCCCCGCAAAAATAGCCCCCCTCCCCCCCACCAAAATTATTTGCATTTTTCAACAAATGTTTAACCTGCATCCACTTTCAAACGAACTAAATTTGTGTATGTGTAACACCATGTCTTACGTACTTAAAAAGAAATTTTGCACTTTCGTGAAAAACTTTCGTTCAGTTTGGTTTCCCTCACACACACACACACACACACACACACACACACACACACACACACACACACACACACACACATTCTTCTCAACAATATTCACGACTCAGAGAGGAAAGCGTATAAAAATTAAGTACTCTGAAGGATTTAATCAGCGACTAGTCGAACAACTGAGTGAACTGCAGCTATGCTGCACTTTCTCGATGTTCACAGAATTTCATACTTGCACGCAAACATGCTGGCGAAGTCAGTGTGACTTGGTGAACTTAATTACAACATGTAGAATATACAGTAAAGCATTGTTTATACTTCATAAACACATCTCTTTTATGAACACACACACACACACACACACACACACACACACACACACACACACAAAGCGGGTGAGTCTTACAGGAATACACAGTGGAACTGGAAATCTATTTAGATTAAAAAAACAAAACAAAAACCAGCGCATAATATGGACATGAGAAATACTGCACATACAGAACAGCGCAGATCACCTTTCAAAAAAAAAAAAAAAAAAAAAATCACTGGTCACAAGTCTATTGCAGCACAGACGCAATGGTGTAGACACCAGTCTTAGACTTTACACTTCTAGTACTGATTAAAATCTCTAAATTAAGCCCCCCCCCCCCCACCTCCACTTTCCATCCCCATAGAAGACAGATGCTTGTGAAGAGTTGCATAAAATCAGTGTTCCTTGCAGCTTTCAAAACTGAGGGTCACTGACTATGTCAAATTCAGAGGGCCATTTTGTAAAATCCGTGAAGTACAGCCTCAAAATCTCTGCATCAGATTCTGAAATCTGAGTAATTGACGCACGTATGCGCGTAATATGGAACACTGAAAACGTCGCCATATTTATTACTAGCCGCCACACAAATTAAACTATTAGAAAAGAAAGATAAACACAGTTGTTTTTTCCCCTGACCTTGTTACCAGACAAACAAAAACAGCAGCACATATCTTGCTCAACTTTTCCCTAACTGTATAACACATACATCTCTAAATTAAGCCAGCAGCAAACACCCCATCCCCAATCTCTAACGTACGCCAGCAACTATGCCGCCCCCCCCCCCCCTCCGCAATCTCTCAATTAAGCTGGCAACTATTACCCCCCCCCCCCCCCACACACACACACACACACACACACAATCTCTAAATTGAGCTGGCAACTACTAGCCCTCCTCACATCTCTAAATCAGCTACATGATTGTACTACCACGAACCCCCCCCCCCCCAATCTCTCAATTAAGCACGCCCCCCACACATACATCTCTAAATTAAGCTAGTAAAAAACACCCTTTCCCCATCCCCACCACCAATCTCTAAAGTAAGCCAGCAACTATACCCCCACCCCCAATTAAGCCAGCAACTATTATGTATTGCATAATAGTTGCTGGCTTAACTGGGGGTGGGGGTATAGTTGCTGGATTGTATGTGCGTTTTATTTGGAACACTGAAAATGATGCCATATTCATCACTAGCCGCCACACAAATTAAACTATTAGAAAAGAAAGATAAACAGTTGTTTTCCCCCAGACCTTGTTACCAGACAAAAAAAGCGTACAAAAACAGCAGCACATAATCATCTTGGTCAACTTTTCCCTAGGATGGAAAATTGCTGAAGGCTGTGCACAAATGAGCAGAGGTGATAAACTGTGACATACACATTTCTAACAGGGCACCTTTCTGTTTCACATATTGGACACTGCTCGCAGAATTATTTTTTGCCTCCTTTTGTTGTTGTAGGTCATTGAACAGAGGTACACCCATACCCATTGATTAGCAAGTTTTCACCCAGCAGCACCAATAGGCAGTGATCCATTTCTGACACATTTTTGGGTAAGAAGTAGGCCGATTACATGGCACACACAAGGAGCCCTTTTAAAGCTCTTCCTATTTTTGTTACTCTACAGTAACATGCGTAAAAGTTGCACAGTATACAGGTCTACATGAGTACAAAACTGCTGAAAACAGATCAACTTAAGTGCACAACAAAACCTGGCGATTAACCTCAGTCGCAAGCTCACTGTATAACAGACGTGACGGTGCATGATACTGGTGATGAACATCGAACGTCTAGTGCTGATTTAAATCTCTAACCTAAGCCAGCAACTATCCCCCCCCTACCCCCCCCCCCCCCCCGGTCTCTAAAGTATGTTAGCGCCACCAACACCCTTCATATCTCTAAATATTTAGCCACCCATCTCACAATCAAGCAACTTCAAGCAAGCAACTAAGACTCCACACACAAACATCTCTAAATTAAGCAAGCAACAAACACCCCGTCCGCAATCCCTCAAGTAAGCCATCAACCAAGCCCCCCCCCCCCCCCCCATCATCTCTCAATTCAGCTAGCAACTATTACCCCCCCCCCCCCAATCTCTAAATTAAGCTAGCAGCTACATGATTGTACTACCACAACCCCCCCAACCCCACCCAATCTCAATTAAGCAAGCCCCCCACACATACATCTCTAAATCAAGCTAGTAACGAACACCCTTTCCCCATCCCCACCACCAATCACTAAAGTAAGCCAGCAACTATACACCCCCCCCCCCCCCGCATTAAGCCAGCAACTATTACCCCCCCCCCCCCCGCCCACACACACACACAAAATCTCCAAATTAAGCTCTGAAATAAATTAAGCCGGCAACTACTACCCCCCTTCTCACTCTAAATTAAGCTAGCAAGCTATTACACTCCCCCCCCCCTCTCTATCTTAAACCCTCCTCCCTCCAGCCACATTTCTAATGTAAGCCAGAAACCAGCCCCCCCCCCCCCCCCCATTCCTTATTTCTCATTCAGCAAGCAACTCCTACCCCCCCCCCCCCCCACGCATCTCTACAAAAACAACTACTAACTCCTCAGTTGTCCACGATAATGACAAAAAGTATACATGTACAGTAATAATAATAATAATAATAATGATGATTTGTCTGTGCCAGTAGCATTATCTTGTTGGGTGGGTGTTTGGGAGTTTAACGCCCTTTTCCATGACGTACGGGTGATATCAAACATGGGGCAACAAGAAAAAGGCCAAGATGGGGCAACAAGAAAAAGGCCGGCACAAATATTTGTCCCCAGCCAGGGTGCCGGAAGCATAACCTTGGTGGACACACACATAATATATATATATATTTTTTTAATCCACAGCAGCACCTACTGATATATAGATAAAACTGAACAGTGTGTGTCTGTCTGTGTGCGTGCGATAAAACCTAACTTGAGTTCTCACATCGCGATCAAAACTGGTGATTGTACTCAGGGGGACTTCATGTAGATGTTATACCATAGTAACCGGCAATATGTTACAAGCAGAAATTTAGTACTTATGCACTTGCTTCTTGTTTTGCACATAATCATTCAACACTTTGTGAAATCAGAATATCAAAGCTGATCAGACAGCAATACACGTACATATACCATTAAACTGCCGCAGCCGTGTTTTATAACATAACACACACAATAGTGGCTTCATGTGCACGTCTAGTACAAACCTCACAACCATGTATGGATGATTTCGAATAATGTACATGAACAGTTGACCAGATCAGTCAATGAGTCAAGATGAAACAAAAAAAAAACCAAAATCAACCACCCTCAGCTTATGTGCCATTTTGGCAACTGATGCACTATGAATCATAGTGATGTGTAACTCAGAAAAATGTCATTAACTGTTTCTGGTAAACATGGCAATCAATACAAGAGGTTTGGTATATGATGCATGGTACATGTACACACTCTGTTGTGATCCCATGCTTAACCCATCCTGGTGACGTACATACACTCACAAACACAAAGTCTAGTACAGGAAGGCCAGCTGAACAGCCTGGTCTATACGTACAGAGCAAGAAAACAAAAAAGAGAAAATGCCAGCACATTTCGTCTTAGCAAGATCTACAAGAAGTGTACATGTAAACGTGAATGGAATAGCTGATCTGAAAGTTTCGATTTTGACATTTTTGCGGGGGCAATACTCAAGGCATCTACACGTACCACATAACAAAGTGCCATAATGGACAGACAATTGTTTGAAATTAGGATTTCAATTTTAAATTGTAGAAGTGGAAAAATGGTCTCACTGTTAGATCATAGCTAAAACAAACTTCATTAAAGTTATTGCATGCAGTGAAACCTACTATAACAATAGTAAGAGACATGTACTAAAACAAAAAAGTATGCCTTGTCAATTTTGATATGCAGAAATTGTCCACCTTTACACAGACCACTTTAGCCAGCAACAATAACAACAACAAAAGAGATGGGACTTTATGTATAGACCAGAGACCTGATGCATGGAGACAGAGACAAGACTAGTGTTAGACTTAGCTCTAATCTCGAACTTAGTATGTCAGCGTGTAGCACCTCTAAGTCCCTGAAACAGTCCTGAACTTGCCTCAGTCTCCAATGTTTCATCTCGTTCTAAACTTTTAGTCTCAGTTTAGTCAAGCTAGTCTTATTTATGCTCATACATCAGGCGGCCTGAGGCCCCAGTGGTCTAAATGCACTATGCCATTCACTTCAAAAATAGGTATGAAGAACCTGAGGTCATGGCAAACATATAAACACGGAAGGCAGTCCATTGACTTGTTCCCTCACACCACACAGAGTTAGTTGATTGTACTGCTTTTTTAAGTCCTTTGATGGTAACCACTGCAGAAGTGTCAGGTGGCTCTGGCTGTGCAGCTTGCTCTGGGAAATCTGACAAAATACAGAAAGATGAAAGAAAATAAATCTCAAGAAACTGACGCTCACATGATTTGAGTTTAGCACTGAAAACTATACATAGCATGGCAGAGAAGTGCTGGACAAATTTCCACAAGAGCTGAAAGGAACCCCACAAAACAGACTTCACCTTTTCTCTCCCTCTCTCGCTCACACACACACACACACACACACCGCTAATCAGTACATGTTCACATAGACAAAAATTACTTTAGTTTCAAATCATCAAGTTACTTACTGTGGCACAAGTATTTGACATTCTCCTGTTTGTTGAAATCCAGTGCATTCATTAGGCAGTGTCACGAGCATGAACAACTTTTCTTGCCTGAAAACAAATACATGTACATACATGTACTATACATGTACAATGAATTTTTTAAAAACACAATGTGTGTGCCGTTAAATTACAGAGTACATGTATGTGTTTACTGACTGTTTCTAATACTGTCAACCCTGAATCAAATCCTGACTACATGCATGGCGAAGCCATTGTATGGAACAGTGACTATGCCCTCCAACAACTTTTTTGTTGTTGTTTTTTTCTTTTTAGTTCATGCTGAAGATGGTCCATATTGTAGAGAGAGAGAGAGAGAACAGTGAATTCACTTATTTGATTGGAGCTCACCATGAACCACTTGCTGCAAGCCATTTCACTGCTTTCAGTGTCAGAGGATTTCAAAATATGTCTTGCACTTCTATCAGAGCCAGTGAACTTTGCCAAACAATCTTTGGGCATCTGCAAAAGTAGAGTAAATGTCTCACTGCACCAGCATACACTAAGAAAAAAGCTACACACACACACACACACACACACACACACACACACACACACACACACACACACACACCATAGACACATCTACACCTCTAGCAGATTATTCAACTTCAAAGTAATACCAAAGACATTAGAGAGAGATAGCAAGCGTTCGTCGGCCAACCTTCGTCGGGATTCCCCACAATTTTCGCCGACTGCGCATGCGCGCATATTGAAGAGCCGACGAGCATCCGTATCTTCGTCGTAAAAACAGGCTGAAATCCGAAGATGAGTTCGTTCGCTATTTCTTGTCTTTTCTTAGAGGTTTGAAGGTTTAAACTGAGTTTTACTTTGTTTTGAACATCATATTTATTGACCGATATGATCTTTCGCATCGGTAACGGTACGGCGCTTGTACATTTTGGCCTGTGAAATGGGTACCACTTTTGGCAAGTTTGATCTACCATGATGGTAAACATCGCACAAGTGACCTCCCTTGTCTCTCGTCAACCTGTGAAATGTCGGGATTTTTTTTTTTGCAGGATAGGTACAAAAAGTATTCGATTCAGTGTGCTCTTACTTTTGCTTCCGGCTGATAAACACTAATGTGTTCATGTAGAAGACACTTGATAGCATGCACGAGTACAAACAATTTATTGAAAAAACAATGACTCATACAGATCGAGTGAAGGGACACCACTCTGTCGCGAACGCGTATCGCCGACGAAGGCCGCTGCTATGCTACAGATTTGTGCGCGCGTCTTCGGCTCCTAATCACGTCATGAAACGACGAAGAATGTTAGCCGACGAACGCCTGCTATCTCTCTCTAAAATTACTCTGATTTCCACGTATATATATATAGCAAAGGCAATGATGCAGTACTCCAATAGTCAGTGGGGGGGGGGGGGGGGTATTCTGCACTTGGATGTTAAGTACAGCTTGCTAGCTAGTGACATGCTGCATAGTGGAAATGGGATACATGTATGTTATTCAATTTCAGTTATGGTGATTAATTAAGCAAGTCACATTTATACCAAGAATTACTCATGTATACAACTTTGAGTGGTCATACCTCTGATAAGTTCCATGAAGAAGTGCATGTGTTCACAACTAGGTCTAGTATAGGCTTCAGTTTTTACTTGTGGGATGATATTCCAGAATTCCAATTCCATTCATCATCAGAGGAATTGTGTGCCATACTTAATGCTGCTGGCATTTCAGTAAATCTGGAGGAAAAAAAAACAAAAAACCATTGATAAACTTGCACTTTTTTCCGATGACATGAATCCACACACTGAAAAACTTGTCAAAACCAAATAAGTGAATTGTTTTATTTACAAAGTTTGAATAATAACAGAGGATACAATGCTTATTGCATGAAACTAGTGGCAGAGCAGAATCTATTGACAAGCATGCATCACAGTACTGATTAACCAGTAATGGCAGTATACCATAGGTATTATGCACTTTCGTGTTTACAGACACTAAGTATAGCTCACATGATAGTCATTAAAATGACGCTGTCTTACCTTTTTAATCGAAGCTCACCATGAAGCGACTGCTGCAAGTCATTTCAGTGTCAGAGGATTTCAGAATATGTCCCACACTTTCAAATCAGAGCCAGTGAACTTTCCCATGTAATCTCTAGGCATCTGCAAAAGTAGAGTAAATCTCTCAATACATACACATATGTATACACACACACACACACACACACACACACACACACACACATGTACGCACATGGTAGACACACTTCTTATAATTATTCAACTTCTAATCATAAGGTCCCCAGCCCCTACCCCCCCCCCCCCCTCCCCCCACAACACATACTGGGTTTCAACAGATCTGCTGAGAGCTGCACTTACTTTTTTCTTTTCTTTTGCCAAAAAAAAAAAAAAAGGAGGGGGGGGGTTAAGGGAAACACTGAGTGAACCTACAGAGGGGAAATGTTTACGGAAGGCTGAGATCGTACAGCACACACACACACACACACACACACACACACACACACACACACAAGCTATGAAAAACGTTCAACACTCTAAATGTACATACTTTCAGTTTCACAACGTCAAGTTTCACTACGAGCATGACCCACTTTTACTAGCCAGGGACTTGATGGGTCTTCCACAGCAAATAACTACTTTTCCAGACTTTTTGCACTGCTGCGAACGTGACACAGATCTGTCGCCACCCCGAATTTGCCATCAAATAAATCAGTGCGCGGAAAAGAGCAAAAATTTTGAGATACTTACTTGTTTTGACGTTGAAGCGACCGCCAGCGGCTGGATACTGGGGGCCGCCATTGATGTCAGTCAAGCCAAGGTGAAGGACGGGGCAAGACAACCAATGGAAAAAGCGGCAGTCCCATTCGCATTCATGAGTGTCATTCGCATTCATGAGTCTCATTCCCGGCGACCGCTGATTGGCTAACTGTCCCATTCGCCCCTGTCCCATTCCGGACGGAGACCCATCCTCATATTTGATTCAACTTCTATTTACACTCTTGACCTAGACAGCACGGTCACAGTTCCAAAGAGAAGAAGTATCCAGTAACAGGTCCAACACTGGTCGCAATATAACAAAAATTAATAACTCCAGAGGCTGAGCAGGAAGATGACTATAGCGAGGGTACGAGGGTATTTCTTTTTTTAACCCCTCACTCACGTCTGCACTGCCAGTCGTTAGGAATAAGTAATGTTGGGCTTCACCTGCGAACTGGTTTATTGCGCCTAGGAGATAATAAGTTGCAATATTTACTGTATATGCGCTATTTATCTTTGTTTTACCTAGTTGTAATTTCTATTTGCTTTCTATGCTTTTTGGTAACCAGTAGTTCGATAAATTAGCATGAAGGTGCAGCGTCTCCTGCATGTCCTAGGTGCATGCCCCGTAGACCTGTTTGCATGAGTTGTCCAACGTTACTCTTTTTCAAGTAGTGCAGACACACTCTGCCGCGAATTAGTCTTTGTGGCTTGCGCGGCGTTAAGCCCTAAAAACTCACTCACTCACTGCTCCCTGACATCTCACCATCATTCTTTGTTACTATCGTTTCACACTAAAACTACCCCTCCCCTCCTGTTTCATTACTTTTTTATATGTCCCCCATCACGTGTGGTGGGGCGTTAAGTAACGGTTTGATTTGTCAGACAGTTCCATTGCACTTCGGAACTGTTTCGAGCAGTTCCGTCGCACCCAGGAACTGTTTATTTGACTGCATAACTGAATGGAACAAGGATCAAATCAAATAAGACTCTTTATCGTCTATGGGATATCTAGCGTCACCATATAGATGTTTGTATAGATGTCTCAAATCAAAAACTCCCCGGTATGACGACTGAATCGTGTATAGCTGGACTGATCCACCTGTTCCCTTAGGATAGCTGTCCCTTTCCCCCATAATGTGCTCCTGTTGTGGTGGGGACGTTAAACCCTAGCTTATTTACCAGGATGTTTGGTTTGTTTGTTTTTGTTTCCTCACAGGAGAATGCCATAGGCAGGCGATGTACTCAGTTACATTAAATAAGCCTTAATGTAGTATAAACTATTTTGAAAATGGCCGAAACAGTTGAAATATCTTAGGGCCGTTTTGCACTGTGCCGAGGTAATCACAAAAACCTCTACTTATGGCGTTTGTTAATATGCACTGCTCGTTCGACAAGTCTCTAATGGCCATGAATATCACGTGCCTACATTGGTAACTTGTCCAATTCTTGAAACAATGACTTTGAACTAAGTAGCAAACCTAACATGTGAAATGGTTTTGTAAACTTTGTTGTTGTTGTTGTTGCTGTCTTGATCTTGTGTTTAAGACAAGTGCATGAACTCTGGTCAGTATCCATATTATAATTAACTTCGTGCACACACACACACACACACACACACACACACACACACACACACACACACAAATAGCAAACAAACAAAAACAACTGACGGCTCAATGCTGCTTTTTTGTAGTGATTCAATAGGCATGACTGTATTAATTGTGATAAACATGTTTAGATGACATCAAAGTTTGCGGAAAAAATGAGAACTGTTCAGTTTGATGTTCGTTAGATATAATTATCTTTGTTTTCATTCATTTGAAACTGTATGTTACGAGCATGGCTGTGTCTTTTTGTTTGTGTTTTGTTTGTATGTTGTAAGATAACAGCTGTATTGTTCTTTTCAGTGAAGATTGAGTGAGACAGAGTTCATATTGTGTTTTAGTAATGTAAATCTGTTTCCCGTGATCCAGAAGTTTCTATTGTTATCACGAGTATTCGAGAAGTGGTGACCTTGTTTTTGACTGTAGCCTATTTTGCCTCGGGCGGCGGCATGCACTTAGTGTCAAGGGTTCAGTCGCTGTCACACTCCATTTGCATTCGACTCCGTCACGCAAGCTTCCATCATGTATACCACGTTCTCACACACATGCACACGTCCCACGACATAAACAAAGGCAAGGGTTTTGTACACACACTTTACGTACCAGAAACCGAGTGACAAGATACAAAAACCAATACAAATTACCACCGGCCAAGACCGCGCTGACAGCGTCCGACGGGTGGATTTACTACTTTAGGTAACGCTGTCGTTACCTGGAGACCTAACTACAACTGTCTGTGGCTCACTACTAAGAATGCCCGGATGCCATACTTATGACCGTGTGAGTCTGCCTTGCGTGGTCCCTGCCGGACGACGACCAAGAGCTGGGCGGCAACTCCCTCCTGGCGACGTTCCCGGATCCCAGCTGTCCTGAGATGTCCAACGAAGTCCCAGTGAAGTAATACGTGCGGTCCACGACCCCCAGGGTTCCTCTAGCGACGTGGTGCACCGCACGTCCACGGAACGAGGTTCGGCTCCCTGCCGAAGAAGAGTGCCCCCGCTCTCAAGGCTCTGTTACTTGTGGCACCGGCTGTGCGCCATCAGACTAGGAAGTCACTCCAGCTTGATACCGGCCGAGCGCCGCCGCTTCGTCTGCTGCTGTCCTGACGAAGGCCCACCGCAGACCGCTGTCGCATAGAGAACATTCGTTGTAATACAAGTGTTGATAACATTACACACGTCATATAGTATGCATTCCGGCATTCAGTTTACTCCCGAGCCACAGTAAAAATACAACTGTTATAATACTACTTTCTGGCGATTCTACCAACAAGTCTTTCCAAGACAATATCCTAACACTTCCCCCAACAAGGGCGAACTGGAGCTACTGGTGACAGTACGAAAAAAAAAACAATCTGGAGTCTAGGGCTGTCATGCCTTTCCCCCTAAAACCCCCTGAAGACGATATAGCTAAAGGTGTATATCACGTGTCAATACAAACTAGCGGTCACGTGATAAACATTACACTAACGGACCAATGGCAATAGCGTAACACAGAATTCACAACACACACTCCTCGCACAAATCATGACAAACACACTAAACACTGGCATCATGCACGCGGTACTCTGTCCGTGACACCATCTAGAACGTCAGCTTAACTGAACAGTGAAGTGGCCCCCTCTCGGCTTGCACGTGGCAAAGCGCTACACGCACTGAAAAAATATACAAATCAAATTAGTGCAGTGTGAAATTATGTCCGACTCGCAGGTCGTGACAGTCGCTCGGAAATTTCGTGCAAATCGCTTCGTTATGACTTGTTTATGGAAGGTGTTATATAACGCGCCCAGGTTCGGCGGGCAGGTACTCCATTATTCTGGACTCTTCTTAAGTTTTAAAATGGTAAGAAGGTGATTCACGTTCTGATTTTTGATTGGTTCTTTTATAATAGTGGTTCAGAATGTGCTAAATGCTGTGTCTGTGTATAAGACCCTGAGATGTTTGTGTGTGTGTGTGTGTGTGTGTGTGTGTGTGTGTGTGTGTGTGTGTGTGTGTGTGTGTGTGTGTGTGTGTGTGTGCACGAGAGAAGCTTGTATGTGCGAAGCTTGAAAGTGCTGTGTAACACGAGAGAAGTGCAGTAATAAATTCCACACTGTAATAACTTTTCTACGCGCTCACGAGTCTTTGTGTGAGTGAAAGAGACCTTAAGCAGTCTACAGGAACTCGCTACGCGAGGAGTGTTCGCCTGTGTGCGTCATCGTATTCCCTCGATTAGCCGAAGGACTCTCCAAACATTCTCCACACGTAACAATGTATAGTTACAACTTCATTTGACTCAATGGGAAATGTTTTCCAAACAGTTGAAGAAGATTTTGTAGGGAAAAATATGGACGAGCATTTCAGCTAAGAATTAATGTGAAATGATTTTGAAACATCGCTTATTTCGCAAACATTCCTCAATTAGCTATCAATTAGCGCCTTTAGTTGATGGATAGTGAAGAGAATAGTCCAAAGAAACAACTACAGCATGATTCTCTGTGTTTGTTGTGAGTGCTCCTAGTGCACACACGAGATACTCAGGACCAGAAATGTTGTGACTGTTCCGCGATACGTGGTGGATAGGATCTGAAACTCCGATTTTCCATAATTTATTTTCGCCGGTATCAGGGGTCAACCTCAATATTCGAGAACATGCCGCCACCAGTTTTGATCGTGGTGTGAGGTTTTATTGTGCACATGTAGACAGACAGTAGACTAGTTGTTGTTTAATGTAGAGATAGAAGAGAAGGACAGTGAGGAAGATAAAGGGAGAAGAAGAAGGAGAGAGACAGGAAGGGCTGGTTTGGCTGGCGCACCTGACCAAATACCCGCAGGATTGTAAATACTGGTTATGTTTTACCCATGCGGTGGTAACCTAGCCAGTGTTAAGACGCTTACTTTTCATGATGAAATGATAATGATAAAAATGAGGATTTGCCTGGCGCCCAACCTCCTGCTGGAACTCTGGACATCTCACAATAGCAGAATACCAATACATACACATAACCTACACATTCAATACACGGTACACGCACAGGTCAAGGTCTTGACTCGAGGTCAAGGTCTTGACTCGAGTTCAAGGTCATTAACGCTGTCTGTTGTGAATTTCAATATACCGTTTTCGAAGAAACAACAAATACTAGAGGCGACAAACTTAGCGTAATGATAGTCATTGATGAGATCTCATTTGAATGACCTTCACCCAAGGTCAAGGCCATACAAACAGTTTTGGGGAAAACTGTAATGTTACCAGGACCTAAGAAACACCAGAGACACCTTACTTTTCTTGATGATAGTAATTGATCAGATTTTTTACAAACATACTCTTTTGAATGACCTTGACAATTGTCACAAGGGAGCCATGGAGGCAGTTGCCTCTCTAGTTGTCGCTGGTTATGCGCCACTGTGTAATGAAAAGAGTCTGTTTTTCTTTGTATGCATGGAATGTTGTGAATGGTCGTGATACAGCGGTCTATGATGAACTGCTTGATCAGTTGGATTCACGCTTAAAACGTTGCCGTGGCCCCTTCTGCTGCCACACGTTCTTCCCCCCCCCCCCCACACACACACACACACACACATCTGCAGTCTTTATGAATCCTGCAAGAAGTGCTGCGGAAAATTCCAGTTTTCATCAGTAGTGTAACTGTATGTAGTCGTGCGATTTTCGGTCTACGTGGATTCTCACTAGCTTCACGTTCCCTTACCAACTAACGCTCTACCCGCGAGCGGACGCTCCTCTGATCAGCTGTGTGATAGGGGAGAGAGACAACCGAGTTTTTCTGAGATAGCCCGATGAATAGCCCCAGTGGATTGCTCACACATTGCCATACTACTATTTTACGGGTACCAGCAACTGCGCACGACTTTCATCTAGTCAGTAGTTGTTGAACATAAGTTTCGTGTTTTTTTTATTTTATTTATTTATTTATTTATTTATTTATTTATTTTTGTTTGTTTTTTATCGCCCGCTTTGGATCAAGAAATTGAGCTGCGAAACAAACAAGAAACAGTATTTTGGTGCAATGCGTCGATCATTCTGGTCTGATTTGACGAGTTTAGTCAAATGGCAGTTTTCTTCAGCATTGCCAAGTCGTACTCTCAAGATGATGACGAGGGCGAGTATTCAAAATAATGCGTAACTTGACCGTGTTATGGGATAGCCAGTCAGTACTAAGCCCCTTTCTGTCCAGCAAGGCAATTTAACTACTCATTTTGCTGGTGTAACGGAAATGAATAATACATAATGCTAAATATAGGAAATGGGTGCACGTAGCCTTCGATAGCTATACCAGTTTGTTTCAGGATGGTGAGATACCGTCTTGGCCTGTCGTGTTTGTTTATCTGTCTAGTGTGGCCACCTACATCGGTGCATGGTGCATGGTTACACTTGGAAAAGGATAATTATACGGCACCTTGAGATAAATAATCCATTATTAATTCTGATGAAGAGACTACTGTCCTGCTGTCCTCAGTGCCTTACAGATCGTCCACAGAAACACTACACAATGTAGTCGCTAAAGCTCAGGGTTGATTTACGTCTTGTATCATACTCGTCGGTATACAACAGCTTGATGGGGAATAACAGCTAATTACTGTACACGTAAAAAAATAAATAAATAAAATATTTAAAAAAACCGACACGTATCGACACGTCTAAATACAAGTGTGACTGTTCGCGACGGAGTCAGTGTAAGCAGAGTTTTGTTTTTTTGCAAGAACAGAGTAACTATTATTACTGTACTCGTAAATAATAATAATAATAATGTGGCATCGACACTTCTAAATACATATGTAATTGTGTTGCCAACGGAATGGGAATCATCAAGTAAGTGAAAGTTTACATTTCTCATTTCAGCTCCACGTAACTGCACTAGTGATGAGTTCCGGTGTAACAACGGCTACGTGTGTGTCCCGTCAGTGACCCGGTGTGATGGATGGAATGACTGTGGACGTGGGGACAACTCTGATGAAGCTGGATGTCGTGAGTACTGTTAAAGAAATCAAATCTCATTTGAAATATTAATTAGTTCTCTCTATGTACCTGTCTGTCTCTCGTATCTTTGCGCATCTTCTTCTCCCTACTCTCCCTTCGCCATGTAGTCCATTTATTTCACATTGTTGTATAGTTCAGTTGTGTTTATTTTGAGGTAAACACAACAAATACAAACAAACATACTGCTCTACTTCGTGTCACTGCTAGAGCGGTGTGGAGATGTCGAGCCTAACCCCGGCCCTATGGATGAAAACACTCTATCGGACTTCCTACAGAGAATGGAGAAAACTATGCAGGACCAAATTAAGCAACAAGGTGAGAACTTTGAGAAACTCAGTAGGAAAATTGATGATAGTCAGCGTCGGATTGAGGGGAAAATAGCTCAGCTACAGAGTGACGTGAGTGGGGTGAAAGACAGACAGAACAGGAATGCCAGTGATATTGACCAACTGAAGCGGGCAGATGTGGAGATAAATTAAAGAATTGCCGCATTAGAGAAAGAGGTGGACAGTCTGGAGGGGTTCTCCGGGAGAAACAACCCTAAGTTTATTGGTATTCGTGAGTCGGCCAAGCAAAACTACACGGCCTGTGCACAGATGATAGTCGACGTGTTGAACCAGCACTCCACTCGGCGCACGTGGACCATTGATGACGTAGAACGAGCACACCGAGTGGGGCCCCGTAAGGGGAACAGTCAGCAGCCACGCCCCCTCATTGTCCGCTTCAGTCGCTGGCCGGACAAGATGGCAGTGGTGCAGGGCGCAGACCTGAAGCAGAACCTGAAAGACAGCGGGATAAAGGTAGCAGCCGACCTGACCAAGCGACAGAGAGCCGAGATCGAGCGGGTCAGGAGCGAGGGCAAGTTTGGCTACTATAAGAACGGCCGTCTGCATGTCGAGGACAGACGCACCCCCCGGGACGAGCAAGACCCCAGGGAGCGGCCAGACCAGCGCCCATCCCCAGACGAAGAGGACGAGCGAGATGCGGGGGACCGGCAGCAGCAGGGGGCGATGTTGGCAAGCAGCCACAGCAACGACGACAGAGATGACGACGACCATAGCAGCCAACCGACACCGTACCGCCACGACACCTTAGAGACGCCCCCTCGCCGACCTAGGGATTCCCCTCACGCTGCACGTGGAGCTCGGGACGGACACGGCCAGGAGGACGGGGCACAACACCGAGACGCCAGCAGAACAGGTGGGGGCCGTGACAGGCGTGACACACGTCGTGACCGATCGCGTGACATGGCACAGCCCCTGATGTCAGGTGTTCCAGCGATCACCGGTTCTCACCCGCTCCGGGCGGAGGGTGGGGGGGTTGGGATGGGGGGGGGGGGGGGGGGCTGCCAGCAGCTAGGGGGATGGCCCCGACCCTCGTGACTAGGGGTGTTTGGTTTTACCGGTTTTCCGGTTAAAATCGGTCCGACTTTCTCACGGTGCGGTAAACCGGTTTGGCCTTAAAAAACCGGAAAACCGCGGTTTTTCTACGGGACATCACTCGTCGTTTTTCAGCCCGTTACAAGACACCCTCCTCCTCCCCCTCCTCCTTATCATCATCATCATGTTGTTGTTGTTGTTGTTGGCTGAACAGGGAAACCGGGGTGGCCGAATGGTAGAGCGTTGGACTTCCAACTTTCGGGTCGTGAGTTCAAATCCCGGCTAGGGCCAAATATTTGTGCTGGCTTTTTCATCGTTGCCTCGTCTTTGATATCATCCGTATGTGGTGGAAAAGGACGTTAAACTCCCAAACACCCACCCACCCACCCTTGTTGGCTGAACATTTCCAACGCAGGGGTATAGGAAGCCGGAGTACTAGGAGACCCCCCTCCTTTCCCCCCTTCCATCTCTTGGGGAAACGTTAGAAACAATAGATGACGTATACATAGCCGCGGTTAACCGGTTTTAAACCTCGGTTTTCTATTGGAAAAACCGGTTAAAAACCGGTTTGAGAAATCGTACCGGTTCCACCCTCTACTCGTGACGCGGACAGACTGAAACCAGTAAGCTGTCTATGTTGGAACATAGAAGGCCTTGTACAGAGACTCTGCGAGACGGATTTTGTTGAATTCATTACTTCATTTGATATTTGCTGTTTGACAGAAACATTTACAAGTTTGCAGTTTGACTTTTCTATTCACTTTAGCTCCCTCGATGTGTTTCACGCACCAGCTACTAAACTGTCATATGAGGGCAGGCGATCAGGTGGGGTGATTCTACTCGTGCGGAAAACTGTGTCAGGCTTCGTTACCAGGGTGAATGTTGACCTGGACAATACTGTATGTGTGAGAATTGTGTGGGATTTGACGGGTGACACACAGGACTTGATGTTATTGTGCAGCTACGTGCCGCCAGCCGAATCGCCTTATTACAAAGATAAGCTTTGCAAGTGTAACATCCCTCTTTTAGAACAGATTGTGTTAGACGTTCTCGATACAGACGGAGACTGCCATATCCTAGTGTGTGGAGATGCAAAATAGTTACCAGGATTTGGAGTCAGATGAAGTAATTGACGTTATACGTAGATGAAAATACCAGGAACTCACAAGATAAGGTCGCTAATAATTTTGTGCGCCAGCTGATTGACATGTGTGCAACTGGGGGACTGTGGCTGTTGACTGGCGACTGTGATGAAAGTTCCGGGGACTTTACGTTCATATCACCTACCGGAAATAGTGTGGTAGACTACTTCTTGTGTAATTTTGACCTGATATCGAAATGTTTAGCGCAGATTCTGCAGCGGGTGGAATCACCTCACATGCCTGTGGTGTTACACATGACATACATGCTTAGGACTGAGGCTGGAATTGGGGAGAAACAGCGTATTGAAAACTTTGTTTGAGACCCAGAGATGGGAAAGGAATACAAAGCTAGGATAGTATCGGCGGAGGGGCGGAGAATGCTGGCTGATACGTGTGACAGTATTGATATCTCCCCAGATATTGTCATGGACCGTTTTGTGGACTATGTTCTTTATTCAGCCGATTGTATGAAGAAACAGATCCGTGTTGGTGGTCCCACCCGCAGCTCGGGTGCCGTGTGGTATGACAGAGAATGCGCTGAACGGAAAAAGGAAGCTTGTAAACGGCTTCGGCCCTATAGTTGATCACGGTCTGCTGTAGACAAAGAAGCCTACTTCCAAGCTAGGCGTGAATACAAAACTGTTGGTTGACAAAAAGAGAAACCACAACCGTTCCACGTGCACGCTATTACTCGCAAACAAAAATAACGGCGGGGTGTTTTGGGAGCATGTTAAGAGGGCGGGTAGAAAGAAAACGGAACAGCCAAAAATACAAATAGACGAGTGGGAGACGCATTTCCGCACAGCGCTGGGTGGCGAGCGGGAACCCCGGGGTGACAGGGCTCCCCCGACTGATGACGTAGAAGTAGAAGAGCCTGATTTAGACCAGCCCATCACTGAAGCAGAAGTGAGAACAGCCTTACGAAAGCTGAAGGCGGGGAAAGCAGCGGGCTTAGATTCGGTGTTGGCAGAATATTTGAAACAAGCAGGAGACACAATCGTACCATTCCTAACTAAGTCTTAAGTAATAATCTGTTTGAAAACCGGTACTTTCCCACAGGATGGGGCAGGTCGATAATAGTGCCCATATACAAGAAAGGGGATGCGGGTAACCCGGCAAATTACAGAGGTGTCTCGCTCTTGAGCATTATTAGCAAGGTGTTTACTAGCATAGTGAATAGGAGGGCGTACAAGTGGGCCGGAAGGGAAGGGAAATTGACCGAAGAACAAGCAGGCTTTAGGAAAGGGTATTCCACCGTCGATCATTTGTTTACGCTAATTTCGATCATTCAGAGATGTTTTTCCCGAAATCAGAAGCTGTATGTAGCCCTGATCGATTGCCGCCGTGCTTACGATTCGGTCGACCGAAAAATGTTGTGGGTGGTGCTGAATAAGATAAAAATGTCCTCGAAAATGGTCGGGATGTTAAAAGCTATGTACGCCTCAGTTCAGTCAAGCGTGTGTTAGGGCTGGGTTTGAGTACTCAGATTTCTTCGATTGCCCGCTTGTCAGGGTTGTTTAGCGAGTCCCTTAATTTTCTCCCTGCTAATTAACGAAGTGGCATGTTAGGTGAATAAGAATGGCCGACACGGTATACAGCTCATTGCGGGTCTCCAGGAGATATTCTCCATGTTATTTGCAGATGACGTGGCACTTCTTTCCTCGAGTCCCATTGGGCTGTGGAATCAAATATGAAACTTACAGCAATCATCAGAAGAAAAATAAAAGAAAACAAACTTGGCCTAGAAGTCAGTCTGGAGAAGACAAAAATTATGATTTTTAGGAAGGGAGGGCATTTAGCTGCAAACGAGAAGTGGTATATCGGGCAAACCAAAATCGGTTGTCAATAGTTAAAAGTGTTTAGGTTTCACATTGACCACAAAGCTGTCGGTTACAAATGCCCTGTCAGAGATAGCCAGAAAAGGAAAAGTGAGAGTAACACAACTCTTAAGATCCATGTAGTCTTGGAAACCTCCACCCGTCTATATTCTACAAGCTATTCGACGCCCAGGTAACACCCATGTTACTTTATTCATCGGAAATTTGGGGTATGGTAAATTTTGATGTAATTGAGAAGGTACATATGTTTGCAAGCAAGAGGTTCATGAGCGTAGATATCCGAACATGATATATGGAGAAACAGGCAGCTAGGGTATTAACCCTTTTCTCCCAGGGTATTAACCCTTTTCTCCTAGGGTATTAACCCTTTTCGCCTAGGGTATTAACCCTTTTCTCCTAGGGTATTAACCCTTTCATCGCAGTGCGTCCTTCCGCACTGCACACCGTGTGTGTGTGTGTGTGTGTGTGTGTGTGTGTGTGTGTTTTCATTACTCTGAACAGTCCTATGTCTAATCTGTTGTTTATATCTTTTGCTTCATCCACAACCATCTGGTCACGTATTCACCGGAGCTTGTAGGGGCCGCCGGCCTAGCAATAAACTCTCTCTCTCTCTCTCTCTCTCTCTCTCTCTCTCTCTATGACTTAAGTGTGTTGAAGGAGAGACTGAACACAAACATTGACGATACTGAGGTCTTCAAGCAAGCAGACAGAGATACCAGGAAACGCATTAGTGATCTTGAAAAAGAAATTGACAGTCAGAGGCCTTTTCGAGAAGAAACAATTTGAAGTTTTTAGACATTTGTGAGTCAACAAATGAGGACTACTCTACTCGTAGATGTTCTGAACGAGTACTCAGTTCGACGGAACTGGTCCACAAACGACGTAGAGCGTGCGCACCGGGTGGGCAAGGACAAGAACAAACACCCCCGCCCCCTTATTGTACGCTTCAGTCGGTGGGGAGACAAAATGGCGGTGGTGCAAGATGCAGATGAAGCAGCTTTTATAATTGTTTAGCAATACCTTTGAATATAAGTTGCATAATGTAAAAAAAGATCCCAATGGCTGCTACATAATTATGGATATAGAATTCTTAAATAAAAGAGTCACATTAGTCAACTTGTATGGCCCAAGCAGTGGAGATACCCCTGACTTTTTTTTAGTACTGTTCATAATCAAATCGAACAAATTGGGAATGATTTCATTCTGGTCGGTGGTGACTGGAATTGTGCATTGAATATGAAACTGGATGCCCGTAAATATACAAGTGTGTCAAGTCGCCCAAGAACTCGTGCGAAACTAATGGATATGATAAACTTGATCTTATTGATATATACAGGGAATTGTACCCAGATAAGCGTCAGTATTCATGGCGTCGTTTTAATACTATCAAGCAGGGTCGTCTTGACTACTTTCTAATTTCACAAGGACTGCTTCCTGAAGCAAATGGATCGTTCATTAGTCCGGGCCACAGATCAGATCATTCTGTTGTTATTATAGCCCTTAAAAAAGAACAGTTTAAAAGGGACAAACAGTTCTGGAAATTTAATAACTCACTTTTAAGAGATAAAGAGTATGTTGAACAAATAAAAGAATTAATTAATGAGGTGAAAAAGCAGTATGCAGTGCCAGTCTACATAAGATCACATCAGATAATCTTCAGTTGACAATTTCTGATCAGCTGTTCTTTGAAACACTTCTTATGGAAATACGTGGGAAAACAATTTCTTACTCTTCATACAAAAAAAAAGAAAGACACTGAAAAGGAGGAGAAACTGATGAAAGATCTAACGCTGCTTGAACATAATGTATCCGATAGTGCTGTTCATGAGATAGATCAACTCAGGGGTGAATTACAGGATCTTAGAAATAAGAAGTTAGAGGGCATGGCCGTTCGTTCTAGAGTACGGTGGCTTAAAGATGGTGAGAAAGCTAGTAGATACTTTTGTAATTTAGAAAATAGGAATTTTGTCAACCGGTCAATGGGTTTCCTAGATACAGGGGATGGCAATATTTTGTTCGCCCAGAAGGACATCCTCCTAGAGGTTCAAAACTTTTACCAGAAACTTTATAGCCACAGGGATGTGGAGGATGTGGATTTACATAAACTGATACCAAATGCACCCACACTCACACGCGATAATGCTGATGCCTTAGAAGGCGATATAACCTACCATGAAGCTGCCCTTGTTCTGAAAAATATGAAAAATAACAAAAGCCCTGGTCCAGATGGTTTTACTGTCGAATTCTTCAAATTTTTCTTTTCTGAGATTGGAAATTGTTTGATTCGTTCTGTTAATGAAGGCCTTAAGCAAGGACAGCTGTCTGTGACCCAGTACCAAGGTGTCATTACTTGTGTCCCAAAGGATGATAAGCCAAAACAGTTTATTAAAAATTGGAGACTTATATCTTTGTTAAATGTTTCATACAAAATTGTTTCTGCATGTAAGGGAGCAGAAGGAACTGTCATGTTAGATTTATGAGAGACAAGAATTTTCAGTGGGACCCAGGTATTTTTTAAGCACTAGGAATAAAATTCTCTACTAATACTTGTGACATCCCCAGTTTGAATTATGCTGGAAAACTGGATGAAATCCAGCGCCTCCTTGGAAAGTGGAGAAAAAGAGAAATTACACCCTTTGGAAAGATCGCAATCATAAAAACTCTGGTTCAGTACTTCTAAATCTCTTTTTCAACTTGCCAGACCCCCCAGCAGAATTCCTAAAGAAGCTTGATCAGATGTTATTTCAGTTCCTATGGGGTGGCAAGAGTAACAGAATTAAAAAGACTACTATTTGTCAATCTTATGAAAATGGTGGATTAAAGATGTGTGACATTTTTTCTTTTGTGGCTACTATGAAGATAAGTTGGCTCAGACGTATAGATTCTGAGTCTTGTTTCGCTAGTTTTGTTCGGAACCTGTACCCAGTTCTTAAGAATATTAGCAATGTTGGGGGTGAATATGCAAATGTTATTATGACTAGAATCCACAATCCATTCTGGCAAGATGTTTTTAAGCATTACAAGAAGTTATGTAATAAGTGTATTGTACGCAATGTGGATGACTTCCTTGCTGAATATGTACATTATAATTCTAATATCATTAGAGATAAACATGTGGTCTTTGTCAAAGAATGGGTGGATGCAAATATTATTCAAATCAAGGATCTGGTGAACGATGGCGGTGAATTTTTAACCTACAACAGTTTTAGAGAGAAGTATGCCACAGTCACTGACTTCTTGACTTACCAAGGGGTTGTCCAGGCGATAAAACAATACCAGACAAAACTGGGGTTTAGTAGACTTTCTTCTAATAATATGTTGGACAGTGTAACTTGGAGATGTATCCACAGAGGAAGCCAGGCAGTAAAAGCCTCCCTTTACCAAGAGGCAGCCTTACCTACAGCAGCTGTCAAATGGAACAACAGTTTTGAAGGTTTAAATTGGAAATCTATTTACTCTAGATGTTTCATACTACAAAGGATGTTCAAATGAGATGGTTTCAGGTAAGGCTCCTACACAGGATTCTTCCCACAGGGAGGTACTTGTACATGTGTAACTTGGTTGACTCCCCCTTGTGCACTTTCTGTAGACAGGAAACTGAAACTATTGAGCATTAATTTGTTTTGGCATTGTGATATTGTTCAACGATTTTGGAATCAACTTCTAACTGTATTGCTCTCTAAATGTGCTCATTGTGACAGACTTGTATTCGAAAAGGAGTTAGTCCTCTTTGGAGAGGCACAAAACATTGTAACAGATAAACCACTGGACTCTATTATACTCTTGTCAAAATTTTTTATTTACAAGTGCAAGTTACAAGGTACAATTCCCAATGTCCAGGCCTTCCTACACCAAATGAAACGTAGATATGAAGTGGAAGAATCAGTTTCGTTTTCGCTGGGTAGAAAATTTGGATTTCTTCAACTTTGGAACCCTTATAAGGCTCTGTTTTCATGAAACCCTAAACTACAGTATAATGGCACGTTAGGAGAAGGGAAACAACTCTTGCGGTCATTACAAAATTATATTCAAGCGAGTTGCTTCCCTTCAATCCGATCCCGTACATGTACTTTACACAGACGGTACAACTGCACACCGTGTGGGTATGGGTGTGTGTCTAATGTGGTTTTTTTTGTTGTTGTTGTTTGTTTGTTTGTTTGTTTTTTGGTTTGTTTGTAGTTGTTTGTTTTGTTTTTCTTTGTACAAAATCTTTTGACCAGGTTTTTTTTCTTTCTTTCACGTAATATGTGAACGTATCTGTATGTCACATAAAGTATATGTATTTATGTACATGTAAAAAAAAAAAATAGACAAATTAAAAAAAAAAAAAAAGACAAGTGCGAAAAAAAAAAGATGACATTGGTATAGGACAAATGGTTCATAAACACACACACACACACACACACACACATCTTTTCTCCATGCAGTAGCACCAACCAACCCATGCCCCTCCCCTCCCCGCTCTCTATCTCTGCATGCCACCTGCAAAAAATCTGTGTGTGTGTGTGTGTGTGTGTGTGTGTGTGTGTGTGTGTGTGTGTGTGTGTGTGTGTGTTGTACGTTATATACGTTGTTTTTATGTTATGTGTAGTTTATGTACGCGCCCTGAGCTCTTGTGAGATGGGGCGCCACAAATACCCTTTATTATTATTATCTTATTATTATTAGTGACAGCTCACGACTCTACACATATATTTCCCCTCACGGGAACAGTGCTGTAGACTATTTCTTGTGTACGTATGATCCTGTGCCTCAGTGTTGGGTTGAAGTAGCCTGGGTGCCGCGCGCGGAATCGCCACACATGCCTGTTCTTCTACAAGTCGCAAGTCTCGCGCGGGTGGCGTCTTGCGATTTCAGTTGGTCAAAAATCGTACGACGGCCGTGCGGATCGCAGGTTGTCCGCACAGTTATCGTACGAAGATCGTACGCCTTCGTGCGATGTTGACGATGTTTGCACGGGCTGTACGAGTGTCGTGCGTGCGCCGTACTGCTATCGTAAGTGCTCAGTACGCGTGGTGTCAGTGCGTCGGTCGTTCGACGGCCATGGCCGACGCGCGTTTTTCATGCATATAGGGACCAGCCTACATGTGTACACGTAGTTTGTTTACGGAAAGAAGACATCAGAGAATTTGGATATTATTAACAGAGAATTTGACAAACCCATGGACACGTGTACAACAGACACTGACACAGCACTGCAACATTTCTACATTGCACACCAACATCCCCCGGGCCCGCACCTGGTCTTGCGTCAGCTTTGCGGAGCACTAACGGAGCACGTGCGTGCATCGTGGGAACATCGTACTACCGACTTGCGGTCTGTGATCACGTCAGTACGGCCGTCGTGCGGTCCTGATGGGGAGCACGCAAGACAACCGTGCGTCACTTGTGCGTTCATCGTGCGGCCGCCGTGCGGACGTCGTGACCTATTTTACTCGCCCGGAGAGGTCAAGGTCGTACAATGCACTTGCGGCAATCGTGTGTTGGCCGCACAGTGGCCGTGCGACTAACGCAAGTGTGTAAAACATCGCAGGTAATCGTAGAGTTTGTTGATCATGTCGAAAACCGACCGCAGCGCTCTGCGGCCTCATTGCGGCCCGGAAATTTCGCAGGACGCCCGTGCGCCGTTCGCAAGATTTGCCACGATTTTTGGCCGTAGACCCGCCGTAGGAGCCCGTACGGCCGGTTGTGACCGTAGCTTTAGACGGCCCTATATCGGAGCATGACGTTAGAGAGGCCTTACGTAAATTGAAATCAGGGAAAGCCGCCGGATTAGATGAAGTTCTGGCCGAATACCTTAAACACGCTGGAGATGCCATTGTTCCATTTTTAACAAAATACTTTAACCATCTGTACAAGCACCAACACTTCCCCACAGACTGGGGCCGTTCAGTCAGTGATTGTACCTATCCACAAAGGGGGGGGGGGATATTAATAATCCTGCACATTACCGAGGGGTTTCCCTTCTCAGTGTGATAAGCAAGACTTTTACCTCTATTCTGAACAAAAGATTGTACAGATGGGCGGAAACTGAAGACAAAAATTAATATGTTAATATAAGACGGGGCAACGATAGTAGTATAAGTTGCGACCCCTCAACCCCCAGGGAGTAGGGAGCAGTTGACCTTAACCTGAGGTCACGTCCTTAGCCTCAGGTCATAGCCCTAACCTGAGGTCACGTCCTCAGGTCACAACCTGAGGTCACGTCCTTAGCCTCAGGTCACGGCCCTAACCTGAGGTCACGCCCTCAGGTCACAGCCTTATAACTTCAGGTCATGCCCTTAACCTTATGACGTAAACTTTAGGACACGACCCTATAAAATCAGGGCTTCACCTTATAACCTGAACTGTTAGGGTGCTCCAGTGAAGTAATACAAGATAAATGGGGGAAACATGGAGCTCCTGAAGTGACAGCTGTCAGCGCCTCCCATTTAGGTAGGGAGACCGGGAGCCATTTGACCTTAATCTGAGATCACGTCCATAGCCTCCAGTGAAGTAATACAGGGAGATCATAAAGTAGCAGCTGTCAGCGCCTCCCATTTAGGTAGGGAGCCGGGAGCCGCATAACCTGAACTGTTAGACTGGACCAGTGAAATAATACAAGATGAATGGGGGATCCAAGAGCTCATGAAGTGACGATAAACGCTTTCCATTTAAGTCATAGCGACAGCATTGTCAACCTTATGACGTAAACTTTAGGACACGACCCTATCACATCAGGACGTGACCTTATAACCTGAACTGTTAGGGTGCCCCAGTGAAGTAATACAAGATAAATGGGGCAAACATGGAGCTCCTGAAGTGACAGCTGTCAGCGCCTCCCATTTAGGTAGGGAGACCGGGAGCCATTTGACCTTAACCTGAGATCACGGCCATAGCCTCCAGTGAAGTAATAGAGGGAGATCATAAAGTAGCAGCTGTCAGCGCCTCCCGTTTAGGTAGGGAGCCGTATAACCTGAACTGTTAGGGTGTACCAGTGAAGTAATACAAGATAAATGGGCAAACAGGGAGCTCCTGAAGTGACGGCAGTCAGCGCTTCTCCATTTAGACCATGGCTACAACATTGTCAGAGATAAGCCAAACCGACAACAGTTGGTGTCTTTCTACCTTATTCCAGCATGTATTAACAGGAACGAGGAAGCACTTTTATTTTCACGTTTGCAAGCCTGCAGATTGCCAGGTATCAACACTGGTCAACCACACACACATTACACACGTGGATGGAGCAACCCGGTCCTTCTGCAAACATAAAAACACATTTTATTAAGCACTGTGTTTTAAAGAAGACAATGCCCGTTAGTTGACTCTTAGGATCATGACTTTTGGCATGAAACGAAGAACCATCCAGCCAGTACCGCGAGGAGGTGGGCTATTTCAACTGGCCAAAAAAAAGCCGTTTTTCTTCTTTTGTGTACTGAAAAATTTTTTTTGCAGTACACAAAAGAAGAAAAACGGCTTTTTTTTTATCACAATACGCTAAACGGAAGTAGGGAACGTTGAAATGCCATCAGAGGCAACCACCCGTTTGATGTAGAAGAACGAAAGAGATTTGCGTTTTTGTGTGTAAGTGAAGATCGATTTTCCATCGGTTTTGAAACCCATGTTGGTTCCGCCTCCACTTTCCTGAGTCGTGAGGACTTGCTGATAGCTATCAAACGTCAGATTATTTTGATGTTTGTTGAGTCCCTTGCAACTTAACTTGGTTTGGTCACCCTGACAAAAGTAGGTTTTAGAGCACAAGCCGATAAAAGCATGTCCCTGATACTCTGTTTTGAACAGACCCGGCGTTCGTTTGTCATACGCGATTTGAGCTTGACAGGCTGGGCATTGTGTCGGATCCCACGCTCCGCCGGTCATGCGGGTGGTTTCAAAGTCTTTTTGATGACGGGGACAGGCCTGAGCCGGGAACCACTGAGGGTACACACGGTAAAACTCTTGTCTGAGCTCTGGACGCACCACCTCGTCTAAAGTCTGGCGACTGAGAGCCAAGTACAAGGAGTCGGTGTCCATTTCAAGCAACTGATAGTTCGACCGAGACACAAACTTATCTAAAAAGTCAAAATGAAACTGCAACATACGTAGTTTAGCGTACTGATACACAAACAAACCAATCTGCAAAGGAAGGGCCCAATTGATTTTCTTTTTGCTCAATTCCACTTCCACGACCTTGTCTGTCAGTTCAGTCAGTTTTTGAAAACGCGCTTCGTTGACGAGTTTGGGTGCTTTTTCGGGGACGACATAATGAATGTCACGGTGGCGCGCAACGTTTGTCAGGGTTTTACCGTACGCGCTGTTGCCGAGCAGTTTAAAGGTTTCTGCTAAAATGGCCTTGCTCGGGTCTTGATCGCCTTGACGACGAGCGTCAGACACGGCTTCACCAAACTTCTTGAAACAGGTTTTGGGTTGGTACTCGAGGATAAGCGTAATGTTACTGACCACCAGCCCATGCTCGAGGTACCATTTTAGAAGAGGTGTGGCTAACAAAATACTTTCGCCAAAGAAACTGCCCACTAACGTTCGACGGGCTTGAGAGAGAAGCTTGTGTTTTTCAGCGTAGGTTTTCATCAGCTCACCGATTTGATCACGACTGATGGAAGCGTTTTTGAAGATGGGTTGCATTTCTGAAAAATGCTGTTTCAAGGTCTCTGGCACAGCGATGTCACACTGCACAAACCCGAACAAGGTTTCGTTTTTTACAGCTTTGACAATGGCTTCCTCCGTGATGGGCGACACACCCTGGAATGGTTTCAGCATCGGGAAATGATCTCGCAAAAAGAACTGAATGTCTGAGTTAAAAGCTCTTTCACACTTCCACTCGCACTCCCATTTTTCCACCACACGCACACCCACATCCTCGCGTAAATACCGGGTAACGTCTTGCGTGCTTTCTCTGAGCTCAACCAGAGATTTGCCATTCACGGGGTTCACGGTTTGGCCAGCCGTCAGAGAACACGAGTGACCGTGAAACAGACACCCGTGAAACTGATACACGGTTTGCGTCTCAGGATCCCACCCATCCACCCGTATGTGTCGTTTGCCCAACTGCTTTTTGTGCTGCAGGCGGATGTTTTCCGTGTGCATCGTCCACTCGAGCCATTCGCGAGCCAACTGACCAAACGGATCGGTTTTTTCTGGTTTAAACCCATTTTCTTTTTTTTTCGAATGGTAGGGTGCTCTGTCGGCATTGGGTTCATGATCGCTGACAGATACAAAGAATTAGCGTCCCAGCCCGTGATAGACTGGACAGGTTTGTCTGGCTGGTCACGAATACAGGTTTTATCTGTCTCGTGCCATCGATGGAAAATAATGCTGGGTCCCCCCACGATCTGATCGCGCAAGAGAGAGTGAATATCTTTTTGTTTCTCGTTAAAGAGAGAAAAATACGTGTTTGAAGGCATGATCTGAAACAAATATTTGAGGGTGATGCCGGGGACAGAAATCCCGTCTTTGAGCAAGTCGACGCCGAGGGTCGCGTACATGGCAATTTGACGTTCTAAAGCGACCAGAAAGGGTTTTGTATCCAAGTTATTGTACCAGACGAGAAAGTCTCGCAAGGTAGCGCATTGATTTTCTTGCCATATTTTTTCACAATACGCATACTCGGCTGGTGTGATGTTGGTCTGTTTTAGTTTACTGTAGAAGGCCGTATGTGGGGGTAGAGTGGTTTCCTCTAGTTTGTCTAGACTAGTGATGTACTCGTAACAAAAGAACCCTTTCTGCTCTTCAACGTTAAACGCTTTCAAGTACTTGGCGTAAGAATAACCCGGCGCGACAAAATTGACGATGTCTAGAAATTTTAGTTTTGTGGTCGAAATGCACATGTACTGACTATTTCGTTTTACCACAAATTTTAAAAGACTTTTGTCTTCTTCTTGTGTTTCTTCGTCTTCGTCTGTGTTAGCGCACTGTTCCTCTCCTTCTTCCTCGACGTCAACTCCATCGGGATTTTCTGTCACATCGTCTGTTTTGGCCTGAGCGATCAGCGTTTGAATCAAATAAGGCTTAATCACGTTCAAGTCATAACGAGACGAGTTAAACCCAACTACCGGTAACTCTTGTAAATAATCACAGAGGTGTTGTCTGAGTGTTTGGGTTGGAACGTGGAGACTATCTGCGCGCTGTTCTTGATCTTGTTCGAGTGCGTCTAATTGCTCAAAGACGGAAGAGAAGTCTTCACGCAACTGACGGTAAGACGCATCGGCAATTTGGTGAAGGTACGCGAGCATGTTATCGACCAGCTCTTGGGGGTCCCCTTTGCTTACAAAGCATTTTGGCTCCGTGTAACTAGACACATTACTGCACACGGAAACGGAGAGAGGTACGTGCTTGGCAGTCATTTCGGTGCTCTCTGTTTTGGTGTGAAGGAGATCGTCAGTCTCAAAATACACCTCAAAGTCAAAAGTTGCTCTGTGCGGAAAGACATAATGAGGGTCTACTAGAATCCCGTGGTTATAGGGGTGTTGCAGAACAGACTCCGGAGGCGTATACACACCACCTTTGTACGTGGGTTTGGGTTCACCTCCATTACATCCCCGCTTTTCGTGTTCATGTAACCGTTTGTTAGAAGAAAACAGTTTGCTACATTTGGGACACGCAAAGGCTTTGGCTAACTGGTCAATGTCTATGATGTGCATAAAATGATTTTTGTAATGAAGAACCCGCATGATGGACTGGTGTTTGTACGCACTACGACGCAGAGGAACGATACAGACAGGTGTTTGGGTTTCGTCAAATTCAAAGACATCGATGTTGACTCGAAAACAATCTTCAATCGAATCCAGTTCTAGCAAGGTCACGCCAGGAAAGTGGGCGGGACACGGATTATGAAACCATTGTTCAAACAGTGTTTTGGTAGGGGTTTGAAGAGCGTGTCGTTTGGCACCTTGATGAAGGGCTAGACAACGAAACAGACACAGACCGTCCGAGTAAGGAAACTGGTGATTTTCATCTTTTTGTAATTTGTGTAGAAAGGGGTTGGTAGCGATAAAATCGGGGATTTCATCGCATGCACACCCGATGGGAAAGTCAGGGTTGATGTAAAAGGAAGTTGACATGATAGCGTTGACAGAATATTTGGAATCAGGTCGTTCTTTCTGAACTTGACTTAAAATATCGTGGTCCTGAATGTCGTCTAAAAAAGACAGAAAATCTTGTTTGGATTGGATCAAACGGGGTCGCTCTAAAGCACTGTGGTTGTTGGTAGACGCGTGAAAGAAAGAGAGATCTCCTGTCTCTTTATGCGCCAAAAGAAAAGAATGAGAAAAATTAATTTTGAAACGTTTCTTTTGATGATTAAACATTTCCATCAGATTTTCTTTTTCCCAGTTTGGCAAATCCGACCTGGGATCCCAAAAATAGGTGTATACCGACTGGGTTTTACCGAGCCGTTCGTGCGTTCGTATCGACTCGAAATGTTTTTCATAGACTTCTTTCTTTTTCGCGGGTAAATCATCTAAGAGCCGTTTTTCTCTTTCAGCTGTACTGAGTCTTTTTTTCAAGGGAACGTGGGAGGTGGATGAAGCTTTTCGCTTGTGACTGCAATCAGCCTGGGCATCGACGTGGCGCTGATGCATTTTTACATGGTGAGCCAGGTGTTGCTTGCGCTTAAAGGTTTGGCCGCACTGCTCACAGTTGAAGGGTCGTATGTTACGATGCGCCCCATCGACATGGCGTGTCAGGTTTCTCCGCTGGGAAAACAATTTTCCACATTCGGAGCACGTATGATTCTGGCGGACAAAAAAAAAAAAAAAATGTTGCTTCGTATAGTTTTTCTTCCGAAGAAGTACTTTTTTTTAAACATATATATATATATATATATATATATATATATATATATATATACATATATAAGAGAAAACCTTACCTGTTTGGATGTCGCCATGTCTGTTTTTGTTGTCGCCATGATCAACACAGGAATGTTAGAAACAAGTGTTCACACAAGTGTAGTACCAGGGTAGTGTAAGGTACAGAAGCCAGTCAAGCGGTCAACCCGACTACTCGGATAGCAAGACGCCTCAGATATATATGGTGCGTGGTCGTGGTCAGCCGGTAAAACTACAGCTGTTATCTGTAACTGCTAACGCCAACAGTCGTGGTGTGGGCGTGGCTAATAGACACTGCCCAATGATCTACCAGATAGCGTGCGTAGTGACTCCCTATCGTATGCGTAAGTACCAATCAGCCCGGTATGTGTAATATTACTGCGTATGATAGCTCTTGTACCATGTGGGCCGGAGGGGTGCATGTCGTAACCATGATAGCTGTCAAAGATAAAAGAATATTACTGTAGGACATGTCATAGCTGTGATACTGATCTAAGGCGACTGACAGTATGAATGTAATTGACCAAGCTAACGAATTGTATGAATATGCTCCGCCACATACACAACACGGCAAAGGCACGATGGCCAAACACCGATACAACGCGCATTTACACGCAAATACAATAACGAGACGGCCAATGTATTATATGATGTTTTATTTAAAAGAAAAAGTACACGCGGTTCCCGTAATGAAATAGATTGGCTCAGGGTACTTTAAACAGGTCATTAAAATAAACAAGTTCTGACTTGCGACCCACCTGCACATAAACATGACACAACACAGATCTTATTTTTTCTTTTTTTTACACAAATGGCGAAATACACTTGTTTCTAAGCGTCCGTGTTTATACGTATCGCGACTTTGTCTCTGGGCTATGCGTTCAAAACACCGGGTGCAGTACGGTTTATGAGTAGGCGTTAAAAGATACGCGTCACAGCTTGTTCCAAAATTTACACATTTTGGAAACAGGTCGTCGTACGCAGGTGGTGGTAGTGTTGGCGGTGGCGGTGGTGTTCTGTCTGTGCTCCTAGTTTCAGCAGCCATGACTGATAACATCCCGTCTAAAGCCTGCGTTTCTCCCGCAGCAAGTAAACTTTCTTGAAAATGATGAAAGGCGTTTAACCCTCGTCTCATCAGTATATCTAACAAGGTTCTGGTTTGGTCTTCTTTAACAGTCGTACTTTGCAGGATACGACTCGCCATTGAGCGTGTTAAAACCCGTCGTTGCACCAAATCATCTACCAATGTAGCCGGGTCGCGTATATGTGCCACCAGTAAACGCCACGATTTTTGTATGATGCCTTTATGATGCGTGTCCATAATGTTGCTGGGTCGAATACTTGAAAGGTAAATGAAAGCTTGTCTGTGTTGCGATTATTTTTATATGTATTTTCTTTTCTCTCTTAAAGAAACGTATTGAGAAGTGAAGAGTTAGGAAAAAGGGAAGGGAAAATGTGTGTGTGTGGGTTCTTATTTATTTTTTTTCCCTTTAATTTTAGCTTTCTTCGTCAAGGCTGGGCCTCTATTGTTTTGCATAACACGAGGGTCATTTCGCGCGACAACAGCCACCGTTTAATTGTACCACGCAATCATGTGGGGTGTGTACCGTAACCATGATAGCTGTCAAAGATTATTACTGTACGACTAGCGGTCATTTGCAGTTTAAAACTCTATTCTTTTGCATAAGACGGGGGGTCATTTCGCGCGACAACAGCCACGGTCACACGCGCATCTGCCGCTCTTATGACACCTAAACGATACATAAGATGGGCACCTGTCAAAGATATGTGGGTGTGATTATTTGTCGAAGATACGGGGGAGGTGTATCGCTGTACGAGTAATTGTGAATGTGGACAGTTTGACAAAGATACGGTAATGGTGGCGGTGGTGGTGGTTGTCCCCATGTCCCTGCTGCCTTTTTTTTTTTTTTTTTTTTGCTTGCTTGATAGCAGCTCGTCTAAAAGCTTGTGTCTTTTCCCGGTAACTTTCTTGATGATGATGATGATGAAAGGTATTTTGCGGCTCCATAATGTTGGAAAGGCAACCAAAGGTCTGTATGTGTTGTAATATAATTTTGTTTACGCAAACTCAACACACACTCACACAGAACAAGAACAACAATATAGCATACACACAAACAAAAATTTTATTCAGTCGAGGCAAGGCACAAAAACAAAAAGATCGATGCATAAAACAAGTTCTACGGATCATTGTCAGAAAAAAAAAGTGTTTGTTCACAATGAACTTGCGAAATCGTTGCCCCAGTAGAGCTGAGATTGAGGCGGTTGAACGTCTGGCAAATCTGTAGCATTCAGGTGTGTGTCACTCGAATTCTGCTCAAAACAGTGTTGAATCAAATTGTCAATATACTGATCGTCCACCATTCGTTGAATCGGGTACTTAGGTTTTTCTGGGGTCGCGGTAGCTGGCGGTAGCGGCGGCGGCGACGACGGCTGCTGTTGTTGTTGTTTCAGTTCACTGGTCTGTTTGTTATACTCAGCGACAAGTCTTGATTTGACTTTTCCCAAGCGCTGAAATTCAGCCAGATCCAAACTGACGCCACGTCGCGCAGGAACTACTTTGCCTCCTTTGACATCAGATCGAGCAGAATAATGGCGAATGTAAATCTTGACAGTACCTCGCCAAGTTTTCACGCTGGCGTAGATATTTCGCCCCAGAGGAAACAACGTGTCGTTTGAAGTCAAAACGCCACTCTGCGATGATGTCATTTTCTTCTTCTTCTCCAGGCCGCGTGGTGTAAGCCGGTTAAAGTGAATAACACCAGTGCGCGCAGGTACCTCGAGTTTTTATAGGTAACCTTTTTCCTATGCAAACGCGCGTCTAAAAAGCTGAGTCACTTTACGATCATTGGCTGTTGGTGAGTAAGCCCTAAAAATAGACAGGGCCTTCGACATGGTATCGCCGTGACTTTTGCGTATCAGATAATACAGGACGTAAAGCCCACAAGTAGAGCTTAACGCATCTTGCAGGACCCGATCATTATATCTGTAGTAGCGACAATTTCTTACAAGAAACTCTTTAATGTCACGATGGCGAGGGGGCAGACCATAGCTATCAAAATATTCTGCTGTACAAGTACGAGCATCAAACCAAATCGCGACCCAATGCTCTCCTACATGACCAGCAGGGGCTGTATTTACTACAAAAGCATGATGGTGATGTTTTGGTAATAGACGCCGGGGAAGTCTGTCGCGGGGAAAAACACCGCGAAAAACGTGTCTGGCAGTTCGATGGTGGGCCAGCACGCGTGTCAGTTGTCGGTTGTTCATGATGAAAAGTCAGTAATAATTTGGCGACTGCGGTCAATTTCCAGTAACGAATCCAGTTCTCCGTAAATG
The DNA here is from genome assembly GCA_018292915.2 of Batillaria attramentaria. Classification (NCBI taxonomy): domain Eukaryota; kingdom Metazoa; phylum Mollusca; class Gastropoda; family Batillariidae; genus Batillaria; species Batillaria attramentaria. Next base: position 960,880 of record JACVVK020000204.1, read on the forward strand.
ATAGCTTGCAAAGCGTTGGGGATCGGGTTAGCAAATTTGATTTCTAAACGCAGACTACCGGTTTTTATCAACTCCACTTGATTGCCATCCAAAAGACTGGGACTCAAATCAAACACAAACAGACAGTAGCCATGTGGAAACTCTTGGTATTTAATACCGTGTCCGTGCTGGCTGTTGACCAAATTGAAATAACTGCGCACGTACTGACCGTGTTCAAAATCAGGCGTCAAAGGTTTGGCCGGAATCTGCTTACCGTCCAAATACAGTGACAAAAATGTCAGTCCATGAGGTTGAAAATTAAAAGGATTACTGTTGTACGCGCCATTAGAGGCGGCGCTTTGCACTAGCCCGACCACGACTCTGTTGGGGAGTTGTGATAAAAAGAGATTATCTAAAACCACAGACAGACTGCCTTGAGCCAATCCATGCGTTTTAATGACTGCACGTTTTAAAGGGTATTTAGCTGTGCGCTTTTCTGGCGCCTTCGCGTGACTTACGGTCACGGCTGGGTTCAGTTTTACTTTCCGAACAAACAGACTAGCTTGTGTAATAATTACTCGAAACCCAGCGGCAGGGTCGTGGGCCATCAAGACAAAACTGTTTTTGGCAGGAATGAGTCTAATTTTGACGTCTACACCATTTACAAGATAGCGCTCTTGTTTAAAAATATCCACTGAAGTCTTCCCATTAAATCCATTTCTCGACTTTCAGCCGTTAAGGCTCGCCTCGACACTAAACCGGTATTATCAGCGCCTTGCGTGTCGTCAAAATGGCTTGCGGTGTCTTTGTAAAAACCCTCCGCAGTCAGATGCGACTCTTTCGCCTCAATTCCAAAACTTAACATTTTTTCGATATAGGCTTTATACGGGTAAGTATTTTCAGAGTTTGTGACGAGAGTTGAATTAAATGTAACGTCCACTTGTGAAAACAGAGTGCAAAATGTTATTCACCGGAGCGACATCCGCGCCGGCTGCTAAATTGTTACCGTTGGCGCGAGTTACTTTACATCTCACGTGTAAGTAAGTGTTAGACAAATCCATGTACTCATCCGTAGCGCCTGATACGTAAAACTCGATGGGGGCTCCGGGTGCCAGTGTGGCCAAAGGATGAAATTCCACATGACTGCCGTGTTCGACCGAGGTTTGGGTCGGGGGCATGGAAAACAGATCAAGTCCGGAATCGACAGATTCACAGCTCTGTGGGTGCAGCAACGACATGGTGAATTAGTCAAAAATATCAGTGACGTGTCTTCGAGCAGCTCTTTTTCTCGTTTGACGCCTTTTACGACTAAACTCTTGCTTTATACGTTTTGTGTTGGGCTCGCCGGGTGGTGCGGCGGCGGCGGCGGCGGTGGCGGCTCCTACAGCTTGATTCAGTATACGTCGACCGGCCTGTTGCGTTCTCCGCTTAGCTGCTGATTTAAAGTCTTGACCCGACAAGACATCGTTAACGATTTGCATCCCGGTCCTAGCGCCCGTTTTTAACAAACTTTTCCCGGCGCTTTTTAGTAAGGGAACAGCGGATCTTAGCACACCGCCTAATATATTTCCTAGACCCTGACCGCGCATCATCGCGCCTCCACCGCGAAATACTGGTAAACCGCCATTGCCTGCCTGTAGGGCAAAGTAATCGTGGTACGCTTTTGCGTCACAGGTATACGGACACTTCATTGTTAAATTCCTTCTAAACGCCTCGGGCGGAAATGAAGTGTGACGATGCTCTTTCCTTGTTCGAATGAAATGGGTTCTCCCGTGTAAGGGGTTATAAGGATTTCTATCGTGTTGAATTGTTTCCGACACAGAGGTACGTAATGAGGTTTATCAAAACGCTCATACAAGATGCTTTTAGAAAAATCTGTACAGGGGACGGTGCGTAGGAGTGGTACGTTGACGTCACCGACCACTCGCTGTTGCACAATGTCACAATAAACATACAGAGAATGGTATTGCGTGTACAGATCAAGCATTCCGTTAGCTAAATAGGTTCCAGGACCAACCAAAGTATTGCTTTTAAACCCTAACAACTTTTGTAAATCAGACCCGAGCTCTAACCGACAGTGCTTATACAAAACGACGTACATGCGCTTTGTCGAGTCTTTAAAATGAAATCGGACATTGCTTTGAGCTGTAATGGCAGCAACTTGGAAGTTTAACGCTGTGACAAGCTGTTCGGGACTCGCGTACAGGCCATCAGGTAGCGTCCCCACCTTTAACACAGCGCGTTTATCGTCTTGTATGACTTTAAATTGAAACGTATCGCCTTTAACGTTATAAAAACTACCGGGAACGTTAATTTCCGCAAGACCCACTTCCCATTCTCCGTTCAGATCAACTGACTGAGGGAGCTTTGTATAAAAATGAGCCGCGTTATTGTCAGGATAGTGGTTTAAACTGCTGTTACTAGGGAGCGTCACGTAAAACATTTCTACGCTCTAAAGTCGGATTGGGCAGGGCGTATCCTAGAGAAGCGCTAAGCAAGGAAATCCACAAACTTTCCGACGGATGTCCTCGCGTTAAATTTATTAACGAAACAATAATGACCATGCAGATGATGAGCATCTGACATATAAAAACAACTTCACTACGCGGTACTCTCCGCCCCCATACACGCCAGAGTATCGACCTTCTTGCTCCGGTGTCTTCTTCTTTTTCCTGATTCTCTTGTATGTCAGTCATTGAACGTGTTTGGCCGGGATCCACGAGTCAAATGACGACGGGTAGCCGAGCCAGCGAATTAAATATTCTTTTCTTCCACCAGGGCCTCGCCGCGATTTAAAAATTTGTTCAATCCTATAGACTTGTTTTTCACCAACTTTTTGTAGCTCTTCTTTATAAAAACTCCCTTTCAATTCCTCGCCGTGATCGTCTTTGATTTTATAAGTAACAGGTCGTGTACTTAATACGCGGCTTAAAGTAAACAGCTCTTGCGTCCAGCCCGGTAAATACCCTTTCTTAAACGACCGACGCGCTTTAGAAATGCGAACGCGGTCACCAATGTTTAGCTGAGTCACCGACTGTTTTCCTTTTCGTCCGTATAACGCCTGCCACACCTCTTCGCTCGTTTCAGCTGTTACTTCAACGGGTGCACGTCGAATACTCCGGTGATACGAATGATTGTAACTGTCGACAACCTGAGGTAGAACATCCACGTAGCGCAAAGTATTTGTGTGGGTAAAATATCGCCAGAGTCTTTCTTTCAACGTGCGATTAAATCTTTCCACGATCGAGGCTTTTATGTCTTCGTTTTCTGTGGTAAAAAAAAATACACCTTGTGCTTGGACAAAAATTGTTGAAAAACACGGTTCATAAATTCTGTTCCTTTGTCTGTTTGCAGTTTTAAAGGTTTCCGTCCATCCGTCTCAAAGATGTGTTCAAACGCTTTCGTTAGCGACGCACCCGTCTTGTTCTTTAAAGGCACGACCCACGCGTACTTGCTCAACACGTCGATGCAGGTTAGCAAGAAGGTATAACCGTCATTATACTTCTTCAATTTTTGCACATCTATTAAGTCGGCTTGCCACTGGTGATCGATTCCTCCTACGATAACACGGCGACGTGAAAATCGGTGTCTAACAGGTTTGTGTAATGTATACGTATCTTGATGAGACAACCACTGTTGTATGTCTCCGAGTTTCGCTTTAGGTACAGCTCTTTTTAAACTTTGCACACCACCAAAACTGCCAGGGAGCTTAGGATTATAGTACCGCTGTCGCAACGCTTTAGACATTTTTTTTTTAGTCAAATAACGCCTCCCAATGTATACGCGGCGATTTAAAGTGTCGGGGTGATGGTGATGACGATGATGAGCGAATAAGAGGAGATTCCTGTCGACGACGACGACGACGACGAACGCGAGGGCGCGATCGGTCTGCTGTAACTGAAGGCGTAGAGGGTGTTGCAGCATCCCTTAAAGACGACGCATGCCTGTTCCGTTGTAAGTAGTCCCAGCGCTTCAGGTTGCCTACAATTTCACGCGGTACGTTGGCGCGTTTCAAAGCACGAGCAAATACATTCCACCCCTGCGGAGTTTCCACTTTTTTCCGAGCGCGTAGTACATCATTGACTAAATCAGACATATTTGACCCGTCGATGGTTACGCCTTCGTATACCAACTGACCTCTTTCATCCCAGGTCAATTCAGGATCCTCTTTAAGATGCTCTAAAAGTAACCGCGCTTTCTTATGCATCGTTTTAGGAACACTGGCGAGGACACGGTTTTCTAATTTTTCTTCTAAGCTGCCAGCACTAGACGACGGCGGTGCTGGCTGTGTTGCCGAAGCACTTTCAGCGGTGGTTGAAGCGATTTCCACTCTACCGATCGGTTTCTGACGGTACTCTTTACTAAAATGTCTGTAGCGGTGCAAAGCCTGTTCATAGCGTCTGGCTTTTTCCAACGGTTCTAATGCTGCATCTTGTAAAACTTGCGTTATCTCCTGGTCCAAACCGACAATATTCCCATTTAAAATTTCCGTTACGGGTGGTGGTGGTGGTTTTTGTTCTTGTCGTTTAAGCCATTCCGGGTCGACCAATACCATTTTCTTCGTGTACTCCATTTTTCTTGTTATTGCCCGAGCAAAACTTGTCCTAGCACACCTAATACTGGACCTAACACAGCGCCGAGAAATCCACCTTTCTGCAAAAGTGCTTTTCGGTGCTTTAAAGAAGTTTTCTTGCTCGCCAAGGTTCTAAGCGTCTGTTTATGTGCACGAAGTTTTTGTTTCTGACGCGGGGTCAAACGCACACGCCCTTTTAAAATATTGAATGAACACTCGCACAACGTTTGAATCAGTTCACGGTCCCCGGATCGGATAATAGCTTTCACGACTTGCGGTTTAGCTTTCGATAAAAATTTCAATAACGCCGCGTTGCGTTTTAGCCGCGCTCATTTTTGAAGGTAAACGGTCACACCTTGAGGCGAAAAAATATCAGTTCGTAGGCGCAAATGTTCGGGTGTTTCTTGTCGGAGATCAATCAGCAAATAACCGTGACTTTTTGAAACAGCGTCTTTATATGCTTCTAACATATATTGAGTTTTTCCAGGGTACATTTGTTTTGCCAGTGCTGTTATTTGGGACGCGTCACGCGGGTTTTTAAACACGACTAAATAATGACTGTTTAAGCTTATCGTTCGCTGTTCTTTGTTTTTTCCAAATAAATTTTGCACGATGTACATAACGGAGATGTTCAGGTGATGACTGCCTTTCGTAAACAGCTGTGTCACGCGAGAATCGGTTTCATGCATGAGATCATCAATAATAAGAAGACAGCGTTTGTGACCTGTAAATTTCGACATATCAGGTAATCCCTCCTGAAATTGCACGCCTCGCAGCTGTAGCTTGTCATATAACGGTTGCCAAACACCGTAACACCAAATAATTTCCTCCGGCACGGGGACCATAATATCCTTCAACCGATCTAAACACTGATTGACAAAATAGCTTTTGCCGCTTTGTGAAGGCCCTGCAATAAGACAGGTAAACGGATGCTGAAATCGCGGATCCATGTCTGCTGGGTAACTGAGAGAAACAAATGAAAACCAACAGTTAAATATCATCATCATGTGGGACCCCTATCCTAAATGGGAGGCGCTGACAGCTGTCACTTCATGATCTCCCTGTATTACTTCACTGGAGGCTATGGCCGTGATCTCAGGTTCAGGTCAAATGGCTCCCGGTCTCCCTACCTAAATGGGAGGCGCTGACAGCTGTCACTTCATGATCTCCCTGTATTACTTCACTGGAGGCTACGGCCGTGATCTCAGGTTAAGGTCAAATGGCTCCCGGTCTCCCTACCTAAATGGGAGGCGCTGACAGCTGTCACTTCATGATCTCCCTGTATTACCTCACTGGAGGCTATGGACGTGATCTCAGGTTAAGGTCAAATGGCTCCCGGTCTCCCTACCTAAATGGGAGACGCTGACAGCTGTCACTTCAGGAGCTCCATGTTTCCCCCATTTATCTTGTATTACTTCACTGGAGCACCCTAACAGTTCAGGTTATAAGGTGAAGCCCTGATTCTATAGGGGCGTGTCCTAAAGTTTACGTCATAAGGTTAAGGGCATGACCTGAAGTTATAAGGCTGTGACCTGAGGACGTGATTTCAGGTTAGGGCTATGACCTGAGGCTAAGGACGTGACCTCAGGTTAGGGCCTTGACCTGAGGCTAAGGACGTGACCTCAGGTTAAGGTCAACTGCTCCCTACTCCCTAGGGGTTGAGGGGTCGCAACTTATACTACTAACGATGAAAAAGCCAGCACAAATATTTGGCCCCAGCCAGGATCGAACTCACGACCCGAGCATTAGAAGTCCAACGCTCTACCATTCGACCACCCCGGCTCCCCTATATAATACAAAGGTGTTTTGCCCGAAACAGGAAACTTTATGTCTGTTTCGTCGACTATCAGCGTGCTTACGATTCTGTAGACAGAACAATGCTTTGGTTTGTGTTAAATCAGATAAAGATATCGTCCAAAATGACCCGGATGCTGAAAGCCATGTATGAGTCGGTAGGTGCATGTGTCAGATCAGGTTTCCAGTATTCCGATTTTTTCGACTGCCTCCGGGCGTCCGTCAAAGATGCTTGGCGAGTCCAGTTACCTTCTCTTTATTAATAAACGAAGTTGCAAATTGTGTAAATGAAAACGGCAAACATGGCATACAACTGCTGCTAGGGTTCCAGGAATTGTTCTCCTTGCTGTTCGTAGATGACGTGTCTCTAATGTCAGCTACCCCTGTTAGGCTCCAGAACCAAATCTCAAACCTTGAACGTGCATCGAAAAACCTTGGCTTACAAGTTAGTCTTGAGAAAACAAAAGTAATGGTGTTCAGGAAAGGAGGGCATTTGTCAGCAAAAGAGAAGTGGTACATTGGTTCAACACAAATAGAAGTAGTAAACAGTTACAGGTACCTTGGTTTCACGCTCTCTACCAAACTATCGTTCACAAATGCTCTCCTTGACTACGCCAAGAAAGGGAAAGACAAAGTCGCACAACTTTTAAAAACCACGTTTAGGTTAGGCAACCTCAACCCCTCTATATTCTTTAAACTTTTTGGCGCGCAGGTAGCGCCCACGCTATTATATTCAGCGGAGGTGTGGGGAATGACTGCCTTTGCCGTAATTGAGAAGGTTCACTTGTTCGCCATTGAAAGGTTCATGAGCGTCGATATCCGAACACCGAATCATATGATGTACGGTGAGACTGGCAGACACCCCCTTCATGTTAATAGCACTGTTCGAGCTGTGAAGTATTGGTTAAAGTGAAGCACTATGCCCGACTCAAGACTGCCAAAACAAGCCTATAACATGCAGCTGACGTTAGTTACAGGACAGGCAAATCATATAAAAGATACTTTACTCAGTCATCGCTTTGATCATGTTTGGCAGAATGGGGGAGTTAGCGACTGGAGAGCGTTTTTAATACTGTTAAAACAGACTTCTTGATAATTTTACTCAAACCTGGGAAAATAAGATTTACTCTAGTGAGAGGTTTGCAGTTTACAGCCAGTTTACAGCCAGGCACTTGAACCAGAACGATATTTGTTCCAGATCAGTATAAAGAAGTTCGGAAACTGATTCATTTCCGACTTGGTATTTCTGAGTTGATGTCTGTGCGGAGAATGCGGGCGAAGTGCGTTTTTGCCAGAAAACGTTCCTTTGAACGTTTTTCTAGTGCAATTTTTTTTCGGGAAAACTAACTTACAACTTATACACGCCATTTACAACTTACAGGCTTTCATCCATTCACATCACAAAAAGGCTTCCGCAATAAATACCTCTGGAGTGTGATAATTCAGTGAAACCAGAAAACCTATCACATGACTGAAACAGTTGACTTAAGATAAACTTTACTGTCACAATTATATTTCGATTTCAATGCACCGTACAAGTACATACCTCATCAGGGTGACAAGGGGGAAAAATACAGACACCGCAACAGCAAGTACCAGAGATGTTGCCTCCTTCAATGGACAAGTAAAATGTGAACTAACTCGTACACTGACTACTAGGTGAACAAGTGAACTCAATTCAGGTATCACACGTAAAAAGCATGCAACCAATGGTTCATGACTGGCTCTGCAAGTTAGATACAGAGACCAGCAGGCAGTGTATTTTGTTCATGCATGACTGACTTTCCACACTCATCCTCCCATTCACACTATGCCCCTCAGTCTACGTGCTCTGTGTGTGTGTGTGTGTGTTCAACTTCATCTACTGACATACTAACCTATACACACTAATCACCAAATACTAATTAACTAATATACTAAAAACTATTTAATTACTTATAGGAAATAATTATAGGAATAATTCACTCTGCCAAATCCAACCCCCCCCCCCCCCCCCCTCTTGATGTCCTCGTTATTAAACTCGGACACTAAAAACTCGAGAAACTTATGAAACGGACAGACGGAAACCACATAATGACTCATCATACACTCTACCATAACTCATGTACTGAAGCACGACTAAACTAACGATTTACGAAACTGCTTTACGAATACACAACTGTCTACTGTACTCTTACATTAGAAGTATAACATGACACTATATAGCAGGGGCACTATTCAATCGCTGGTCTTCCAACCGTTCTCAGTCTAACTGGACTATTATTTTCAAAATCAGCGAGGAAATAGCTGCGACTATTTCACTTGGCATTTCTCTGAAAATACCTGACTTAACCAAGTCCTCCAGGCGATCAACTTTCTTTTCCCAGTCTGACTTAGCGACTTGCTGAGCCAACACAAACTCGTTTGATCTCTGCCATGCAGGGCGCTGCCTGACACGGGTAGACCTTCCTCGATGTCAGTGCTATCTGCATCATCTACATCATCCCCCTCAACACTGACTACTCTGTTTCCATCATCTTTTCTCCGATCGCCTACTTTGTGACCACTGGGACTACTTAACCCCCTGCCATCTCCAAGAACAGGTCGATGACCGTCATCACCGTTAAGGTTGGTAGGATCCCTGTCTACAACAACAGAACCACGATCGTCACCGGGATGCTGCTGAGAACCTTTATGACTCTCCTGTCCCTGCCCCGTCTTAACAGTCTGTGGCGCTGATGAGCTAGTGTTATCAACTTGGGGTATGGGACTGCCATGGCTTTCTTCACTTCAACTATCACTTCATCTCCTTCATCCACTATACTCTCGTCACCTTCAGTATCTCGAACTGAGGGTTAGTTCTCGTCTCGTCCGGAAGCCTTGTGGCGTCTTGAGCGGGGTGCTGGTACAGGTTTACTGCGTGCTGGCGGAACTGAGACGCTTGAGGTAGTAGTAGAACTTGTATCACTTCTCTTCACCTGACGCTCGTCAATGGGTAGGGAGCCGATCTGTAACAGTTGATTCCTGTGCAGAGTCCTCTTGCACTTCTGATCTGTCTCTTTTCTCACTACGTACACCGGGATGTCGGCATTGGGCTGAGACTCGACCAAGTACGGATCGTCCTCCCACTTGTCGCTGAGTTTGTGCTTCCCTTCAAAGGCCAGGATGCGCACAAGAACTCGATCCCCAGGTTGTAATACGGCCTGTCTTTACGCTCCTTAATCGGCTCCTTAATCGGCAATTGAAAATTGTCTGTGTTTTGATGAGAACTTAAGCTATTATAGTCTTAAAGTACTTTTCACGCTCTTTTGAATGCAATTTGTTTGAAGTTTGTAGCTATTGTCTTACGCCTGCTATAGTTAGTTTTCTGTGTGCTAACAAACACAGATTTCGCCGCTACGCGAATATCTTGCCTCTTTTCTGCTGCGAGCGGCCGTTGCTTTCTTTGGGGGCCGCGCTGGGCGCATAAAGAGCCGCGAGCCACGGTTCGCTGCACGCTCACACTCTCGCTCTCAGCCCTGCCGCTTGTGACTGCGTTTGTTTTGTACCCTGTTTGTTGTTTTCCTGTTGTAATAAAACTCATGTCATAGCGACCGCTGTGTTTGCCCCCCCGCCTGCATCAACTGGACCCTCCCTGGGCACCCGGTTACAAACGTTCTAACTGACTGACTCTCTGTCTAAACCAGGAGTACAAATTTACTTAACCGTTAATTTACATAACTGTTCCGACTAGTACTTTTAACTATCATATCTCTTAAAATACATCAAACTCACAAGTATCTTCCTACAGTTCTCTGGTTAAAAGGGAATAAAATGAGACACAGTCACCGTTTATCTGAAGACTAATTCCATGTCCGAATTCCGTGGTTTCAAACACAGTTCACAATTAATCCAATACAAAATCCCAGTTTCTTCTCAATGCACATAGTTCCAAAGAGAAGAAGTATCCAGTAACAGGTCCAACACTGGTCGCAATATAACAAAAATTAATAACTCCGGAGGCTGAGCAGGAAGATGAGGACTATAGCGAGGGTACGAGGGTATTTCTTTTTTTTTTTTAACCCCTCACTGACGTCTGCACTGCCAGTCGTTAGGAATAAGTAATGTTGGGCTTCACCTGCGAACTGGTTTATTGCGCCTAGGAGATAATAAGTTGCAATATTTACTGTATATGCGCTATTTATCTTTGTTTTACCTAGTTGTAATTTCTATTTGCTTTCTATGCTTTTTGGTAACCAGTAGTTCGATAAATTAGCATGAAGGTGCAGCGTCTCCTGCATGTCCTAGGTGCATGCCCCGTAGACCTGTTTGCATGAGTTGTCCAACGTTACTCTTTTTCAAGTAGTGCAGACACACTCTGCCGCGAATTAGTCTTTGTGGCTTGCGCGGCGTTAAGCCCTAAAAACTCACTCACTCACTACCTGACATCTCACCATCATTCTTTGTTACTATCGTTTCACACTAAAACTACCCCTCCCCTCCTGTTTCATTACTTTTTTTATATGTCCCCCATCACGTGTGGTGGGGCGTTAAGTAACGGTTTGATTTGTCAGACAGTTCCATTGCACTTCGGAACTTTCGAGCAGTTCCGTCGCACCCAGGAACTGTTTATTTGACTGCATAACTGAATGGAACAAGGATACATCAACTCAAATAAGACTCTTTATCGTCTATGGGATATCTAGCGTCACCATATAGATGTTTGTATAGATGTCTCAAATCAAAAGCTCCCCGGTATGACTTGACTGAATCGTGTATAGCTGGACTGATCCACCTGTTCCCTTAGGATAGCTGTCCCTTTCCCCCATAATGTGCTCCTGTTGTGGTGGGGACGTTAAACCCTAGCTTATTTACCAGGATGTTTGGTTTGTTTGTTTTTGTTTCCTCACAGAAGAATGCCATAGGCAGGCGATGTACTCAGTTACATTAAATAAGCCTTAATGTAGTCTAAACTATTTTGAAAATGGCCGAAACAGTTGAAATATATTAGGGCCCTTTTGCACTGTGCCGAGGTAATCACAAAAACCTCTACTTATGGCGTTTGTTAATATGCACTGCTCGTTCGACAAGTCTCTAATGGCCATGAATATCACGTGCCTACATTGGTAACTTGTCCAATTCTTGAAACAATGACTTTGAACTAAGTAGCAAACTGCCTAACATGTGAAATGGTTTTGTAAACTTTGTTGTTGTTGTTGCTGTCTTGATCCTGTGTTTAAGACAAGTGCATGAACTCTGGTCAGTATCCATATTATTGTAGCGCCCCGGGTGTGGGGTCGTCGTGGTTGTCGGGGAACGCTACAGATTTAATTTAGTGAACTACTCTGACATGTGTGCTTAGGATGACTGAAGTGCGAAAGAGTATTGCATCATACTGTCGGGCCTACGTGCCACACACATCTACGCACACAGTCACTCATCAAACTTACACTATCTCTCGAAAGAAACAACTGACAAGAGAGTAAAAATCAGAGTGTTCACTTATTCCAATGAAAGTTACATGCGGATCATATGAATCGTTAGATGTAATAAGGCAACACAGATTCGGCTCAAAATATATGAGCGTGATGATTAATACTTGTCGGGCAACAAACTAGAAACTAGTGACTAAACCTACACTACAAATACAACAAAAGAGAAACTAAGCTGCAAAATGTGGGACGGAATAGTACAACTAAAAGTAGCGGGGAGTGGACAATTCCGTGAATGATGTAAACCGAGAGCGCGGTCACTCTGTGAATGGAATTCCTTACTCTGTGTAGTGACCGTCGGTACTGAATGAACAGACAATACACACTCGGCCGCGTGTGCACTGCGTGTTACACAAGAAGCTGGGAAACCTCCCTCTCTGACTGGCTGGGCATAAAACAAAGGAGCCTGACACTAGAGTCTCTCTCACTATTAAACAACGTTCTATCTCTCTGTCTAAACCAGGAGTGCAAATTTACATAACCGTTAATTTACGTAACTGTTCTAATTAGTACTATTAACTATCAGATCTCTTAGAGTACTTCGAACTATTACAGGTATCTTCCTACTTTACATCACCTGTTCTCTAGTTCAAAAGGAAATAAAATGAGACACAGTCACCGTTTACCTGAAGACTAATTCCAAGTCCGATTTCAGTGGTTCCAAACACAGTTCACAACTAATCCAATACAGAATCACAGTTTCTCCTCAGTGCACATAGTTCCTAATACAAGAAACATCCAGTAACAGGTCCAATACTGGTCACAATATACTGACTCCAGAGCCGACTGAGAGGCTACGCCTGAACATAAGAAATGGAAAAGATTCGAGGCCGGGCTGGAGGGACGACACACAGTCTCTGGGACTCTCAGAAAGCGACTGAGGAAAACGCGGGAAACTCTCGCTATTATAAGGCTCTATCTTTAGTGCTTATACAAGAAATCACGCGCTCATCACGTGCTCACGTGGCCAGCGCACGTGAAAACTGACCCTTCACTGTGGCTAGCTGGACCCAATTTAAAAGTGCGCCTGTACTAAGAATGGCTGTTGTACTGAACACAAACATAGCGAAGTATCTTCGCTACACTACCCTCGCCTTCCTATAAATTCGTCCCGAATTTACAAGAAACTATAATAAAAATCATACATACGTCCTACCACTACATAATAACAACAAAAGTCCTTTAAAATAAACGGCATGCAATGTCAAGTCCGGGAAACGTTTAATGTCTGTCCGTGATACAGGTAATCCATCGGTGCCGGGCGCTGGGTAACCCTTGCCCCCCGGTTGTAGACAATGTCGGTGATCCTTGGTCACTTCTGGAAGGTAGAAACCAACGTGTATTTCTCGATACCAACCAACTTCAAGTCGTGTAAGGATTTGCGGTCGCCTACGGGGCCTACCGACTTTACTGCTTCCATCCAATCCATCGTTGTCCAGGGCTGTCTTGCAAACAGCGTCAGCTGCTGCCATCGGTACTCCATAGCAATGCATATTCGGCTGATTGATGAAGATGACGCATCATCTTCATCAAGAAAGATGATGCGGGATGAGAAAGCTCGGAGACTGCATGACTGCTGTCCCCCTAGAAATTTACATCATCCTTCCTTCCGCTGCTTTCTCTGCATTCACTGAAAAATCCGAGTGGGCCGCAGCCTCACACGTCAATTTCAGAGTTTTACATGTGGACCGGACCATTGCGCTGAACTCTAGCGCCTAGTCTCAGGTATCGGCTGGCGTAACATCCCATGTAGATTACGCTGGATGATGGTGTCCGTTGGTGATGTCCGGTGTCGGTGGTCGTAGTCGCTGCTTGTTGGGTTATGCAATAACCGCAATCCGTTGCAAACCGGTGCTCGCCTCGCACTTCCGAAAACCAGTTTCGGTGGCGGGATTTCTCAACCGCTTTGTGCGGGCAGAACAAACTTCATACAGCACCTCCGTGGCCATGCTGGTCTTACACGGGAGATAGGCTGTCTTTAGTTCCTGTCTTTATGAAGTCGTCTCTCTGTTGGTGTTGTGATTCTCGTGACGCAATGTCTCCGTTGAGCTGTCATTCCTTGCCGTTCTGACGTCTGATGCAGTCGGTAATGCGAATCGCATCTTACAGATGTTAGTGGCAATCGCAATCGCACACTCTTTCATCTGTCCTGTCAACTCCAGTTCGATGCTATTACCGCTCTATGTTTCACCTCAGTACTGAGCTTGTGACGCCTGCAACTGGCTACTCATAGCCACTGTTGTTGCTGCGTGCTCACATCTGCCGTCATTCAGACGGGCGTGTACTGAGTGATACATGGCGTAATGCTGGAGGACAAAGATGACTGGAAGTATTCGCTGACGTCGCTTGCATTCGGCCCTGCTGTCCCTACTGGGTCACAGCATTCGATCTGTGATCGATCGGCCGATCCTGATGGTCTTTCTCGGTGTTGCTGTTCCTCTGGGTGTCACACTTAGCGAGTTTATGTCGGAAATTCCGACCAGCATATCTTGTCAAAGAAGGCGTCCCTTCTAGACCTGATGCGGCTGTACTCACGCTAGTGTACGGGTCGTGTCGTTAGTCAGATGACGACGGATGAGCCGCAGCTCATCGCCATCCTTCCTCTGACGATGGGCGCTCTGTCAGGAACTGTCAACCTGTTTCCGGTGACATTTTCCACATGAGGCAGACAGGGGTGCATGTACGCCATGGACATAGTCACACGTAATGCGCGTACCGTGATCGCACACTGCGGATCTTACGTCCTGTCGCCTGTCCGTGCGCCTGTCCTGTCCTGTGAAGAATCTGATGTCGCAATCCGGAGATCCGTCTCTCTGCTACCTGCCTGAGGTCTTATTGCAGAATACTAGGCTGTCTCGCCGTTCTCTCTGCTTAACGTCAAACCCTGTGGCCAGTAGGGTGTCATGGCGTAACCTGTGTTGTTCTCTCAGGCTCAGAACCCGTAGCAGGAATATCCGTCGCTCAGCTCGCTTATGAGAGTACTCAGTCGTAGTCTCAGCGACGCTGGCGCTTGTGGTGACAGTGTTAAAAACTGTCTCTGCATGGTGCAGCAAATTCCGTGTGAGGCCGTCGCCTCCGTGGTCCGTGTGATGCGGTGCTGACTGATGATGTTGACGCCGGTGCTGATTATACCGGGCTTCGTACTGACGGCTCCAGCGCACGTTGAGGATGATCAGTCCTCCAACGTTGTTGTCGTAGGCAAATCTTTCATTGCCGTGATATTCACTCACACTGTGCACATAGTGATGAGTATCGAGCCGCTGGTGCTCTGTTCCAGCTGTCTTTCGCCGTCTGGGAGTCTCAGATGTTCGAGCCGTCGCGCAGATTCCCTCCACTCCACGTAGCAATCCGTCATGTAACTGACGATGCCGAAAGGAGTATACTTACCGCAGGAGAGTCGCCAAACTTCCTGCCGAGTGACACTGGGAATGGTTGTCACGCGCAACGGGTTCGTTACCACGCGTGGCTACAACCCTCTTTATGACGTGAATGGTGCCGGAGAACCCTCCCACGATGGCCCACCATTCCGTTGCCGGTCGGCGAAACGTCGGGTGACTGACAGAGGCAATACACCAAAGACAGTCTACACCCTCTCTGTTTCCCCCAGGTGTCACTGGAATCTGGAACTGCATGTCAAGCAAAATACTGACGCGCTCCTTCACAACTGCTCCCTGCTCCTGTTCTTGGACGTGTTGTCCTCTCAGGCTGTCGTCCACTGCTGTCTGTGCTGCTGTTGCGGCTGTTACAACGACGTGATCGTGTCCGTCGTTGTCCAGCTAAGGAGAGGAAAATCCGTCTCTCCTGCGACTGTTGAGGGAGGAGAACAGTGTCGCAACCCTGTCTCTCCCACAGTCGCTGTTGTCTCTGCTGGGTCGGTAAGGCGGGAAACGTGGTGTTCCACCCTCGCCTTCCGGTAGTCAGCCATCTATAGACTCGACTATAGTGCTGACATGTCCGACCGACCAGTCCGTCTTGAATCTCGGCAAAGCTGTCTCAGCAACGTCATTCGTTGCTGGTGTCACTGGTCCGATGAATCTCTCACGACTGCCAGGTGTCGGCAGGTGAACCCTTCCACGGATGATCACGGCTGTCGGGATGTTCGCAGGTGCCCTGTGTGCATAGGGCCAGTCTACGCTGAACCCTTCTGCGCACGGCTGCAGTCTGCTTTGAACATCACTGTGTTCCAGCCTCTCTCATCGGGATGTCGTGTTGTACAGCTTGTCGTGCAGCAAGATCGTCTGCTGCTCTGCTCAGCCGGGATGGTGCGTCGGCTGGCTCCCAGAGACTTTCCCGTGTGTCGAGTCGCGTGCCCTCTCCAGCCCTCAAATAGAAGCCTCACAAAAACAGCTTAGAACAGCTGTACTGTGACTGTACTCTTCAAAATATTTACACAAGTATCTCACAGAAATAACTTTTTTATCTATCTGCGCTTCAAATAACTCTCAACAAAACCTGTCGCCCTACAAAATAAACCATCACAAAGAGAACCGCCCGAGAAACAATTCTTATCCTGTCGGCGACGCCAACTGTAGCGCCCCGGGTGTGGGGTCGTCGTGGTTGTCGGGGAACGCTACAGATTTAGTTTAGTGAACTACTCTGACATGTGTGTTAAGGGTGACTGAAGTGCGAAAGAGTATTGCATCATACTGTCGGGCCTACGTGCCACACACATCTACGCACACAGTCACTCATCAAACTTACACTATCTCTCGAAAGAAACAACTGACAAGAGAGTAAAAATCAGAGTGTTCACTTATTCCAATGAAAGTTACATGCGGATCATATGAATCGTTAGATGTAATAAGGCAACACAGATTCGGCTCAAAATATATGAGCGTGATGATTAATACTTGTCGGGCAACAAACTAGAAACTAGTGACTAAACCTACACTACAAATACAACAAAAGAGAAACTAAGCTGCAAAATGTGGGACGGAATAGTACAACTAAAAGTAGCGGGGAGTGGACAATACCGTGAATGATGTAAACCGAGAGCGCGGTCACTCTGTGAATGGAATTCCTTACTCTGTGTAGTGACCGTCGGTACTGAATGAACAGACAATACACACTCGGCCGCGTGTGCACTGCGTGTTACACAAGAAGCTGGGAAACCTCCCTCTCTGACTGGCTGGGCATAAAACAAAGGAGCCTGACACTAGAGTCTCTCTCACTATTAAACAACGTTCTATCTCTCTGTCTAAACCAGGAGTGCAAATTTACATAACCGTTAATTGACGTAACTGTTCTAATTAGTACTATTAACTATCAGATCTCTTAGAGTACTTCGAACTATTACAGGTATCTTCCTACTTTACATCACCTGTTCTCTAATTCAAAAGGAAATAAAATGAGACACAGTCACCGTTTATCTGAAGACTAATTCCAAGTCCGAATTCAGTGGTTCCAAACACAGTTCACAAATAATCCAATACAGAATCACAGTTTCTCCTCAGTGCACATAGTTCCTAATAGAAGAAGCATCCAGTAACAGGTCCAATACTGGTCACAATATACTGACTCCAGAGCCGACTGAGAGGCTACGCCTGAACATAAGAAATGGAAAAGATTCGAGGCCGGGCTGGAGGGACGACACACAGTCTCTGGGACTCTCAGAAAGCGACTGAGGAAAACGCGGGAAACTCTCGCTATTATAAGGCTCTATCTTTAGTGCTTATACAAGAAATCACGCGCTCATCACGTGCTCACGTGGCCAGCGCACGTGAAAACTGACCCTTCACTGTGGCTAGCTGGACCCAATTTAAAAGTGCGCCTGTACTAAGAATGGCTGTTGTACTGAACACAAACATAGCGAAGTATCTTCGCTACATTATAATTAACTTCGTGCACACACACACACACACACACACACACACACACACACACACACACACACACACACAAATAGCAAACAAACAAAAACAACTGACGGCTCAATGCTGCTTTTTTGTAGTGATTCAATAGGCATGACTGTATTAATTGTGATAAACATGTTTAGATGACATCAAAGTTTGCGGAAAAAAATGACAACTGTTCAGTTTGATGTTCGTTAGATATAATTATCTTTGTTTTCATTCATTTGAAACTGTATGTTACGAGCATGGCTGTGTCTTTTTGTTTGTTTGTATGTTGTAAGATAACAGCTGTATTGTTCTTTTCAGTGAAGATTGAGTGAGACAGAGTTCATATTGTGTTTTAGTAATGTAAATCTGTTTCCCGTGATCCAGAAGTTTCTATTGTTATCACGAGTATTCGAGAAGTGGTGACCTTGTTTTTGACTGTAGCCTATTTTGCCTCGGGCGGCGGCATGCACTTAGTGTCAAGGGTTCAGTCGCTGTCACACTCCATTTGCATTCGACTCCGTCACGCAAGCTTCCATCATGTATACCACGTTCTCACACACATGCACACGTCCCACGACATAAACAAAGGCAAGGGTTTTGTACACACACTTTACGTACCAGAAACCGAGTGACAAGATACAAAAACCAATACAAATTACCACCGGCCAAGACCGCGCTGACAGCGTCCGACGGGTGGATTTACTACTTTAGGTAACGCTGTCGTTACCTGGAGACCTAACTACAACTGTCTGTGGCTCACTACTAAGAATGCCCGGATGCCATACTTATGACCGTGTGAGTCTGCCTTGCGTGGTCCCTGCCGGACGACGACCAAGAGCTGGGCGGCAACTCCCTCCTGGCGACGTTCCTGGATCCCAGCTGTCCTGAGATGTCCAACGAAGTCCCAGTGAAGTAATACGTGCGGTCCACGACCCCCAGGGTTCCTCTAGCGACGTGGTGCACCGCACGTCCACGGAACGAGGTTCAGCTCCCTGCCGAAGAAGAGTGCCCCCGCTCTCAAGGCTCTGTTACTTGTAGCACCGGCTGTGCGCCATCAGACTAGGAAGTCACTCCAGCTTGATACCGGCCGAGCGCCGCCTCTTCGTCTGCTGCTGTCCTGATGAAGGCCCACCGCAGACCGCTGTCGCATAGAGAACATTCGTTGTAATACAAGTGTTGATAACATTACACACGTCGTATAGTATGCATTCCGGCATTCAGTTTACTCCCGAGCCACAGTAAAAATACAACTGTTATAATACTACTTTCTGGCGATTCTACCAACAAGTCTTTCCAAGACAATATCCTAATACTTCCCCCAACAAGGGCGAACTGGAGCTACTGGTGACAGTACGGAAAAAGCAATCCCTCTGGAGTCTAGGGCTGTCATGCCTTACCCCCTAAAATAGCCCTGAATATATAGCTAGAGGTGTATATCACGTGTCAATACAAACTAGCGGTCACGTGATAAACATTACATTAACGGACTATTGGCAATAGCGTAACACAGAATTCACAACACACACTCCTCGCACAAATCATGACAAACACACTAAACATTGGCATCATGCACGCTGTGAAGAAAAATGCCACTGCACCGCAACACAGAACAACGACGCTCACTCACACTGAATAAAAGACAAGACAGACGCCACATAACAGCGCTTGCTCACGCACGCACACACACATCTGACAATCAAGAAGCCACACATTCTTTCCCCTTCTCCCTTTTCTTTCTTTCTCTCTTGTCAACGACATAAGGACACATCACTCAAACATGTATAAAACTTCGGCCGCATGCTACCCCACTCGCACACATGCATACAGGTCACAATGTCAGTACATCCAGCGTCACACGGTTAAAAACTGTTCACAACAAGCGTTTCTTTCCTTGGCTCTCTATTAAAAAAAACCACACTGTTACTTTACTCAGTGCTTCTTCCAAGTCACTCAGCCGTGGCCGGAACAAAAGACTTCTCAGTCTCCGGCGAACTACTTTCGCTTTCTCTCTCTCTGGCGCACTCCCCACTCGGCACCAGTCTCTTCACGGGGCCTCTCTCTCTCTAACTCTCCCCCACAGAACTGCTTTCACTCCCACACTGGCAGCGTATCCCTCTGTAACCCACAGATTTACAAACACTACTCAAAAACTCATATCTCAATTTTGGTCAGCAATTATTCCATCAACCACTGAAATTGTCTAACTAGTAAAACGAGAATTCTCCGCTTACCAGATACGCTGCCTTCTGAATCACTTTATCTCTCAGCACCAGCGACCGCTACATCAGCCAAAGCGGAATTTGAAAAAAAACCTCTGGGCTCAACCTTCCTTCTCAACCCTTCAAACTCGCTCGTCCGACACACACCAGCTCCGAGCTCTGCCACTATCGCTCACCTTCTACTCCCCGTGACAAAAAACTCCCGCACACTCAGTACTGAACTGACCACACTTCACCTGACCACCTCAAAACATTCTCACGTGCAATACATACGCGCTCACACTCCGTCAACCCCAAACTATCAAAACATCCCATAATATTTACACTCAGCTTCCTTACACACGCGGTACTCTGTCCGTGACACCATCTAAAACGTCAGCTTAACTGAACAGCGAAGTGGCCCCCTCTCGGCTTGCACGTGGCAAAGCGCTACACGCACTGAAAAAAAAAATACAAATCAAATTAGTGCAGTGTGAAATTATGTCCGACTCGCAGGTCGTGACAGTCGCTCGGAAATTTCGTGCAAATCGCTTCGTTATGACTTGTTTATGGAAGGTGTTATATAACGCGCCCAGGTTCGGCGGGCAGGTACTCCATTATTCTGGACTCTTCTTAAGTTTTAAAATGGTAAGAAGGTGATTCACGTTCTGATTTTTGATTGGTTCTTTTATAATAGTGGTTCAGAATGTGCTAAATGCTGTGTCTGTGTATAAGACCCTGAGATGTGTGTGTGTGTGTGTGTGTGTGTGTGTGTGTGTGTGTGTGTGTGTGTGTGTGCACGAGAGAAGCTTGTATGTGCGAAGCTTGAAAGTGCTGTGTAACACGAGAGAAGTGCAGTAATAAATTCCACACTGTAATAACTTTTCTACGCGCTCACGAGAAGATTTTGTAGGGAAAAATATGGACTAGCATTTCAGCTAAGAATTAATGTGAAATGATTTTGAAACATCGCTTATTTCGCAAACATTCCTCAATTAGCTATCAATTAGCGCCTTTAGTTGATGGATAGTGAAGAGAATAGTCCAAAGAAACAACTACAGCATGATTCTCTGTGTTTGTTGTGAGTGCTCTTAGTGCACACACGAGATACTCAGGACCAGAAATGTTGTGACTGTTCCGCGATACGTGGTGGATAGGATGTGAAACTCCGATTTTCCAAGATTTATTTTCGCCGGTATCAGGGGTCAACCTCAATATTCGAGAACATGCAGCCACCAATTTTGATCGTGGTGTGAGGTTTTATTGTGCACATGTAGACAGACAGTAGACTAGTTGTTGTTTAATGTAGAGATAGAAGATAAGGACAGTGAGGAAGATAAAGGGAGAAGAAGAAGGAGAGAGACAGGAAGGGCTGGTTTGGCTGGCGTACCTGACCAAATACCCGCAGGATTGTAAATTAATACTGGTTATGTTTTACCCATGCGGTGGTAACCTAGCCAGTGTTAAGACGCTTACTTTTCATGATGAAATGATAATGATAAAAATGAGGATTTGCCTGGCGCCCAACCTCCTGCTGGAACTCTGGACATCTCACAATAGCAGAATACCAATACATACACATAACCTACACATTCAATACACGTTACACACACAGGTCAAGGTCAAGGTCTTGACTCGAGGTCAAGGTCATTAAAGCTGTCTGTTGTGAATTTCAATATACCGTTTTCGAAGAAACAACAAATACTAGAGGCGACAAACTTAGCGTAATGATAGTCATTGATGAGATCTCATTTGAATGACCTTCACCCAAGGTCAAGGCCATACAAACAGTTTTGGGGAAAACTGTAATGTTACCAGGACCTAAGAAACACCAGAGACACCTTACTTTTCTTGATGATAGTAATTGATGAGATTTTTTACAAACATACTCTTTTGAATGACCTTGACAATTGTCACAAGGGAGCCATGGAGGCTGTTGCCTCTCTAGTTGTCGCTGGTTATGCGCCACTGTGTAATAAAAAGAGTCTATTTTTCTTTGTAAGCATGGAATGTTGTGAATGGTCGTGATACAGCGGTCTATGGTGAACTGCTTGATCAGTTGGATTCACGCGTAAAACGTTGCCGTGGCCCCTTCTGCTGCCACACGTTCTCCCCCCCCCCCCCCCCCACACACACACACATCTGCAGTCTTTATGAATCCTGCAAGAAGTGCTGCGGAAAATTCCAGTTTTCATCAGTAGTGCAACTGTATGTAGTCGTGCGATTTTCGGCCTACGTTGATTTTCTCTCACCCACTAGCTTCACGTTCCCTTACCAACTAACGCTCTACCCGCGAGCGGACGCTCCTCTGGTCAGTATCAGCTGTGTGATAGGGGAGACAACCGAGTTTTTCTGAGATAGCCCGATGAATAGCCCCAGTGGATTGCTCACACATTGCCATACTACTATTTTACGGGTACCAGCAACTGCGCACGACTTTCATCTAGTCAGTAGTTGTTGAACATAAGTTTCGTTTTTTTTTTTATTTATTTATTTATTTATTTATTTTTGTTTGTTTTTTATCGCCCGCTTTGGATCAAGAAATTGAGCTGCGAAACAAACAAGAAACAGTATTTTGGTGCAATGCGTCGATCATTCTGGGACGATTTGACGAGTTTAGTCAAATGGCAGTTTTCTTCAGCATTGCCAAGTCGTACTCTCAAGATGATGACGAGGGCGAGTATTCAAAAAAATGCGTAACTAGACCGTGTTATGGGATAGCCAGTCAGTACTAAGCCCCTTTCTGTCCAGCAAGGCAATTTAACTACTCATTTTGCTGGTGTAACGGAAATGAATAATACATAATGCTAAATATAGGAAATGGGTGCACGTAGCCTTCGATAGCTATACCAGTTTGTTTCAGGATGGTGAGATACCGTCTTGGCCTGTCGTGTTTGTTTATCTGTCTAGTGTGGCCACCTACATCGGTGTATGGTGCATGGTTACACTTGGAAAAGGATAATTATACGGCACCTTGAGATATGACTAAATAATCCATTAGTAATTCTGATGAAGAGACTACTGTCCTGCTGTCCTCAGTGCCTTACAGATCGTCCACAGAAAGACTACACAATGTAGTCGCTAAAGCTCAGGGTTGATTTACGTCTTGTATCATACTCGTCGGTATACAACAGCTTGATGGGGAATAACAGCTAATTACTGTACACGTAAAAAAAATAAATAAATAAAATATTTTTTAAAAAACCGACACGTATCGACACGTCTAAATACAAGTGTGACTGTTCGCGACGGAGTCAGTGTAAGCAGAGTTTTGTTTTTTTGCAAGAACAGAGTAACTATTATTACTGTACTCGTAAATAATAATAATAATAATGTGGCATCGACACTTCTAAATACATATGTGATTGTGTTGCCAACGGAATGGGAATCATCCAGTAAGTGAAAGTTTACATTTCTCATTTCAGCTCCACGTAACTGCACTAGTGATGAGTTCCGGTGTAACAACGGCTACGTGTGTGTCCCGTCAGTGGCGGTGTGATGGAGACGATGACTGTGGGGACAACTCTGATGAAGCTGGATGTGGTGAGTACTGTTAAAGAAATCAAGTCTCATTTGAAATATTAATTGGTTCTCTCTATGTACCTGCCTGTCTCTCGGATATTTGCGCATCTTCTTCTCCCTACTCTCCCTTCGCCATGTAGTCCATTTATTTCACATTGTTGTATAGTTCAGTTGTGTTTATTTTGAGGTAAACACAACAAATACAAACAAACATACTGCTCTACTTCGTGTCACTGCTGGAGCGGTGTGGAGATGTCGAGCCTAACCCCGGCCCTATGGATGAAAACACTCTATCGGACTTCCTACAGAGAATGGAGAAAACTATGCAGGACCAAATCAAGCAACAAGGTGAGAACTTTGAGAAACTCAGTAGGAAAATTGATGATAGTCAGCGTCGGATTGAGGGGAGAATAGCTCAGCTACAGAGTGACTTGAGTGGGGTGAAAGACAGACAGAACAGGAATGCCAGTGATATTGACCAACTGAAGCGGGCAGATGTGGAGATAAATTAAAGAATTGCCGCATTAGAGAAAGAGGTGGACAGTCTGGAGGGGTTCTCCGGGAGAAACAACCTTAAGTTTATTGGCATTCGTGAGTCGGCCAAACAAAACTACACGGCCTGTGCACAGACGATAGTCGACGTGTTGAACCAGCACTCCACTCGGCGCACGTGGACCATTGATGACGTAGAACGAGCACACCGAGTGGGGCCCCGTAAGGGGAACAGCCAGCAGCCACGCCCCCTCATTGTCCGCTTCAGTCGCTGGCCGGACAAGATGGCAGTGGTACAGGGCGCAGACCTGAAGCAGAACCTGAAAGACAGCGGGATAAAGGTAGCAGCCGACCTGACCAAGCGACAGAGAGCCGAGATCGAGCGGGTCAGGAGCGAGGGCAAGTTTGGGTACTATAAGTGTAGCGAAGACACTTCACTATGTTTGTGCTCAGTACAGCAGCCATTCTTAGTACAGGCGCACTTTTAAATTGGGGCAAGCTAGCCACAGTGAAGGGTCAGTTTTCACGTGCGCTGGCCACGTGAGCGCGTGATTTCTTGCATAAACACTAAAGATAGAGCCTTATAATAACGAGAGTTTCCCGCGTTTTCCTCAGTCGCTTTCTGAGAGTCCCAGAGACTGTGTGTCGTCCCTCCAGCCCGGCCTCGAATCTTCCTCATTTCTCATGTTCAGGATTAGTCTCTTAGACTCTGGAGTCAGTATTTTGCGACCAGTGTTGGACCTGTTACTGGATGCCTCTTCTATTAGGAACTATGTGCACGGAGGAGAAACTGTGATTCTGTATTGGATTATTTGCGAACTGTGTTTGGCCGGAACCACTGAATTCGGACTTGGAATTAGTCTTCAGACAAACGGTGACTGTGTCTCATTTTATTCCCTTTTTACTAGAGAACAGGTTATGTAAAGTAGGAAGATACCTGTAATAGTTCGAAGTACTCTAAGAGATCTGATAGTTAATAGTACTAATCAGAACAGTTACGTAAATTCACGGTTATGTAAATTTGTACTCCTGGTTTAGACAGAGAGATAGAACGTTGTTCATTAGTGAGAGATACTCTAGCGTCAGGCTCCTTTGTTTCATGCCCAGTCAGAGAGGGAGGTTTCCCAGCTTCTTGTGTAACACGCAGGACACACGCGGCCGAGTGTGTATTGTCTGTTCATTCAGTACCGACAGTCACTAGTAAGGAATTCCATTCACAGAGTGACCGCGCTCTCGGTTTACATCATTCACGGAATTGTTCACTCCCCGCTACTTTCAGCTGTACTGTCCCGTCCCACATTTTGCAGCTTAGTTTCTTCCCGCATTCTTTTGTTACATTTGTAGTGTAGGTTTAGTCACTAGTTTCTAGTTGCCTGACAAGTATTAATCATCACGCTCATATATTTTGAGCCGAATCTGTGGTGCCTTATTACATCTAATGATTTATATGATCCGCATGTAACTTTTACTGGAATAAGCGAACACTCTGATTTTTACTCTCTTGTCAGTTGTTTCTTTCGAGAGATAGTGTAAGTTTGATGAGTGACTGTGTGCGTAGATGTGTGTGGCACGTAGGCCCGACAGTATGATGCAATACTCTTTCGCACTTCAGTCATCCTAAACACACATGTCAGAGTAGCTCACTAAACTAAATCTGTAGCGTTCCCGACAACCACGACGACCCCACACCCGGGGCGCTACATAAAAACGGCCGTCTGCATGTCGAGGACAGACGCACCCCCCGGGACGAGCAAGACCCCAGGGAGCGGCCAGACCAGCGCCCATCTCCAGACGAAGAGGACGAGCGAGATGCGGGGGACCAGCAGCAGGGTGCGATGTTGGCAAGCAGCCACAGCAACGACGACAGAGATGACGACGACCATAGCAGCCAACCGCCACGACACCTTAGAGACGCCCCCTCGCCGACCTAGGGATTCCCCTCACGCTGCACGTGGAGCTCGGGACGGACACGGCCAGGAGGACGGGGCACAACACCGAGACGCCAGCAGAACAGGTGGGGGCCGTGACAGGCGTGACACACGTCGTGACCGATCGCGTGACATGGCACAGCCCCTGATGTCAGGTGTTCCCCGCGAACACCGGTTCTCACCCGCTCCGGGCGGAGGGTGGGGGGGGGGGGCGTGCCAGCAGCTAGGGGGGTTTCCCCGACCCTCGTGACGCGGACAGACTGAAACCAGTAAGCTGTCTATGTTGGAACATAGAAGGCCTTGTACAGAGACTCTGCGAGACGGATTTTGTTGAATTCATTACTTCATATGATATTTGCTGTTTGACAGAAACATTTACAAGTTTGCAGTTTGACTTTTCTATTCACTTTAGCTCCGTCGATGTGTTTCACGCACCAGCTACTAAACTGTCATATGAGGGCAGGCGATCAGGTGGGGTGATTCTACTCGTGCGGAAAACTGTGTCAGGCTTCGTTACCAGGGTGAATGTTGACCTGGACAATACTGTATGTGTGAGAATTGTGTGGGATTTGACGGGTGACACACAGGACTTGATGTTATTGTGCAGCTACGTGCCGCCAGCCGAATCGCCTTATTACAAAGATAAGCTTTGCAAGTGTAACATCCCTCTTTTAGAACAGATTGTGTTAGACGTTCTCGATACAGACGGAGACTGCCATATCCTAGTGTGTGGAGATGCAAAATAGTTACCAGGATTTGGAGTCAGATGAAGTAATTGACGTTATACGTAGATGAAAATACCAGGAACTCACAAGATAAGGTCGCTAATAATTTTGTGCGCCAGCTGATTGACATGTGTGCAACTGGGGAACTGTGGCTGTTGACTGGCGACTGTGATGAAAGTTCCGGGGACTTTACGTTCATATCACCTACCGGAAATAGTGTGGTAGACTACTTCTTGTGTAATTTTGACCTGATATCGAAATGTTTAGCGCAGATTCTGCAGCGGGTGGAATCACCTCACATGCCTGTGGTGTTACACGTGACATACATGCTTAGGACTGAGGCTGGAATTGGGGAGAAACAGCGTATTGAAAACTTGGTTTGAGACCCAGAGATGGGAAAGGAATACAAAGCTAGGATAGTATCGGAGGAGGGGCGGAGAATGCTGGCTGATACGTGTGACAGTATTGATATCTCCCCAGATATTGTCATGGACCGTTTTGTGGACTATGTTCTTTATTCAGCCGATTGTATGAAGAAACAGATCCGTTTTGGTGGTCCCACCCGCAGCTCGGGTGCCGTGTGGTATGACAGAGAATGCGCTGAACGGAAAAAAAGAAGCTTGAAAACGGCTTCGGCTCTATAGTTGATCACGGTCTGCTGTAGACAAAGAAGCCTACTTCCAAGCTAGGCGTGAATACAAAACTGTTGGTTGACAAAAAGAGAAACCACAACCGTTCCACGTGCACGCTATTACTCGCAAACAAAAATAACGGCGGGGTGTTTTGGGAGCATGTTAAGAGGGCGGGTAGAAAGAAAACGGAACAGCCAAAAATACAAATAGACGAGTGGGAGACGCATTTCCGCACAGCGCTGGGTGGCGAGCGGGAACCCCGGGGTGACAGGGCTCCCCCGACTGATGACGTAGAAGTAGAAGAGCCTGATTTAGACCAGCCCATCACTGAAGCTGAAGTGAGAACAGCCTTACGAAAGCTGAAGGCGGGGAAAGCAGCGGGCTTAGATTCGGTGTTGGCAGAATATTTCAAACAAGCAGGAGACACAATCGTACCATTCCTAACTAAGTCTTAAGTAATAATCTGTTTGAAAACCAGTACTTTCCCACAGGATAGGGCAGGTCGATAATAGTGCCCATATACAAGAAAGGGGATGCGGGTAACCCGGCAAATTACAGAGGTGTCTCGCTCTTGAGCATTATTAGCAAGGTGTTTACTAGCATAGTGAATAGGAGGGTGTACAAGTGGGCCGAAAGGGAAGGGAAATTGACCGAAGAACAAGCAGGCTTTAGGAAAGGGTATTCCACCGTCGATCATTTGTTTACGCTAATTTCGATCATTCAGAGATGTTTTTCCCGAAATCAGAAGCTGTATGTAGCCCTGATCGATTGCCGCCGTGCTTACGATTCGGTCGACCGAAAAATGTTGTGGGTGGTGCTGAATAAGATAAAAATGTCCTCGAAAATGGTCGGGATGTTAAAAGCTATGTACGCCTCAGTTCAGTCAAGCGTGTGTTAGGGCTGGGTTTGAGTACTCAGATTTCTTCGATTGCCCGCTTGTCAGGGTTGTTTAGCGAGTCCCTTAATTTTCTCCCTGCTAATTAACGAAGTGGCATGTTAGGTGAATAAGAATGGCCGACACGGTATACAGCTCATTGCGGGTCTCCAGGAGATATTCTCCATGTTATTTGCAGATGACGTGGCACTTCTTTCCTCGAGTCCCATTGGGCTGTGGAATCAAATATTAAACTTACAGCAATCATCAGAAGAAAAATAAAAGAAAACAAACTTGGCCTAGAAGTCAGTCTGGAGAAGACAAAAATTATGATTTTTAGGAAGGGAGGGCATTTAGCTGCAAACGAGAAGTGGTATATCGGGGAAACCGAAATCGGTTGTCAATAGTTAAAAGTGTTTAGGTTTCACATTGACCACAAAGCTGTCGGTTACAAATGCCCTGTCAGAGATAGCCAGAAAAGGAAAAGTGAGAGTAACACAACTCTTAAGATCCATGTAGTCTTGGAAACCTCCACCCGTCTATATTCTACAAGCTATTCGACGCCCAGGTAACACCCATGTTACTTTATTCATCGGAAATTTGGGGTATGGTAAATTTTGATGTAATTGAGAAGGTACATATATTTGCAAGCAAGAGGTTCATGAGCGTAGATATCCGAACATGATATATGGAGAAACAGGCAGCTAGGGTATTAACCCTTTTCTCCCAGGGTATTAACCCTTTTCTCCTAGGGTATTAACCCTTTTCGCCTAGGGTATTAACCCTTTTCTCCTAGGGTATTAACCCTTTCATCGCAGTGCGTCCTTCCGCACTGCACACCGTGTGTGTGTGTGTGTGTGTGTGTGTGTGTGTGTGTGTGTGTGTGTGTTTTCATTACTCTGAACAGTCCTATGTCTAATCTGTTGTTTATATCTTTTGCTTCATCCACAACCATCTGGTCACGTATTCACCGGAGCTTGTAGGGGCCGCCGGCCTAGCAATAAACTCTCTCTCTCTCTCTCTCTCTCTCTCTCTCTCTCTCTCTCTATGACTTAAGTGTGTTGAAGGAGAGACTGAACACAAACATTGACGATACTGAGGTCTTCAAACAAGCAGACAGAGATACCAGGAAACGCATTAGTGATCTTGAAAAAGAAATTGACAGTCAGAGGCCTTTTCGAGAAGAAACAATTTGAAGTTTTTAGACATTTGTGAGTCAACAAATGAGGACTACTCTGCTTGTGCACAGAAGATCGTAGATGTTCTGAACGAGCACTCAGTTCAACGGACCTGGTCGACAAACGACGTGGAGCGTGTTCACCGGGTGGGCAAGGACAAGAACAAACACCCCCGCCCCCTTATTGTACGCTTCAGTCGGTGGGGAGACAAAATGGCAGTAATGCAAGATGCAGACTTGCAGCAGAGTCTGAAGGGTATGCCGGGGTGTCAAAGTAGCAGCCGACCTGACCAAATGTCAGAGAGCCGAAATCGTCGAGTCAGAAAGGATGGCAAGTTTGGATATTACAAGAATGGCCGTCTACACTTTGCGGACAGACATAGCCCTGGAGACCGACCTACCGACCACGACCAGGGGCCACTACAGGACAAGCGTCGTCAACGGTCTAACACCCCGGCTCACCGCAACGAGGACCGGCAGCAACAGCAGGCTTCAGACGGCTACGACATCGACGACGTCAGCGACGACGACGACATCTGGCGCTTGCCAACTTCACGACGAGACGCCGCTTTTGAGACGACCCCCAGTCTTTCGAGGGAAACCCTGCCAGCAGTTGGGGAATCCCCTCGTTCGGCACGTGGCGCACGTACCGAGGGAAACACAGGTGTCAACCCCAGAAGTGGCAGGCCAGGTGGGGACCGACGCAATCGTGACATGTCTCGTGACAGTTCCCAGCCTCTGATGTCCGACATGCTCCAGCGAACGCCGATCCAGACCCGGTCAGGGCGGGGTAGGGCCAAGGAAGTGGGCAGCAGCTAGGGGTGTGGCCCCGGCCCTCGTGATACTGACCACAGGAAACCAGCAACATTTGTATGTTGGAATGTGGAAGGTATCGGGCAAAACCTGAGTGAGCCTGATTTTGTTGACTTTATAACATCTTTCGATTTTTGTTGTTTGGTGGAAACATTTGCTAGTTCTACGATTTCTCAGTGTACTTTAGTGACTTTCTTGTGTTCCATGTGCCTGCAAAGAAACTGTCGTACCAAGGTAGAGGATCGGGGGCAGTAGCATTACTAGTACGAAAAACTGTGTCACGCAATGTGTCTACAATTGAAGTGAACATTGACAACACTATTGCAGTGAAAATAGCCGGGACTTTGCTTAGCATTATTTTGGTGTGTACCTATATACCCCCTCCCGCATCCTCGTACTACAAAGATAAGACAATGAACAGTAATATTCCAATTGTTGGGCAGTGGTTGTTGGATCTGCAAGATATACACAGAAACTGTCAGGTGATACTTTGTGGAGATTTTAATGCTCGCACTGGTCAGTGGCAAAACACAACTGACGATGATATGCTTGACGATTCAGTGTGGCGTGATCCGGAGACAGACGATGGTAGATGCTCCCAGAACACAGTAATTAATCAGTTTGGACGTTTGTTTATTGAACTCTGCTCAACAGTATCGCTGTGGGTGGTCAGTGACTGACAGTAGTGACTTTGAGCTTCGGCGCATTTCGTCCATTAGAAAGTACCTGACCACTGACTCTACAAAGACCTTAGTGACTTCACTCGTTCTCTCTTGCCTAGATTATTGTAACTCGCTCCTTTCCGGTCTTCCTCAAAATCAGTTAGACAAAATTCAAAAAGTAATGAACTGCGCCGCCCGTCTAAAACACCAAAACGCCAACATCACACCGGTGACGCGGCTATCCCGATTCTGACCGGCTTGCGGCATTGAGCGCTAGCGTTGCTTGGCCGCACGCGACTTCTCTCAGAAAATCATCTGCGCTGTACACGTGAAAGCTTGCCTCGACCTGAGGTTGGCCTGTCTTGTCGCAGAAGGTCTCTGTTCAACTCGTAAGTGGTTTTTGTGGTGCTACTTGCGCGTACACTCACGTTGGAAACAATTTTGTCTCGTTTTCTGTAGAAAATTCACTTTCATTCGCGATAATATAAAATTACAGAAAGAAAAGTCAAGTTTATGAAAACGCCCTAGTTTTATAATTTGTCTTGCGGCCATACCTAGAAAATTATTGCAATTTGTGGCTTACATCGCGCGCAGTTCGAGAAAGAAAATTGGTAGTGAACATTTTGTGGTTATGAACCGGCACTCGCCCCGGCTAAGAACCAGCCTCTATTTGGTTTGTGCGTGGCTAAGAACCGACCAGCTTCTCCTTTCTTTTTTCCTATGCGAATATTATGATTTAGGGGGTTTTAGGTGTCCCATTTCAGATGGAACTGTCAGGGAACGTAGTGGATAATAACCTACCAGTGTTATTTTCAAAAAATATTTCCCTACCCTTCCAATTTCAACCCCCCTCCCCCCCCCCCCTCCTCCTTTTTTCCACAACCATATCTCCTCGCTTCACAATTAAGATAAAAGAAACAAAGACACAACCATATTTACCGAACTACTTATTTTCTTTCCACAGAAATGACCACACCACAGACATCATCCTCGTCTATCAATATCAATTATCCTTCACTCTTCTAATCATCATCACCTTAAAATATTTCAACCTACACAACACCGGAACACACCCCAGCTTACACCGCAACACACACCACAGCTCACACTACAGACACAAACACAGAACACCCAACAAACACCATAACACACACCATGACACACACCACAGATACAAACACAGAACACAAACAACACAACACAACACAAACCCGGCACGACACAATACACAATCACTTCAGAGGAATTGGAAATCATTCACAGAGAATTCGACAAACCCATTGACACATACACAAGAGACACTGACACAGCACTGCAACACTTCTACATTGCACACCAACTAAACCAACTCATCACTGACATCCACTCACACAACAATACCACCAACAACATACTTCCAGCGACACACATAATTATGCACCACATCTCACACTTCCAGGCGCAACACACTTCTTTATGCAAAACTTACTTACAGACCTCAACCTTAGAATCAAAAGTGCACTCATTCACCGCATAATGGACCTTCAATCATACCACAACAATCAAGTCTACTCCCTCCTGAACACAACAACACTTACAGACAACATAATGAACATAATGGACAGATTGAAACACATGATCACACGTACAGGAACAGACACCAAACATGACAATACTTGACGCATGCACTAACAACACACCTCTACCACCACGCTTACGCATGCCCACACCTACACATACACCTGCATCCAAACTTAAACCTGTGCACACACACAAACCACATCTACATCTGCACCACCCCCATCCACACTTACACTACCCTCACACTCATCTACATCTGCCCCACTCTCAACCAAACCACCACCCTCATCCACACACACACCTGAACCACCCTCATCTGGACCCCTACCCGAAGCACCCTCATCAAGCAAACCTGCACGTACATCAACATCTTCCGCATCCGCATCTAAACCACCCTCATCTACATATTCGCACACACCATTCACATCCACATCCACATCTGCACCCACAAAATCCTCATCACACCCCAAATACCCTGCTCTAAAACCACGACACCCATACACCAACATCCACATACGCCACACCAAACAGAACACACAGACCACTCTTACCTTCACCACACTGCAGAAACCACTTCCAAACCCAGCCACACACTGACCCATACAGATGCCCACGCACACCACTTCTACAGACACCTAACAAACCAACACACACTCACACTGATAAACACTAACCAACACACACGCGCACTGATACACACCACAAATCATACATTTGAAGCCATAACTCCAAATCATCTTTCATACTCATTTTCATTCTCATCTCCATCTTCATATGAAATACAGTAATAATAAAAAATTCATCGCACCACTGTAAGTGTTCCTCCTCTCACTTTTTGGTTGGTTTGTTGGTTATAATACTTTTATTATTCCTTTCCATTAAAAAAATCTCTGGATGGGGTTACTGGGTAAAGGTGATGTCTTCTTTCCATAAACAAAACAAATCCAAACCCAATAATTATATGAGTACATGTTTTCCACAGTTTCCCTGGCATTCACATGAGAAACAGTCACCTAACCGCATGGGATCTTATGATAGATTAAGACTTCTAGGTCTATTCACTGGCGCTAGTGATGTATAGCTCAGATAGTGCGGAATGACCTTGAAATTGTCTAGCTAACTGCTGCGTTGGTATTTCCTGTTGTCACCGTGTCAGTATGCAAACGTGTAACTGTTAAAAATACCGCAGACACCCTCGTTGTTCGCAACTTTTCTTCAGCCAGAAATGTGGAGTATTGGCCGGTTCATATCCAAGGAGGCAGCTGGTTCATAGCCAGCATCAAACCAGACGGTTGGCCGGTTCTTAGCCGAGGATTTCGCACTGCTCTGATATTTTTTTAAATTGCGAAAACACTAAAGCATTCTACGTCACAAAATTTGGGATGCAAGTCACAAAGATATCACGGATACGTGTCTGTTTTGAAACTACTGGAATTAACGTAGTATTTTTTGTCAGCTTCGTGTTAAACTGCAAAATAGCTCTCGAGTCTCATTGCAGTCGAACAAATATGACTCGTGTCCTTACATGAATAACATTTTCGATGTAAAATCGCTTTGGGTGGGAAGATGAAAGTCTAACTGATATGTGCATATAACAATATGATCAAATTCATTTCAGTT
This sequence comes from Batillaria attramentaria, assembly GCA_018292915.2. Lineage (NCBI taxonomy): Eukaryota > Metazoa > Mollusca > Gastropoda > Batillariidae > Batillaria > Batillaria attramentaria. Next base: position 994,719 of record JACVVK020000204.1, read on the forward strand.
TTTAGCTTTCCTGGCGGCATTCTTGTACGTCACCGCATGCGTCTCGCGCTTTTCCGGCCTAAAACAGTCACTGCGACCGACAGCCGGTCGAAATCGTGGCTTAGCCGCGTCACCGGTGTGAACATGTCCCTCCTCTCCTATCTGATCTGCACTGGCTGTCCATCCAAAACAGAATTCACTACAAACTTGCCACTCTCTGCTACATTATCTCAGGTTCTGCTCCCTCCTATCTGTCCGCTCTCATTCAGCTCTACACATCATCCCGCATCCTCCGTTCTTCCTCCGACACCCGTCTTCTCCGTATTCCCATCCGTCGGAAAAAGTTTCAAGGCCAGCGTGCGTTTTCATACATTGGTCCTGTAATCTGGAACGGCCTCCCCTCTCACATCCGTCATGCTCAGTCTTTAAGTCTCACTTTAAAACAATCTTTTCTCCATGCAGTAGCACCAACCAACCCATGCCCCTCCCCTCCCCGTTCTCTATCTCTGCATGCCACCTGCAAAAAAATGTGTGTGTGTGTGTGTGTGTGTGTGTGTGTGTGTGTGTGTGTGTGTGTTATACGTTGTTTTTATGTTATGTGTAGTTTATGTACGCGCCCTGAGCTCTTGTGAGATGGGGCGCCACAAATACCCTTTATTATTATTATCTTATTATTATTAGTGACAGCTCACGACTCTACACATATATTTCCGCTCACGGGAACAGTGCTGTAGACTATTTCTTGTGTACGTATGATCCTGTGCCTCAGTGTTGGGTTGAAGTAGCCTGGGTGCCGCGCGTGGAATCGCCACACATGCCTGTTCTTCTACACGCGATGTGCCAGTACCATGAGTTAGAGCAAGTCCCGCGTAGACAGTTTATAGCAAAATTTGGATGGAACCCGAATAGGCAGCAAGACTATAAAGATAGAATAAAATTATAAAAAAAATTCAGATGATGGGCAGAGAATGTTGGACGAGGCATATGACAGTATTGATCTGTCCCCGGATATAGCGTCAAACGTTTCACTGATTTTCTTTTATTCAGTCTCCGCCGAATGTATGAAGAGACAGGTATGTATTGACGACCCCGCTCGTAACACAGGTTCTATATGGTTTGACAAAGAGTGTCGAGGTTTGAAAAAGAAAGCGAGATAAGCCCTTATAACATACAGCCGCTCAGACTCAGACGATGACAAAGAAACTTACTGTGAAGCCCGGCGCGAGTACAATGCTATGCTGGTAGAGAAGAAACGAAACCATAACCAGTCCACGTGCAGAGTTCTGCTGGACAATAGGAATAATAGTACGGTGTTCTGGAAACACGTGCAGAGTTCTGCTGGACAATAGGAATAATAGTACGGTGTTCTGGAAACACGTGCGAAACTCAGCGCGAAGAAAGCGGGAACAATCCAGGTAAAAATAGACTGTGACGAGTGGGAGACACATTTTCGCAACGTGCTGACTGGACATGCAGACAACCGGTCTCGAGTACTCCCCAGACAACCCCACACTCTGAAACCTGTACAGAGGTACCTGAGTTAGACGGCCCTATGTCGGAGCATGACGTTAGAGAGGCCTTACGTAAATTGAAATCAGAGAAAGCCGCCGGATTAGATCAAGTTCTGGCCGAATAACTTAAACACGCTGGAGATGCCATTGTTCCATTTTTAACAAAATACTTTAACCACCTGTACGAGCACCAACACTTTCCCACAGACTGGGGCCGTTCAGTGATTGTACCTATCCACAAAAGGGGGGATATTAATAATCCTGCAAATTACCGAGGGGTTTCCCTTCTCAGTGTGATAAGCAAGACTTTTGCCTCTATTCTGAACAAAAGATGGTAGAGATATGGGCGGAAACTCAAGACAAAAATTAATATGTGAAGAGCAGGCTGGATTCCGCGAGTGATATTCAACAGTAGACCATATATTTACTCTAGTGTCTATAATACAAAGATGTTTGTCTCGAAACAAGAAACTTTTTTGTCTGCTTCGTCGACTATCAGCGTGCTTACGATTCTGTAGACAGAACAATGCTTTGGTTTGTGTTAAATCAGATAAAGATATCGTCCAAAATGACCCGGATGCTGAAAGCCATGTATGAGTCGGTATGTGCATGTGTCAGATCAGGTTTCCAGTATTCCGATTTTTTCGACTGCCCCCGGGGCGTCCGTCAAAGATGCATGGCGAGTCCAGTTATCTTCTCTTTATTAATAAACTAAGTTGCAAATTGTGTAAATGAAAACGGCAAGCATGGCATACAACTGCTGCCAGGGTTCCAGGAATTGTTCTCCTTGCTGTTCGTAGATGACGTGTCTCTAATGTCAGCTACCCCTGTTAGGCTCCAGAACCAAATCTCAAACCTTGAACGTGCATCGAAAAACCTTGGTATAGAAGTTAGTCTTGAGAAAACAAAAGTAATGGTGTTCAGGAAGGGAGAGCATTTGTCAGCAAAAGAGAAGTGGTACATTGGTTCAACACAAATAGAAGTAGTAAACAGTTACAGGTACCTTGGTTTCACGCTCTCTACCAAACTATCGTTCACAAATGCTCTCCTTGACTACGCCAAGAAAGGGAAAGACAAAGTCGCACAACTTTTAAAAACCACGTTTAAGTTAGGCAACCTCAACCCCTCTATATTCTTTAAACTTTTTGGCGCGCAGGTAGCGCCCACGCTATTATATTCAGCGGAGGTGTGGGGAATGACTGCCTTTGCCGTAATTGAGAAGGTTCACTTGTTCGCCAATGAAAGGTTCATGAGCGTCGATTTTGGAACCGCGGTTCGCTCGGCAACTCTCGGGCCTTTCCGGAAACTACCGAACCCGAGGAAAGGGGTATAACTCGAGTACATCAACAATCACAACATGACAGATCGTCTGATCGATAATCGAAAGGGGAAGTCCCAAATCTGGAAGTATTTTGTCGTGAAGGGGGTAGGAGGGAAGGTGTTTGAAGGGGAAGCTGTGTGTAAAGAATGCAAGGCGAAAATCAAACTGGGAGGGGGGACATCGAACCTCAGTGTCTCAGCTTATGCGCCGCCACCACACGGCATCTCAATTTTCCACCTGCAGTCACCGTTCTTTGATCAAATTAACTGGGAAAGACTGCTGTTTTGAAAACATAACAATGTTCATGTGCGACAGAAGCCTCTTTGTGCCAGATGACGTCACAATATCATAGACCAAGTAATACAATGTACTACCATTCGATACACGGTTAACCGGTTTTTAAAAACAAACCGGTTTCGTTACCAAACCGCGGTTCGTGAACCGGTTTGACTTTCGAACCGGTTTACAGCACTAATATTCAGCGGAGGTGTGGGGGATGACTGCCTTTGCCGCGCCTTTAAAAGGTTCATGAGCGTCGATATAATCATATCCGAACCCCGAATCATATGATCTACGGGGAGACTGGCAGACACCCCCTTCATGTAAATAGCACTGTTAGAGCTGTGAAGTATTGGTTAAAGTGAAGCACTATGCCCGACTCAAGACTGCCAAAACAAGCCTATAACATGCAGCTGACGTTAGTTACAGGACAGGCAAATCATATAAAAGATACTTTACTCAGTCATCGCTTTGATCATGTTTGGCAGAATGGGGGAGTTACCGATCGGAAAGCGTTTTTAATACTGTTAAAACAGAGACTTCTTGATAATTTTATCCAAACCTGAGAAAATAAGATTTACTCTAGTGAGAGGTTTGCAGTTTACAGCCAGTTTAAAACGGTACTTGAACCAGAACGCTATTTGTTCCAGATCACTATAAACAAGTTCAGAAACAGTTTGATTCGTTTACGACTTGGTATTTCTGAGTTGAATGTGAACAACAGGTATTCAAACACAAACATGCAGACTTGTTCATTTTGCCCTGGTATAACAGAAGATGAGAACCATTTTCTGTTTCATTGCGTTGTGTACAGCGAACCCAGAATGAAATACCTTACACCTCTGATACCAGGACAAAACCATGTTACTCACAAATACCGACCCTGGTGCCATCAGGAAACTGGCCATGAAGATACGTAAAGATCGGTTGACTGAACTGGATAAGTTATTCATTCATTTCTTTATTGTTTAGGCCATCGGCCCGTCACAAAGCAGATAATTTTACTGACGTACATATACCGTGAAGTTACTTTTACTACATGTCATTAATACTTGAAAACGCAATACAAAGTATACAAAAGGATTACAAACACTGGAAGAAATCTATAATAATACGCTGTGTAACACACACACACACACACACACACACACACACACACACACACACACACGCACGCACGCACGCACACACACACACACACACACACACACACACACACACGCACGCACGCACGCACGCACACACCGCATAATTCGAATCCCCCCTCCCCCCGTCCCTCTCCTCCTCCATCGCCATTCCTTACACATGCAGTCAAACACGTCGCTCTTGGTGTCTTGAAGAGCTATATTGCAATGGCCATCTCACCAGCTGTGTGAGACTGACGTCGCTGACCAGCACAGAAAACGAACTTTGCTAGTTTTAGAGCTCCGTTGTCCTGTGAGGCAAGTAATGACACACACTGCTGCTCCAGGTTAGTTTCGCCTGTAACCACAGTACCCAGGTATTTAAGTCTTATATCGGAGTACACAGGGCAGGAACTGGATACGTTATGACGCTCGGGTACCTGTCTCCTACAATGCAACCGGAACTCCATTTTGTACAGCATGTATAACGAACTTCCTGCTTATGGGCCGGTGGCCTATTTTCCTCCCGCATCTAAACTGCCAACGGTATTTCCCGATAACATCTAACCTGCCAATAGAAATTGCACTATTAAAGACTACTGTACTGAACACACACATAGCGAAGTGCTACACATGTAAGACTTTGTACATTTTCACCCTTCTGATGGCTGGATTCACAAGTGGTGGAAACAAAGAGTCAATGTGTTACTCTCACTGGGTAGAACAGAACATTTCGTTACTGTAGGGTGTACACAGATGTATCTGCCCTGAAAGTTCCACTCTTCTGATGGTTGGATTCACAAGTAGTGGGAACTGAGAATCACTGTGTATACCGTAACCAAAGTGTCACTAAACTCTAGTTCTCTACTTCTATATGTATAGGGATTAGGTGTGTTTCATTGTCCAGCAAATCCCCTTCTCTTGAGGAGAACGCCATTGGCCTTCCACAGGAAGACTGAACTTGTTTTTGCGTTCTGTATTCCCCGGCAGTTCCCTCGTCAGGGGACGCCACTGGTCCATCCGAAAAGACACTCTCTGGGGCACAGAGTCTTTCAGTGGAAAGTACCTCTGTGCACGGTGGGGAAATGGCGCTCACTGTGCTACCGTGACGGGCCTAAATTGTCTCGGTGCTCTCAAACACAAGGTCGCGCACTATGTCATCCTTGACCAGCTTTGAACCCAGAGGGATCCTCAGTGGCGCAAGTGATGGCAGGCTGTCTTCAGAGTGAAAGTAGGCGTGTTTCTGAATCAGAGACATACATAACATGTCTCTGTCTGAATGGACAGATCTATTATTACATTTAGTCCTAGAGCACGGGTGTGTATGCTTTTGTAATCGTCTCTTATTCCACCACAAGGCAGGTACGTGATCGTCTGCACCGTGCAATAATACTTGCCTGTAGAGTGCAACACCCTTGCCTGTCAGAGTGCAACCCCCTTGCCGTTTACTCACATCCTGTTGGATCAGTGTACCACGTAAACAGTGCCATCAAAGCGCAACAATAATTGTCCGCTGGCAAAGATTTTGCACAAACGAAAAGTGGTCGGATATTCAAGACTTCGTTTCAAATCGAATCATATGACACACAAGTCTCTGCTTTTCTAAAAAAAATTCGCCATTTTTTAAAATGGCGCTGGGTGTAAGCAGTCACATTTTCACGCCCCGCCGAAAAGGGACTGCACTCTGGAGTCTACCGAAAAGAGGGCCGAAGTTGTTGTGACGTCTGTGGAGTGTTGGCTAGTCAGTGTGTAGAAATGGTAATGTAGACATTAAAAACAAGGTTACCATCTAGAGTTTACCATACTGCTACTGTGGGTTATCATTGTAATGAAGGGATTAGTAAGGGATATACTTTCCTTCAAACGACCTCACGTTTAATCAAAGTACTGATCTGCAGGCTATGTGAAATGTCTGTCTGAAATGTCTGTGCAGAACTGATTGCTATGAGAAAGTTGGAACCTAATTTTGAGTATCAGTCGGATTTCCTTGTGGTGTCCATGGAAGTGTGTGCGACTATGTTCTGTTGTAGTGTTTGCATGTCGAAGTGTCCAGCGTGAGCATTAGCGTATGACTGTGTGATTGTGAGACTTCAGATAAATAACAAGGGCGGGATGGGGGGGGGGGGGGTTCCACAGTCACGTAGAACCATTATTAACGGCTAAAATTCAGCACATAAAACACGGGGTTGCTGTTCGAATATTTCTGCATGCAGACAGTGGATTGCTCACACTGGACCACGATGCCGCACTACTGTTAAATTTGACGCCTACCAGCAACTGTGCACGTGTTCCATCTGGTCAATAGTTCCGTTGAAACTCGGAGACAATCCAATAATCTCGCACGAAGAATCGGCACTAGGGAAGTAGTGAAAGAGAAAAACATAGGATACTCATTTTTCTAGAACCGTCCGCTTTAGACCAAAAGTCACCTAAAGCTGGTGCATGGTGGATGGTTACACTACGGAAAGGATAATTATACGGCACCTTCAGACATGATTAAATAATCCATTAGTAATTTTAATCCCGGGATTCCCCAACCCTGCCAGATTTTAAGGTGGGTCTCAAGACCGATCTTTTTCGCACCTTCTTTCCGAGCGACTGAGCATCCATTTGTCTCGCTGGTTGTGCTGTATTGTGTGGTTGCTATTTTTATTGCTTTAGAAATCTGTATTGTCCTCTTGTGTGTTAGCCGCGAAATGGTCTTTGTTACTTGTGCGGCGTTACGCCCTAAGTGACTAACTAACCAACCAACCTCTTCTGTGTGTGTGTGTGTCTCACTCTGTGTGTGTGTGTGTGTGTGTGTGTGTGTGTGTGTGTGTGTGTGTGTGTGTGTGTGTGTGTCTCACTCTGTGTGTGTGTGTGTGTGTGTGTGTGTGTGTGTGTGTGTGCCTCGAAATGCTTATTTGAATGTCAATTTTGTTTTTAACTCCTATTGTGATGGTGCCTGGAGCTTCTAATGAGGGACAGGCGTTACATTCAAATGAATTTTATTATTATTTAATATTATCATGAAGAGACTACTGTCCTACTGTCCTCAGTGCCTTGCAGATCGTCCACAGAAAGACTACACAATATTGCTTGTATCGTTCTCACTTTCCTCTGTAGTTTACTCAGTGTAAGTAGGGTTTTGTTTTGTTTGCATGCTGAAACAGAATAACTGTTATTAAAACAATAAAACTGTAACAACATTTTTTTTTTTTTGGCTGCCCCAACTCTTTGCCAGCTCCAGTGGTGTTCCTCCCAGATCATGGGTGGAACCCACGGAGGACTCAGAAGCCGGAACAATTTTTATTATGCATGATGATGAGATGAGGATGATAGTAAGATGATGCTATGGAGGTCCATGTGGTTTGGGACTGCGGGACAGGGCCGCATTCCACGCTTCCTGTCATAAATATCCCGGCATTAACCAGGCCCGGGAACTACGGCACCTGCGGTGCCGGCCGTTTAATCATCCACATCATACGACGTGTCATACTAAGGGAAGCACCCCCAAAGTCGCACCCGTGAAGTGGGTGAATCTCGGCTGTGTGGCAACAGCCTCCCCATCGGGCCCATAGCACACCCGCTCTGGGTAGGAGCCGACCTAGGTAGGAAAAATCCCGCTTGTCTCGGCTGGGACTCGAACCCGGGTCTCCCGGTCCATGGTCCGAAGTGCTAACCACTACACTACGGGGGCCGGTAAAACTGTAACAACATTAATACATAACAGCAACAACTGCAAAACAAAAACATGTAATTAGCTGTTATTCCGCATCAAGCTGTGGTATACCGACGAGTATTTTGATCCAAGACGCAAATCAACCCAGAGCTTTAGCTGTTGTTTCTGTCTGTAAGAAAGAACCTTCTGGCAGGGAACCATGCCTGATTGTCATGTGATGTCGTGCTCCGTGTCCCATGATTTATCCAGTATTTATCCATGCAGTACTAGTACAATACGGACACTTTGATCTCTCCACAGTAGAGAGCAAAGAAAAAGAGGCGGCTATGGATGATGACGACATAATATATGTAAGATACAAATGTGAATGTGCGAGAAATATCAGTAGGCTTTATACTCGAGTGTTTTTCAAAAAATCAATATTTTGGGCTGGTAAAACGTCTCAGGACAACATTAACAGAGCAAACAGTTTCAATCGTAGGTTGATGTTAGGTTAATTGAAGAACATGAAAACACACATGGGCCATTAGTGGCAGTTAATGTTTTTGCTTTAACTAACTGGTCTTTACCTGTTACCGTACATATTTTAATTTCCCTAAGATTGCTAAACACTGCTGTTTGTTTTGGTTTTTATATTGTTACGAGTAGTAAGTACTATGTCGTTACGTAATGCGATAGGGATAGCCCCAAGGTGACGTCGCTATCGCGGACAGCAAATCGCGAGCGGCACCGGCTCCGCAGCACCTGCACTCCATCAAGTCAATGATCACCAACATGTTGGGCTGAAGTCTTCAGATCCGTGTGTTCCGATCTTCAGAAACTGTTACCTCCAGAACCGCCAGATCCTCCTGCCTCGTACTGTCCATTGCCTGTCTAATTATTAGTGAATTCACTTTGGCACTTCACTATGATTGGCGAAAGAAGACAAAAATGCAGTTTTTTGCAACAAAGCAGTTTTTCGCGAAATAGTCGATTTTGCCGCGAAAAACGGCACTTTTTCGCGTTTTTTTTTTCCGCGGAAAAGCGGCAATTTCCTTTTATCGCGAAAACATTTGATAGCGATTTTTTCGCGTAAAAACTTTTTTCTTTCCCTACCGTGTGCAAGTTCGAGACGGCAGCATACTTGACCTTCCAAACGCTGCATGCACTCTCAAATCAAAAGCTGTTTCAACGCTAGGAAACCCAAAACCTGTGACATAAAGCTGAACAGAATCGACCGAGTCGGCGCAGAGAATGGCAGCGGATTCGTTGTCTAGATAGATCTCCGACTGAACAGAAGCTTCTTGAATCCTGCATGCAGTTATAAAATGTAGCTGCTGGGGGAAGGACACTTTAATCGGTGTACATGTACTTCAATTATTTGAATAAACACTCACAGCGCTTCATATTTCGTGAAGAATCGCGACAGGAAGACTCCCGCTCGAACCCTAATCGTGCAAAGCGTGAACAGACTGAGCTGTGCTTGATCGGTGTCACATTCACCTCGCAAATTTGTATTTCCTTGAAACCGTTAGCATGTTTGTTTGTGTCTTTAGTCGAAGTTTAAAACTTGTGTTTTTGTTTGGATTTGAGTTCCTGAGTGAATTGACACCGTCTTGCCTGCCAAAAAAGGCGTACTTTTTTCTGTCGGCGTCGTACTCTGCTGACGTACAAATTCGTTCGTCTGCTATGTGCAGCCGCTGTCGACTGTCAGTTTTTACTAGGATAAACGTTCAAAATATACCATAAATTCCCCCCCCCCCCCCCCCAAAAAAAAAAAAAAAAAAAAAGGATGATAAAGCATTTACACCCCATCAAGCTGTGGTATACCGACTCGTATTTTGATGCAAGACGCAATCAACCCTTCCCTAAAGCTCATAAAGCTCAGGGTTGATTTGCGTCTTGTACTCGTCGGTATACCACAGCTTGATGGGGAAATAACTGCTAATTATTAAGATTTTTGTGCCAAATATTATGTTGAACTACCGGTACTGTGTATAGCGTTCTCTATTCTCCACAGTATTATTTCACTCTTGAATAAACATGTCTAAGTGTCTTTGTTTGAATACAGTAATAACCATATTTCGCGCCCCCCTCCCCCCCCCCCCCCCCCGACCCCCTGTTGGACCCACACTATACTAAACCTTTTTCTACATAAAAAAATACATGTCTCTGACACCCGACGCCCAACTCTACGTTCCTGCTTTGTCTTAGCTGACTAATGCTACAGTCACATATTTATACCACGGCCGCCCTACGATTGTTGAACCCCGCGGCGAGTGTGCGGTTTGGGGACGCTGCAAGATTGATTCATTTCAGGAGCTTCGTGGTCACATATCGTAGGAGGTTCGTGGGGTCATCCTTTGAACTTGTCTGTACATAATCCGTGAGGCGGCCGCATAGCCTTTGAAGTAATGCCGCACGGTTATCGCAAGGCAACCGCACGGACGCCGTGCGATTGCTGAAAATCGCACAGCTTCCTTGCTGCTCCATCAAGGCTTCCCCCAGACAATACGGCATCCGCGCACCAGCAGAAAAGCTGGGGACTGTGTGCAATTTTGGAATTAATAAAAGAACAAACAAAAAATCTCATATTCTTACATTGCATGTCTCCAATCATATATAATGGCCGGGACGTGAAATTGTAGTTCATCGTCATCAACGATTTGGGAAAAAGAAAACTCTAGATTTTGCAGAGGAGAAGCTGAGTGACCATTGTAAAAAATGCCACCCAAGGGTACAGGGTGCAAGCTGACGTACGCAAGTCTCAGACGATCAGGAGGGATCAGCGCCATCTTCCAGTACTCTAGTCTGAGAAATGTTTTGATCCCTGGAAATGCCTGCTATATAAACACCCCTCAACAGATTGCCTCAAGGTACCCGTACATGACACAGCAATAGTACGGGCATAGTAGGGAAAACTTGCAATATCCGCAAGATTATTGAAAAGTCATACGTGCACCGTGGGACATTAGTACAGTATCCGCCGGGCAAGGTGTTTGTAATGCGGCAGCGTTGTGATCACCATGGCTGCCGTAAGATTTTGGCAACTGCCCCCCCCCCCCCCCAAAAAAAAAAAAAAAAAACAACGGTTTTCGCTTAAAAATCGTACGGCGACCGTAACAATCGTGCGGACACTGTGAGGTGACTGTATTGTGGCCGCGCGATGCTGGATACGGCGTGTCTACGAGCTACGGCGTTGCGGTTTCGAAAAAAAAATTAACTCCGCGTTATAATCTGCCGCAAGCCCGTACTGCATGTAAAATTCAAGGGTGCCTCGCAACAGTCGCCGCAACCGTGGGGACACCCCAGGATTTTGGTAGTTACGGGCGCCGAAAGATCATCGTATCCTTTATGTGACTGTGGCATAAGATATCGTTGGCCCGGCAAGGCAGGTGATCAGGCCCGATACTCTAAACCAGTAACTGAGTGCCTTAAACTGAGCGCGTTTATACAAAGTGGATGAAGGTGTAGGTCACCATACATTGTTCTATTTGGTGTGGCTCGTGGCACCGGTAGAAACCATTTACATGTACAAGCCTTAGGTCGATCATCTCCATACTGTCCAGTTTCGTACAGCCCCACAGCTCCGCGAAATACATTAAAATCGGCTGGACTTTCGTGTCTGTGATCTTACTACTATTGTCATTAAATGGTCTCAAACTTTTACAGATATCCATTGTGGCTATACGTGCCTTGGTGACTAGGTAAGCAGTACTAATCGAGGGACTCAGTTTGGTTTTTAAGGTATAGCCAAGATAAACATGACTGTTAACTACTTGTAAGAGTTCCCGCCCCAAATACCACCTTTCCTGTCTTGCGTGACGTCCGCCGCGTCAGAACACCATTACCTTAGTTTCGTCAGTATTAACTTCTAACTGTAATTCGTCACAGCAAGACTGTAGAGTTTTAAGCAAGACTGCACCAAGACTGTAGAATATTGAGCAAGACTGTAGAGTTTTAAGCGAGACTGCACCAGGACTGTAGAGTGTTGAGCAAGACTGTAAAGATTTAAGCAAGACAGCACCAAGACTGTAGAGTGTTGAGCAAGACTGTAAAGATTTAAGCAAGACAGCACCAAGACTGTAGAGTGTTGAGCAAGACTGTAGAGTTCTAAGCAAGACAGCACCAAGACTGTAGAGTGTTGAGCAAGACTGTAGAGTTCTAAGCAAGACTGCACCAAGACTGTAGAGTGTTGAGCAAGACTGTAGAGTTCTAAGCAAGACAGCACCAAGACTGTAGAGTGTTGAGCAAGACTGTAGAGTTCTAAGCAAGACAGCACCAAGACTGTAGAGTGTTGAGCAAGACTGTAGAGTTCTAAGCAAGACTGCACCAAGACTGTAGAGTGTTGAGCAAGACTGTAGAGTTCTAAGCAAGACAGCACCAAGACTGTAGAGTGTTGAGCAAGACTGTAGAGTTCTAAGCAAGACTGCACCAAGACTGTAGAGTGTTGAGCAAGACTGTAGAGTTCTAAGCAAGACAGCACCAAGACTGTAGAGTGTTGAGCAAGACTGTAGAGTTCTAAGCAAGACAGCACCAAGACTGTAGAGTGTTGAGCAAGACTTTAAAGATTTAAGCAAGACTGCAGCAATATTGTAGAGTGTCTGAAGACCGACTGATGTGTAAGATATTAATGCTGAGTCATCAGCAAACAGTAAAATAAAATGTAAGCTTTATGAGCCCCGTTGAAAACTGTATGCCATGCTTGCCCGTCTCTTTTATTTCAAACGCTGTATGGTTACTAAACAGTTTAACACTGAGAAACTTGTTGGACTCAAATTACAACCCTGACTGAAACCGCGTGTACGTTCAAAGGCGTCAGTACATTTGCTCTTTATACGGACGCACGCAAACACTCCCTTTTACGTGGCCTTTAATATTTTGATAAATTTACCTGAAATTCAGGACTTTTCTAGCACATTTAACAAACTTTAAGTTTTCTGTGAATTGAATCGAAGGCACAACTTACATCCACGAAGGCCACATATAGTTTACCCCCTCAGTGCAACCTTTTGCGAATGGGAACAGTTGCTGATAACCTCCATGCTTGTGGATATGTAACCATGTTAAAAGCTGTATAGAAGCACGTCACCGAAAGGTGCCCCAGTCTATCTCTTCCAAGTTTTAACATCTTGTTTAAAATCCCCTCCATACCACCGGCCTTATCTTCCTTTGACGTGTGGATAACATCCCTAACCTCTGACTTCTCTATAGGTCGATTAAATCTCTCAAGTGAACAGTGCATCTATTGCATGTAGATAATCTGGGTGTTTTAGTCTCCGGGATTTGCATCGACAGAAAAGACCTGCTAAAAATGAGTTACCCGATGCACCTGTGTAATTTTTGCACTAATGCCGACTTTCCTCCGACAGGTTTTAGGCGCGTGATTAATTATTACTGTGGAGTCTCCCCAGTTGCTGACGCGTGTGTTCTTGTTTCTTCAAAAGAACTCGATATTCTTTGCGTTTTTCTATATAATTTAGTCAGTCCTCTTGGAGTAAAGTCTTTCTAAATGTTTTCAGAAGTGGCTAAGTTTCTGTTTTCAGCGTTTGACATGTAGTGTCAAACCAAGGGATTTTGAATTGTCTGCACGTACCATACGTGTCTTAAATTCCTTTTTCATGCACTGACTCGCTGACAGTACACACTTCGTGAACTCGTCAAGCGAGGCATTAACGTCATGCGACAGATCGTCGTGCAGCACATGTGAACCTACCTGTGTTAAGTACTCCCCATCCTGATCGGTAGCTCACAAGTACGTTTAGACTCTTCCATCCCCTGATTCAACGTTCTCTTCCTCGGTACCAGAACTAGTATAAACCACATTCAAACTCAACGACACAGGTAAATGGGAAGGTTCAACCACTAACCTTGAGAGAGTAGTGAACAAAATTTGTACTGAATACTTCGGAGGATGCTAAAAATAATTTACAACACTGTTTCCCTGGTGCGGCATAAAGTGTAACTAGGTTCGAACATCTCCGTTTCAGTCTTTGACAACCCATGTAAAATGAGACACTCATAGTCATACATATTACAGAAGTCAACACGTTGATAGCCAAAGGTATTACGTCCGACACACGCTTGTACACGTCACACCTGTGTGAGGAATCGAGTGCGTCTCTTATGTCATAACAACTGTTCAGACTGTTTGTGCGTGCGTTGAAACCAGCAGGTACACATTATCAAAAGTCTCAAGCAGATGAACACAGTCATCTTGTTATTCCATACCAAAACCGTGATCACTATTGTTATAATAGCTACAGTCACTGGGCGGAGTAGAATGCCGTTATCTGTAGCAACCCCCCCCCCCCCCCCCACACACACACACACACACACATTTTGCTACTTTCACTTTCAGGGCAAGCGTTCTATTCAAATCAGATGCTATCAGTTCCACACTGTCAGCAAAGCGTGTACGTACTACATGTAGATAAATCACTCCGTCAGACGCACGAACATAATGGGACAGTGTTTTTGCTCACCGAGAAAATATATAATCGCTAAATACGCTTGAACAACATGGAAACCTTCCTGCTCCGAGTCCACATGGCGCCACACCCTGACTTCAGGTTTGCTTATTTGGTGGTTCAAGTGAGCAGCATATGCATACGATCTATGAAGAATACAGTGACGAACCGCCCAATAAGCAACATTGAAAATTCTTATTACTATTGAGAGGTATGTGTGTTTGAGTGAACGTAATGTCGAAGCTTTTATTTAGGACTCTGTGTTGGGATTTCAAACACTTTATGAGCAGATGCATTTCGGGGTTGTTTTACGCCGGTAAGCATTTCTTTTTTTTCTTTTTTAAGACCAACCTGCGCGCACGAAGAATCCGTTCTTGGCAAGTAATCGCGACATTGTCAACGTGTGTGTGTGTGTGTGTGTGTGTGTGTGTGTGTGTGTGTGTGTGTGTGTGTGTGTGTGTGCGTGTGCGCGCGCGCGCGTGTGTGTGTGTGGCGCACTTCAAAAGCACAGCGGACGCGTAACAGAAAAAAGTGTGTGTGGGGGGGGGGGGGGGGAACAAATACGTTCACCGCTTGCCATTTTCAACTTGGTGCCGAAATTGAACCATTTTCCATCGCTACGTCAGTCTCGATATTAATGTTTTTGTCTTGGTGACGGGACGGGAATAAAGCAGTATGTGAATTTTTCATCAGTTGGCACTAGTAATGTTACAAACGGCAGGTGTGAACCCTGTCATGTACATGTACCGTATAGTGTTTCCATAACTTGCTTAAACATTTGTAACATCGTCTACCTTTTGTTTGCAGAACAACTCTTCTGTCCGTGGAGCGGATATCGATGTCGCAATAAGCGATGCGTTTATCCATTGGACCGATGTAACGGGCGTGATGATTGTGGGGACAACTCTGATGAAGACGGATGCCGTGAGTACTCTCTATCTCCCTCTTTAGCTTCAACTTCTTACACCTTGACAGCCGAGAAACACTTTCACTAGTACTGTGAATTGTGAGGATGGTTCCCTGCCTTAGGCTGTAGTCTGCACATTTCATTTCTTAAGAATACTGTGTGTGCCTGTGACTGTTTGCTGTGTGCAAAACAAATTTATTTGCCTTTTGTGTTGTTCAGTGGACTGGTTTTCCTTTCCAAAGTTCCTTTCCAAACTGTTTTATCTCTTTCACGTAAATGGCCAAGTATGAAAGAGGTCCGAACAGCCAAATGCCTTGCAAGTACTGAACTGGTATAAATTATAAGTTGATTCTCGCTCTCGCTCTCTAAAAACATTTAGATTCACATGCAGTGTGTTTTCTTGTGCTCACATAGAGACATACTGCTCTTTTGCAATGGTGAACATTTCTGTATTAGGTGCACATTTCTACCGCCACAATTCTGAGACAAAATTCAAACTCTGTTACAGAGAATTTTTAACACTGTACAGGAAATGTCGGGCAAGGTAACGTCCATGAAACCCCACTGAAATACTCATTCACGCAAGAAACGAGGGGAAAATACAGAACTGACGACTACTGACAGTCTGTCCTGCTATAACTCAGTAGCCAAAGTGGAGAAACTATTTGTATTATTGCAGGTTACCCTATAAAAAATCATCGGTATAGCTATTTTAGTAGACCTCCTTTGTGTTGGAAGGTTAATCATGGGGTGGTGGTGGGAAAAGCTCAACATGGCTGTGATAGACGTCAACTTGAGCTGAAAAAAACTCTGAAAACAAAAGATGCTCGTCGTACTGGGTCAAGGCGACCTCTAGCCAAGGGGGACTACCACGGCTACTCGTGTCGTCTGCTAGGGCATTATGGAAGGAGAAAGCCCTCACCCAAATTAATTATTTGTCATTAATTTTCACATGATTATGTGCATGCGTCTTTAGTGGTGTGATGCTAGACACCACCAGAACAGCCCTGTGAGCCTACACATTTTACAATGAAGACCTTAATCACCTTTAAGTTTAACTGTATCTTTTTAGTTTTGTTGCGCATGGTTTGTCGTGCCTTTGATTTCATATTTCACATTTAACATTGTGTTATTTGGTCTGATGGTGGTGGCCGCGGTCTGTGTGTGTGTGTGTGTGTGTGTGTGTGTGTGTGTGTGTGTGTGTGTGTGTGTGTGTGTGTGTGTGTGTGTGTGTGGTACAGTATCACAATTTACTTATTTAGCTACCCTTTTATCAGCCCAGCGCTGTAAATACCAGGTTCATTTTATTGATTAGTTTGAGTATATGCGTTAGACTATGACCCGATACCACAATATATGTTTTATTGTTTTAAACGATGCAAAACTCCGCAATAAATTATTATTTCTTTTTCATTTTTTTTCTTTCGTAAAATCGTCTGCATCAAGGTATCTTCAGGCTTGAGGCTAACCATAGTCTTTGCTTGAATTGTCTCGATGTCACTCGTGCCCTGGACTTTGTCTGGCAACTTCTACATTGGTGTCATCCGTCACAGTCACAGGCGCATGTTTTACATATTGTCTGTGCCTGTTCAAAGAGACTGCAAAATGTGTTGTTACACGCTATTTACTACACCACTACACCCCACTTACTACACTGCTACACCCCACTTGCTACACCACTACACCCCAGTTACTACAGTGCTACACCCCACTTGCTACACCACTACACCCCACTTGCTACACCACTACACCCCACTTGCTACACCACTACACCCCACTTACTACACTGCTACACCCCCCTTGCTACACCACTACACCCCACTTACTACACTGCTACACCCCACTTGCTACACCACTACACCCCACTTGCTACACCACTACACCCCCACTTACTACACTGCTACACCCCCCTTGCTACACCACTACACCCCACTTACTACACTGCTACACCCCACTTGCTACACCACTACACCCCACTTGCTACACCGATACTCTGCTACACCCCACTTGCTACACCACTACACCCCACTTACTACACTGCTACACCCCCCTTGCTACACCACTACACCCCACTTACTACACTGCTACACCCCACTTGCTACACCACTACACCCCACTTGCTACACCGATACTCTGCTACACCCCACTTGCTACACCACTACACCCCACTTACTACACTGCTACACCCCCCTTGCTACACCACTACACCCCACTTACTACACTGCTACACCCCACTTGCTACACCACTACACCCCACTTGCTACACCGATACTCTGCTACACCCCACTTGCTACACCACTACACCCCACTTACTACACTGCTACACCCCACTTGCTACACCACTACACCCCACTTACTACACTGCTACACCCCACTTGCTACACCACTACACCCCACTTGCTACACCGATACTCTGCTATACCCCACTTGCTACCCCACTACACCCCACTTACTACACCACTACATCCCACTTGCTACACTGCTACATCCCACTTGCTACACTGCTACACCCCACTTGCTACAGTGCTACACCCCACTTGCTACACTGCTACACCCCACTTGCTACACCACTACACCCCACTTGCTACACTGCTACACCCCACTTGCTACACCGCTACACCCCACTTGCTACACCACTACACCCCACTTGCTACAGTGCTACACCCCACTTACTACACCACTACACCCCACTTGCTACACTGCTACACCCCACTTGCTACACTGCTACACCCCACTTGCTACACCACTACACCCCACTTGCTACACTGCCACACCCCACTTGCTACACTGCTACACCCCACTTGCTACACCACTACACCCCACTCGCTACACCACTACACCCCACTTGCTACACCCCACTTACTACACTGCTACACCCCACTTGCTACACCCCACTTGCTACACCGCTACACCCCACTTGCTACTCTGCTACACCCCACTTGCTACACCCCACTTGCTACACTGCCACACCCCACTTGCTACACCGATATTCTGCTACACCCCACTTGCTACACTTCTACACCCCACTTGCTACACTGCCACACCCCACTTGCTACACTGCCACACCCCACTTGCTACACCGATAGTCTGTTAACCCACTTGCTACACAATAATCTGCTACACAGCACTGACTTGCTACCCCAGTACGCCGCTACATTCCATAAATACACTGCTACCGTGTGACTTTGCCATACATCACTTACAACAACTTTGAAACTCTCTCTCTCTCTCTCTCAGTGTGTGTGTGTGTGTGTGTGTGTGTGTGTGTGTGTGTGTGTGTGGAGAGAGAGAGAGAGAGTATCATGTCTAGACATTCCGTCAATCCGCAAAGCAAGCGAAGAAATAAAAAATGAGTGAATTTTATTTAACAAATGACCCCCCCCCCCCCCAACAAAAACACAAACATTTCACATGACATGCAATTGAAAGTATTTTCTGGGTAACCCAATTATGAAATACTGATATTGACACTTCAAAACTGACATGCTGGAGTTGTTTTTTTGTTGTTGTTGTTGTTGTTGTTGTTGTTTGGTTTTTTTTTTTTCCACATTATACAACAGAAATCATGGAATAACAAAACAGGAATCAAATGTCATTTTTGTTGTACAGTCAAACGGTCACCCCAGGGACTGAGGCACACTGGCCGTCTTAGACAGGTGACCGGCTTTTACAGGGTGCAATGTTCCGGCAGAAAACGTGCCTAACCTTTCAAACTGACATCCTACATGTGATCGGACAGGTCTAGCAAGTTTACACGATACATGTTCCTGCTTTTAAATAGCGCAAAATTGCCGTGATTCTTTCCGGTTATGTCCACTGACTGACGACAAAAAGGGGCAGCACTAGAAAGAGACATTTTATCATTCCCATAACCTGCATGCACATTCAGTGGGGTTCCCAAATACTTAAAGTTATCTGAAGCGAGAGAGCTGGATGTGCGGTTGCTGAATGACCAAACATTAATAAACGCAGCCATGCGTTTTTATGTTGTTTCCATAGTAATGGAAACAACATAATAGGACGGGCTAAAATTTCCACGTTCATAGGCAAGCATCTGTGGTACAAACGCACGTCACTGCCGATCTCCCGCAGAGACGATTATGCAAGTGTAACTCTGACAATGACGTAAGAAAACCTGCGTCATCGATGCTGGCATGTATGCTGTTCCGAACGCGCTTCTTCTCCTCACTGAGTGCCGTCTGTATGGATGTGTGTGTGTGTGTGTGTGTGTGTGTGTGTGTGTGTGTGTGTGTGTGTGTGTGTGTGTGTGTGTGTGTGTGTGTGAATTGTGTCCGGGCCCGTTTCTTCGAAAATACTCAACCGAATGGCTTCAAATTTGGGGTATCCAAATTTATCAAAATGTTACATTAGACGATTCAAGCGTGTGATGATTGCTTAAGTGATTTGGGAGTTATCGCCCTTTTGAGACAAGTTGGTTGTCTTTCGTGTACAGGCGTAATATTTATTTAAATCACTCAATTTTTTGGCAGTAGATAGCTTGAATACGGACTCTGAACAGAGTCACTACTAGAAAATGGTCGCTCTTATAGTTTTCATGTAAACCGAGCCTGAGTTGACATTGCATGTGAACCCAGTTCAGATGCCTATTTCTCCGAAAATACTGAACCGATCGATTTCAAATTTGGGGTTTCTAAATGAATCAAGATTGTTGAATAGAAGGCCCGATCCAGGTACGATTGCACACATGATTTGCGAGTTATCGCCCTTTTTAAAAAAAATGGCTTTCTGGCGTTTAAAGGCTTAATATTTACCTAAACCATTCCATGTTTGGGACATAGATAGCATGAATACGGACTCTCAACTGAGTGAATTTTGGAGGTTGTCGCTTTTATACTTTTGGCGTAAGCCGTACCTGATGAAAGTGCTGGTGAACACACTTTAGATCTCAAAATCGCTCCTACTATACATAGATAATGAGCCTGGGGTGCCATAAAAAATATACAAAAAAATTAGAAAAATTCACTGCAGCCGTTGTCGTCAGTTGACTCGAAAATTTGTACTCGAAGCACATTTCCTTTACACAAGCCACA